>JAMPIV010010379.1:142500-679904 GCA_024509875.1 Oreohelix idahoensis | reverse complement strand
AGGGTGTGAGATTTGGTTAATTAGGGTTAGTTTGTGTTTATAAGTGGAAGGGTAGTGTTTATTATTGTATTTAGTGATGGATATGGGGAGTGTAGGTTAAGTGGTTGAGTATGTGGGTTAATGGTTTTTTTTGAAGTTATAGTAATAATTTAAGGGTAGGATGTGTAGTAAAGTGGAGTGGAATTGTTGGTATTGAATTGAGGAGTATTAAAAGATTATGGAGTAGAATGATATATTAATTTAGATTAGAGAAGTTGATGTTTTTAGTTGCTTGAGGAATTAGAATGTATGATTAGTGGAAAATATATTTATGGTTATGTTAGTGGGTAGTGAGTAGTTAATGATGTAAATGAATAGAATATTTTAGGGTAATGATGGGTTTGTGGGGAGTGGGGATGGGGATTTGGAGGGGGGGGGGGGGTATATATTGGGTTATTGTTATATTTATGTTATCTTGTCATTTTATTTCTGATTTGTGTATAGTCAGATGAATATCAATAGAATGTGAGAATGTATATTGAGCCTGTCTCATTGGTAGGTAAAATTATTGCTTTTATAGGGCCTAATTTATTGATACATTTTAATCCTGAGTATGATTGGTAGGACTCACTTAGGGTCAATTGCTAAGGATTAATTAATGTACTAGTGGATGTAAGGTGAAAACTATTTTTGCTATTTTTGGGAGTTATCCTAGTTTGGGATTTTAGATTTATGACATTTGATGCATTTCATCGTGGAAACTGACCAGAAAGCTCTTACGGCTATTCAGAGTAAAAATCTGAAAGAGCGCGAGATCAACGCGTTACGCGATTGCTCTGCAGCCATTTCATTTTTCGGTGCGAGCTATCCGTGGGTCAGAAAATGTGATGGCAGATATTTTGTCTAGATGCCCACATGATTCATAACTGTTATACAACTTTGATACAGTTGTTCCTATGTTGAAATGTGTACACATATGTAATATCATATATTGATTGTAACACTACTTAGCGGTTCATTGATATTTATTCACCGCTGATCTTTCAATGTTTTTTCGTCTTTGATGATCATGATGTTAAGATATCTTAGATGAAATTTATGTATAAACTAATGTAGAAATTGTGTCATTGCTAATATTGTAGTATGCGTTGGTGACACCTCTCTGGAAATATTTATACTTAGAGAAGTACTTTCTCTAAGGTCAGAAAACTTATGCTTATCATCTGCGCATTGTTATTGGTACGTTGTGAGCCTATTGTATGTTGCTCCTAGATGTATTTCAAAAAAAAAATGTATCTTTTTTTTTTTCCCGAGGGGTGTGGTAATCTGTTGCGTGCATATTTTGACGCACATATTACAAAAATCGATATGGCTATTTAATATGGAAAAGATATAGACATTTATTCATTTGTGTATGAAAATGCTGTCTATGGTAAAGCGAGATAACTCATGATTGATTTACACTTTTGATCATAGGAGTAATCGTTCTTGATATTGATTCGGCGCATGGATATGACACCCATGTCCGTACTTATTTGTTAGGGCCAGAAGATATATTAATTTGCTTATTATGTTTATGGCCTGAATTCATATGTATTACATATTATTAGTACAAGTAGAATCAGTCCTATATTGTATATTTTTGATGGGTAGGCAGGACTATATTCTGTTATGCCGCTCTAGCGGAAGTATGAGTTGTCTTGACAAGTCGTGATGAGTTCCGAGGTACTGTTTACAATGGCGGTTACGCATTTTCCCAGGGCTGGTACATTCTTCAATAAAAATGATTTATGAAGTGTTTTTCTTCTGTAGGAGATTGTGTCTCTACTAGAGCTGGTGTTAGAGACTCTCCTAATGTACGGTACCATGTATGATTCGGACTCCAGGTAATTCCAGACCCTATTTTTGATGATCTCAGGTCGGTTAGACCTAGCTGGAATTTTGTGCTTCACAACGCTAGGGTCACGTTTGTATCGACGAAGATGACGGGCTTCCATATAGCAGTTATGTCTACGTAAAGTAACTGGATTACTGTAGAACTGTTTGGAGGAACTTTAAGAAATTATTCTTATATATTTCAAATTAACTTTGGCTTAGATATACCCTCCTGTGAGTGAGCGACAACTCAGGAAGGCGGCCATGTTACATTCCTGTCATCGTATTTTTGGATCACTGTCCAAAGAACGGGGCATGTATCTTACTATTCGGACAGTGGCAAGGAGATCTCAATTTTGATAGAAACCCCTTCCATGGTTTCATATATGATATAAACTATGAACATAAAGCAACTTTAGTTACTTACCGATCCGCCTTCACTGACGCGCTTAGTCAGATAGGGGATGCGGCCATTATGTATCATGACATTGGAAGCTATTGATGTACTACCCATTATTTATGAACGTGTCATGACTTGTGATCTGCTATGTATGCCTACAAATTGATGTGTCCACCTGTACCCATGATTTACTCGTTATGTCCCAGTGTGTGCGTCTAAATAAACTGTGTAAACAAAGATTCCAGCAGTCTGCATTGGTGCATTGTAGACACAAGTGTATGAGTGATTAGATTGGTCAGAACACGAACAGTACACCATTCGCGTTAATCACACTCTACACTTCTACTCCATATCTACACCATCCTGCGTCGGTTGAATTGACCAAGTTTAGGGCCTGCTTCCCCTGGAGCCTTAGAGGGAAACTACTGTTTACAGCTGCCTTTGCCTTCCCTAACTCAGGTCTAGGGCGAGTTACCCATTTACAGCTGGGTAGACTGGAGCATGCCTGATCTCAACAACTCTGTACACTACAATGGACATATACAGTAGTGACACCACAAACAACATGTTACAGTGATTGATAGTGGAGCTTTACAGAAGATTATATACAGCACTTTACAGAGCACTTTACAGCAACCTCTTTTCCTCTCTCTCAGCCTCCATTTGCAAGTGCAACCTCTTAGCTTCAGCCTCTCTTTCAGCAGCCTGTCTTGTCTCCTCCCTATCAGCTTCTAGTTTCTTAGCCTCCCTATCAGCTTCTATTTGTAATCTTTTAGCTTCAGTCTTAGCTTCTAGTTTCTTAGCCTCAGTATCAGCTACTATTTGTAACCTCCTTTCTGTTTCCAACTTCTTATCTTCTCTTTCAATAAACTTGTCACACTCAGTAGTGACATACTGAATAAGAGCCTCCCCACTTAACCCAAACTCCTTTGCCGACTGCACTGTAGCAGATCGAAACGTTGCCAAGTCTGCCATACTCATACAATAATAACTTGCAGACACTCAAACACTCTTATACCAATCAAACATAAATTAATTAAAAGACTAATGTCAGTTTATCCAGTCACCACAATTTTGGTTTGTACTCAATGGTACTACAAAGTGCTTTACTTAATTTTTGTTTTCCTACAATTAATGTTATTATTTAAAATATTTCCCTATTCCTAACTCATATGATGTAATAAATGATACTATAAGTCTGACTGTCTCAAAGAAAACACCTCAGGGTGTTAAGTAAATCCCAGGACTTAGACCCAAGTGTCACGAGAGGGTTGATTATTATTGAAATTATAAGAGATCCTGGACAAAATGTTGTATCAGGTGATACCAGGATAGTGCCAGATAAGAGTCTGGTCTTATAAGAAATACCACCTTTTTCTGAAAAGAATAAGGGTGTATCGACATCAAAGGTAGGATCAAGCTGTATAAGTTTCTAGGTATGATGATATTATATTTTCCTAGATTCCTATGGGCTACCTCTCCAGATCCTCCACTGATTTTATTATTAACTCTGCTAGGGGTATTCTACTAAATTGTCTACCAACAAAATTTGAACTCAACTTAAACAATTTAAGTAAGTCTGCTGGTCAATATTTACAATTTATTTATACAGTTTCTCTTTTCTTTTTGAAAAGCTTTAAAGGAAATCAAATTCAATTACAACATTAAATCAATAAAACATTGGAAAATAGTTAAAGGTATCAAAAGACATTACATTTGATGAGCGTTCTCACTTTGGTAAATTATCTCTGCTGGAATAATATTTATATGTTTCTAACAATGTTCTTTCACGGTCACTTGAATGTGAAGCTATCACTGGCTATATTTAGGCCCGCACATTTCATCATAACTGATTGTCTATAATTGTGGTGTAACTCGGATACTCTACAGTTGCCTTGTTTTGCACTCATCTGTAGAATGCAGCTGGTTCCACTTTTGTCCTGGCAGGAAAATTTATTGAACATTCTCCAGGCAGTAGGCACTTGGTAACTGGCCCTCTGAACTCAAAGGCGCTTGCACCAGTAGTGCCTCCAGTAGTGGCTGACTCTTATGAGCAGTTGGGTTGACATAATAAAACCTGAAACATAATACATTTAACCCCTATATGGTCCATCACTATCCCACTATCACAAAGGTTGGGGATGATAGACAGTTTCAGACAGTGCTAGCAGATGCACAGGACATATTATACCAGTAACACCCACATCCAGTTCATTGTGACTACAATTCTCCTCTAAAACCTTAGTTAGAGCCATTTGTCCATGATTCGCCTCCCTACAATGATTAAGTCTTGTATAAACTTGTGACGATGAAACTAAGCCGACCCTGAAGTATTAGATGATATGGTAGAACCCTCATAACATCTGTACCCCCGAATATTGTTGTAATTTTATCGTCAACGGGAATTCTTCCACCTGGGCTCATTAGCAATGCACAACAGAAACGTGGAATTCCACCTGGGCTCATTAATATGCGTCAGAACAGAGTGGACTCGCCACCACGTTTGCTATTAATATGTAGACTGTTATCTTCCGTGCATTCTGGACAGTGCTTTGTCTAAAGGGGAGGTAAAGCCACGCTTACTGGAACCTCTAGAGTGATCATAAGCAAGCATTTCGCTACACCATTCTTTCGTACCTGCCTTAAAGGCGTTGCCTAAATCAAACGATGGAAGCGGTTAATGATCAGAGGCAGCGTTGGTCCCCGAAAACAGACGTAGCAGAGTCTCGCCGGCATTTCACATCTCTGTTTTTTTTTTTTTTTTTTCGTACGCCCGCTAATACTCGAGGCGAAATCTCAGGTTATTATTTTATGTCTAACCTGACATTGATTTTACGTGAGTATCCATTTTTCTTGTACAGAGACAGGTGTCCCTCGCCATTCAGGCAAATACTCTCCGATTTCAGAGGTACCCATTACAGCTGGGTCGGCTCAGGAGCCGCCAATCCCTGGTCGACGACACTCCTTCAAATGTCCTCGCCAGGTCTCGAGTTAATCCAGTCCAATTCCCGGTCGACGAAAAATCCTCAAATGCCGTCGCCCGGGTTTGATCCTGAATCACCCGGTCGCCAGAGCGGTGTTGTAACCACTATGCTAGCGCGGCTCCTACATCTCTGTGTTAACCACAGAATAGCTCGAAGACTAAGACGAACGGGAGAGACGAGCCGGTCAGGAAGTGAGTAATCGGACGAGGAACGGGCGGCTTGAATCTCGATTTTACCCTGACTTCAAGAAAGGTGTTAGATTCTAACATGTCCCCCTAATGTGTCATTCCATTTCATATATATAGAGACCGTGTAGAATGCCATTTTATCACTCGTTTGCCAGAGATTTACAGAAGCACTAGCTACAGCCAAATCTTGTTAGATTTCCCCTGGAATTGTGGATATATAGCAGTGAATTCTACTCTGTGCTAAACGGTATAATATATATTAGTTTCTAGTGATCAGTGGTCTAGTTCATTCATTTTTATTTCACTGAATTTTGTGTTGATTTAAATCTATTAAATTAAACCTATCTCAAAAAAGTTCCAGTTGAAAATTTAATGATATATCTATTACATTATTTCCAAAGATAATAGATGCTTAAACGTTTAAATTAACTTTTAAAGTCGCGAAGGAATTTATAACTAATTAATTAAGTTAAGTCCTATATATAGATGTGTGTTTTAACCATTAGACTCGCGAAGTGTTTTCTTAATATATATAATTAAATACGCGAGTGTATTAAATAGTCTTAATGGTAAACTTATCGCGCTTTAGAATGTTATTTGATTTTTCGGTATGATTACATGTTTTCTATCTTTAATATAGGGTGATCATAACCTTTGCGTCCCAGTTTTCCAGAAATAAAGTAAATCCTAGAACAATTTACCACGTCATCAATTATATTAAGATTAACTGGAGAAGAACTTTGCCAGAGCTATATTTATATTTTGGTTACTGCTCTACTGCGAAAGAGAATAGAAATCTTCTGAACACTGACTGTGCATATTTTTCTTCACTGGATTTTAAACCCCTCGAAGTAAACCATACCTCACT
The DNA here is from genome assembly GCA_024509875.1 of Oreohelix idahoensis. NCBI lineage: Eukaryota > Metazoa > Mollusca > Gastropoda > Stylommatophora > Oreohelicidae > Oreohelix > Oreohelix idahoensis. Next base: position 673,610 of record JAMPIV010010379.1, on the reverse strand, counting down.
GGTCAGTTGTTGTCATCTAGCGTGAGAAGTTTTTACCACCAGCGATGAAATCAAAGAGACTACACCATTATCTCCACCTGTATCCGTGACCGTGCCATCCCTTAGAAACTTTTCTTCTAATAAAAAACCAACAGAACACTTAGGCTTCTTCTTCCAGCGATTACGAGAATATTTGCTACAAGCCAACCTCGCTAATCTGGGGCTGAACGAAGGAAAGACATTTTTCATTTTGTCTAGTGTTTAACGGCTGTTGTGTATTTTTCTATGGAGTGCCAGATTCTACGATCGGTAAGTGTGTGTGAGTAAATGAGTGTTGGCCATCACGAGCGTGCATGAATGACATGAGATTTATTTTGCAACCATTTTTAATTTGCCTACCTGGTAAATACTTTTACTGTATTCCCTGTATTGTTCATTTTTAAGTGGGATTTTATAACTCTGTTTATCCCCCACCCCCTTACATTTGCTTAGTGAAAGGGAAAACAATTGAGAATAACAGAACTATTTCTACCACCCATACCTAGTACTGTAACACCTTTTTTCAGAGTAATTAAATTTACTGTTGGGTTACATTATCTATTTTTTCTGATAACTACCTATCTTTGGACTGGGTTTATCTTTTGTTAATACAAGTGGGAAGGGCAGATTGGATACTCCTCCTCATACCCCCCCCCTTCCCCATCTTGTTATTTGTATTTTCTGTATCTATGATAATTTTCTGTTATCTGATAAATGTTGTGATTGATTTAATGAAAAATAAACATCATAAAACTTTTAGTACTGTGTTGGAAGACCCAAGCCCAAATTACCCATATTTGTTTACAATAGTTTGTATTCACGTAATGTCCGTGTGTTTGAAACACCAAATTGGTGTGAGCGCATGTGTGTTTGGAAAACTGGCAAATAATTGTTTAGCCAGGAGAGTTTAAGGAGTAGATTTGAGAGAAAAGGATTGTCGTAAGAGTCTGTCCTTACTCTCCCCAGCACTCTGTGAAGCAACTACTTATTTTCTAACCCTTTCTATCATAGAGCCTTCACCATCCTTCTTCACTCTAAACGGGACCACTATTTCTAAGACTTCTCTCAAAATAAATTTACGACAAAACTACTAAGTAATAGCTTAAACAATCCAGTAAAACAATCGCTTTCATTCTTCCTTACATTCCTGGTGTGTGTGTCCATTCCATCAAGAAATAATTCTTTAAATGCTTTTCTAAACCTACCGACACACTTTTACCACCATTCTCAATTATTTGAATATATATATATATATCTTGGCAGTGTTTTGCTTCCAGAAATTTCACAATGGTTCTTACACATCTACACACTTCCTAACGCACAAGTGAATTAGTCAATAGAAACACATATATTTATATACATATATATATATATATATGTATATATATATATATGTATATAAATATATATATATATATATATATATATATATATATATATATATATATATATATATATATATATATTCTTTCTTACCCTCAGGCACATACAGTCGAGCTGTTAATGGTTGTAATGGTCTGCTCTCAGTTACAAAAGGCAAAGGCACTGTTCACTAACACTTTTTGCGCTCGCTGTAATTTTCAAAATATGACTGGCTTATTTCTGTTTAGAACACACTCTATATATATAGACCAAGGTCGGACGTCCGAGGGGGTTTCCTGCTCAACTAGTATTTGGCGTTCCGAAAATGTATGTAAGATCTGCCTATGTGTACAAATCAGGAAAACCGAGATTTTAGTTATCTACGTTATTCCTTGAGCGATTTTCTTCATCTAAAGCTTAAAACACGCTTTGTATTATTCTACATCTTCCTAGCTAATAGTCTTTTACTTTCCTAAGTGCATTTTATTCTATGCGTACTCTAAACAGCAAAATTATGGACTAACCTGAGGCTTCGATGCATTCAACCAGAGATTTCTCTCTTAATATACTACTGGTCTTAAAAGTCTATGCACAGACGTGTAGAGAGCAACATCTCCAATATCGTATTGGTGACCTCTTCCAGGTGGTATCTCTTTCCTAAGTCTGTAATTAATTGCCATCCTCCACTCGTTTGCACAGATTAGTCCTGGCCATTTTGACTGTACAATGCTTTAGTAAACAAGGCATAAAGGTACCTTCTGATTGGTCCGTGTATCAAGCAGTTCTTACAAAGTATGGCGCGCGGTTTGGTTAGAGTTACTTAGAATGCAGTGTTGTGAAACAGACTACTTCACGACAGGACAACAGAAAAGATGACGATGGCGCTGTCACAAGAGTAATAGGTCACCGGCTGCTCCAATGTACTTAACCATTTCTGACGTTATGCAATCATGTCCTGCTGCTTTGCCCATCTTGATTTTTTCCAGTGCTGCCTTCAGTTCTTCCATCGTTATGTCATCTTCACCACCATTGGTGTTCTCTTCTATGCTAGTGGTTATCATTTCTGATGCTTGACCTTGCTCACCATCAAGGAGTTCTGAGAAATATTCTTTCCATCTTTCCATTAAGGAATTTGCCTTGCTTGTCCTTTATAAATTTAAGAGAGCACTGTTTTTCCTTCCTCATGTTCTTTAGGGTCTTATAGAACAATTTCTGGTTTTCTTGCGCATCTGTTTCTAGCTTTTCTCCAAATTCTTCCAAAGACTTCTGTTTTGCTGCTAGCACCTTGTTCTTTGCTTCTGTTGTGAGTATCACTTCTTCTTCTTTGATCCATAACCGCCAACCGTCAAAGCAGTCAGTAGCCATCACACCTGGTGGCGTCTTGTAGGGCAGCAACAAATTAATTTCACTTTGCTCGGTCGGCGGCCATCCTTCGTACAGTGCCCCAACTCTGGTTCATTCTTTGCATCTCGGCTTCCACAGTTCTCCGACAAGGTGTTTTTGGTCGGCCTCTCCTTCGCTTTCCCTCGGGGGTCCACAGCATAGCTGTTCTTGTGATGGTATCAGGGTCCCTTCTGAGGACGTGGCCAACCCAACTCCAGCGTCTGCCAGCTATGATGGTGTGCATGTCCTCCTGGTTACTCCGAATAAGTAGTTCTTGGTTAATGATGGTGTTTGGCCAAAAGATTCGGAGAACTTACCTTAGGCAGATTGTGTGGAAGGAGGGCAGTTTCGACATTTCCTTATCTGTTACTCTCCAGCATTCCGCACCATAGAGAAGCACAGAAAGTACACAGCTCTCATACAGTCTTAATTTGGTGTTTGTGCTGTACTGGGAAGACTTCCAAATGTTGTTGAGACTAGCAAAGGCTGTTCTCGCTTTATTCATTCTGTTGTTAATGTCCTTGCTTGTTCAGCCGTCAGGAGTTACTATGCATCCTAGGTAAGTAAATGTGTCTGTCTGTTCTAACTGCTGGTTCCTTACTGTTATTGGCTCAGGATTGCCCACATTTAGTGTCATGACCTATGTCTTCTTCAGATTGATGTTCAGGCCAACCTGCCGGCCATACTTATTCAGTCTATCGGTTTTTTTCTTGGATGTGTTGATGTGAATGAGCGAGTAGTGCAATGTCATCTGCATATTCCAGGTCTTCCAGAGTAGAAAACGTTGCCCATCTAATTCCTCTTGGACTGCTCTCTGTTGCCTGGCGCATCACCCAATCTATGGCTGTCAAAAATAATGTTGTTGATAAGGGGCATCCCTGTCGTACTCCTGTTTTCACTTCGAAAGTTACGTTCTCAATCCAACACTGCATGTAAAGTTAGAATAGAGGCTTTTTATGATGGAAACAATGCAGCTGGGAATTATATAAGCCCTCAATATTTTCCATAGGGTGTCCCTGTGTATGCTGTCGAAAGCCTTTTCAAAATCAACAAAGTTAATGTATAGCTGTCTCTGCCATTCTGAGAACTGCTCTATAATGTTCCTGAGGGTGAATATATGATCTGCACATCTTCTGTTCTTTCTAAAACCTGCTTGTTCTTTCCTCAGTTTATGGTCAACTGTTTTTGAAATTCTCTGGATGATTATCCTGCCTAGTATATTGCTGGGAATTGAGAGGAGAGTAATTCCTCTCCAGTTGTTGAAGTCTGCAAGGTCGCCCTTCTTGGGCAATTTAATAATTATTCCTTTACTCCACTCTGTTGGTGTTGTCTCAGTTTCCCAGACTTGTGCAAATAGTGGTTCTAATAGTTCTGCTGCTAGTTCAGGGTCTGCCCTGAATAACTCGGCATTTAGATTCGTTTTCCACTGATAGTTTTAGTTATTTTATAAACTGTGCTTTGTTCATTTCTCAGTGCTGCCTCTTCTGTCTGTCTTGCAAGGTCATCCAAAAATGTCCTTTTGTTAGCACGGGTTTGACGTTTTACTTCCTTGTCCAGCTGACTGTACTGTTCACTATATATTGCCTTTAACCTGGGAGACTTAGCTTCTGTTTTCTTTCTTTTCGTTTCCTTTCTCTTCGCTATGGTGTTTAGCGTTTCTGGTGTTATCCAGTCTTGGCTCTTTCTTTCCTGGAATCCCAAGCATGACTTGCTGCTTTCCTTGTATATTGTTGAGATGGTGTTGAATTTCTGGTCGACATCATCGGTCTCTGTTCTTTCCTGGCTTTTGGTAATCTGATATCGTCTCTTTATGTCGACCACGAAAGCTTTTCTGGTGAGGGGGTCCTTAAGTTTCGTGATGTTGTATCTTTTCTGTTTGACTGCAACTGGTCCAGCAGCTCTGAGTTTCACCTTAAGTCTTGCTACTACTAGGTGATGATCACTTCCCACATCTGCGCCTCTTCTTACTTTCACGTCTTGTAATGCATGTCTCCATCTGCCATTGATCATTATGTGATCTATCTGGTTTCTGTCCCGTCCGTTTGGTGATTTCCACGTTAACTTGGACATTTCTTCTTCTTCTTCTTCCTCGTTCGCCTTCAGACTTCCACATTTATGACTCTAATAAAGGCAGTAGTCAACTCAAGAATCCCGACATCTCCAAACAGTTTTTCGTTGACAGAAGTGGGTTGTTGCCATATGCTACTTCGTTCATTACTGTAGTTTGGGCAATACTGCAGGAGGTGTTCGACCGTCATTGGGATGGTACCGCAGGTGCAGAGATCTGTTGCACCAATCTTGTATTTGTGGTATAGATGGTATCTCAATCTGTTGTGTCCAGTGCGTAGCCGAAAAATGATGACCTGTTCTTTCCTGGATAGTTGATGATATACATCATTTTTTCAAATGGCCCGGGTGCTCTCTTTCCCATTTGGACTTGAATGTAGCCTTTATAGTAGTCTTTGCCGTTGCGTAAGTTGTCTCTATATCATTTTGTTGTAAGGCACCTCCTTCCTTGGCAAGTTTGTCTGACATTTGTGGGAGTGTCTTCGACCGGGACTTGGACTGGATTAATTCGAGTCCTGGCGAAGACATTTGAAGCAGTGCCCCTCGACCAAGGACTGCAATAACATGAGCGGCTCCTAAGCAACAAACCCTCTGTGGATGGGAAGGGGCGAAGATGGCACGGACATCTGGCTCCTGACCGGGTGGGAAGGAAAGTCCACAGGCTCCCCAGCTTCGCAATGCCATGAAATTTGTTTAATGTCATTGGGCCGAAGAGCTGAAGCCCAAGTGCCGCTGGATAGAAAAAAAAATACACATGCTACTACAGCGGTGGTTTCTGTTTTTTTAGATGATGAGGTTGGCAGCCTCTTGCGCAACCTCATTTTAGTCACAACATGCTAAAGGAAGCAGTAGTCTTTCTTTGGCTCATCAGAGACCACCCCGGGCGCTAATAAATATAATTATTGTTTTATTGTTAATATAATGTAGTAGCACATTTTCCTGATATCTAATTTGAATTAATCTTCTTTACAGACTACAAGACCTTTTATATTTGGACTATGCGCCCTAATATAATCAACGGACATTGTGTCTCGTTCAAACTAGACGCGCCTCACCAAAACGATGAAAAACTTTTATTTAAAAAAATCGTCGATCTTTAAGATGGGAACCCGAGTGCGGGGCCCCTGTGATGGCGAGACCTAATTGGGTCAAATCCGTCTAAAGCATGTCCTGTATGACAGGTAGCAACAAATATGTCAAACTTTCCCCACTACATGAACGGGCCCCACGAAAAACTAGTTGTCTGTAGCAGTGAAACTTGCACGAAGTTCAGGCTGGGAGTGTCCCTGTTCGCGGCAGGCATCCATAATGTCGTCTGTTCGTAGGCTTTGTGTCGATTTCAATATTTTTGGACTTGGAAGTTTTAACTACAATATTTCCAATCTAGGCTGGGCTATTCGTGCCGGGGATATTCTTGTAGGCAATGAAACAAAATGTGTTACTTGCCCGTGCAGATGTTAGAAATTGCGAGGCAGCTTCCTGGAGTGTAGGTTACCCATTTCTGCAAGCCAATGATCCACTTCCCGTTGTCGAGTGCGAGAACGGACCGCAAGCAAGGGGTGCTGTTTTTGAGCTCTGTCGACAGGCATTCTTCCAATCGGATATGACGTACAAGCAACTCGTGGTGTCGACCAAATAACGATGTGTGTTTGCGTGTGTTGTGCTTCTGTTCATTAACGACATAATCCACTAATGGCAGCTGGGTACCAGAGACATAAAGTGCAATGTCTCTTATATTTTGACTTTTCGACGGGGCAGACAACTCCAGATTACTCTCGCAGAACGAGCCGAGATCTAACTTTCCACTCTAACAGTCACAGAAAGGACAAAACAGTAGTGTGTGTTCTCTAATTCATTGTGATTACCGCTAAGGAAGTCGTGTAGAACGTGCTGCACAATGCCATGTACCCTCCTTCTCCCGGCAGGGCAGACAGAACAGGCAAATCTGAAGCAAGCCTAGGCGATGGTTTTAACTGGTCGATACTCACTCTGCCTGCCTGTTTGTGTGTGATCTTACAAGGCAGAAATCGATTGCTTGCTATGTGCGTGCGGTCACAGAGTTATCCATCTTCTAGGCCCACTAGCCCAGACCTGGGAAGAAAAAAATACGTTGTAACCGAGAACACATTTATAGCTTGCGTGTCAGATCTGCACTATTTTGATCATAATCATATCTAGACGCTGTGCGAATTGTTCCTGGAGATTTGCGAGACTTCATCCATGCCTTGTATACCAAATGGATAACGTTGGGAAGAGTTGTGGATAACGTAAGGATATAGTTCCGGCTCTGAGATTTTTAAATAAAACTAAGACCTGCTTTATTAAGAGTGAAGTGCTATATAGAAACACGTGCTGTATCAATGATTGTGATATATGGATCTTCGTGCTACATGACAGCAGGATCGGTAATTACATTTAACTTGATTAACCGGGCAAGTATGTTGTGGCTATCGCGTGTGTAGTGAGGTCTGGCTCCTGTAATGTCTCCTGAGTGTAGATTAAGTTTAGGCGCACAGAAGTAGGATAATCTTATCTGCCTTGGATCTTCTGTCTTCAGGCCCGCGGCAGGCCCGCACATAAATCGCGGGCCTGAGTTCATAGGTGTCAAAGTAGGAAGCGAAATTTTTCTTTGACCATGACCTCCAGGCGTCCGTCCCTCCCTCCTATGCCTGACCTGAGTCACCTCACAGAGGACGAGAGGAAGGTGATTGAGGATGTTCTTCGTAGACAGAAAGAGGAAGAGGAAAAGGAGCACGAGGTCATCAGGTAATTCAAATGTGGCTGTGTGTTAGTACTTTACTATACGCAGGTACGTGAGTACTTAGCAGTGTATTGTAAAAGTACTTTTCTGTGTGTCTGTATGAGTATTTCATTACATGTTTGTGCTTATGAGTACTTTACTGTATGTTTGTATATGAGCTCTCTACCTATGTTTGTAATTAAGCATTTTACCGTGTGTTTGTTTGTGAGTTCTTTTATGTGTGTTTGTCTGTATGTATTTCTTATGTGTTTGTGATTACACTACTGTATGTCCGTATATGAGTACTTTACCCTTATGTTCGTACTTAAATATTTTAATGTGTGTTGTTTGTGTTTTGTTATGTGTTTGTATGAGTGCCTAACTGTATTTGTGAGTACTTTATTCTGTGTTTATATGAGTGTAATTTACTTCATATTTATGTATGAGTACTTTGCTTTGTGTTTATGAGTGTACTGTACAATGTATTTGTATGTGAGTATTACATATTTGTATGTGAGCACTTTACTATGTTTTTATATGCAAGTACTTCAGTAGGTGTTTGTAAGTGAGGACTTTACTATGTTCTTTGTTTGCTAGTACTTCAGAAAGTGTTTGTATATGAGCACTTATTATGTTTTTGTATGGGAGTACTTCTGTGGGTGTTTGTAAAAATTTCACCACGTGTTTCAGTATAAGACTGGGTGATATTCTGTCACCTTAACTTTTCATACTTCTTATGGATGATGTCATCAGAGCATGTAAGGAGAGGACAAGAAAGTATTCAATGGGGTACTGGAAGATGAGACAGGTCTGTATATTTCATAGCTGGCATTTGCCGATGATGTTACCCTAATAGCTAATGAGAGAAGATCGGCTACCATTTCAGATATAGGAAACCAAGAGTCAGTGATCCAGACCTCCAGGACGAACCAGAGTTCGCTGGGAGGACAACCTTAGACAATCTCTGAAGGACCGTGGACTAGATTGGAACCAGGCCAGGAGGAATACAGTTGATAGGATAGTATCGAGCTCTCTCTGGCAAACCTGGACAATCCAGAGTAAAAGAGGAACCACTAAGTCATTTTCAGTGTGTGTACTTTATTATTTTTTGTTTTTCTTGGTACATCTGTCTTAATATATTTCATTGCATGGTTCTGTATTACTGCACGATGTTTTTGTCTATTTCAGTAAGTGCTTGTATTAGTATATTATACATGCTGTGTGCATATTTATTATGCGTTTCTATACTATTATGTAATGTATACATGTATGTTAGTACTTTAAGTCTTTCTAACATCATGCAACATAATAATTTTCCAGGTACTGATAATAGAGATATGTATTTGTGAATGTGTGTAATTAGTGTGTTTTTATGGGAGTTTTCTACTTGAGGTGTGTCATTAGTGCTTTAATCATTTCCCCTGTTTCGTCAACTCCAGCAGCTTTATTTAGTTTGTATTAAGTGCGTGTTTGAATGTAACTCAGTGTACTTTTAAAAGTTTGTATTAAGTGCGTGTTTGAATGTAACTCAGTGTACTTTTAAAAGTTTGTATTAAGTGCGTGTTTGAATGTAACTCAGTGTACTTTTAAAAGTTTGTATTAAGTGTGTGTTTGAATGTGAATACTTTTGTGTGTATTTGAATGTCAGTTCCTGATGTGTACTTGTATGTGGGTAGGGTAAAGGAAAAGGATCCCGTTACACGCCCATAAAAAATCCCACCTCAACCGCGGATCGAACCATGGACCGCCGAGCTAGGAAGCAAGTGCACTAACCACTGCTACCGCGGTTCCCCGTACTTGTATGTGGGTGCTTACTAATGTTTGTTCCTGTAGTACTTGGTGTGTGTTTATATGTTTGCATTGTGTGTGTTTTTGTTTGTATGTGAGTAACTTGATGTTTGCTTATATGTGAATTTGTAAGTGAGTATTTGGTTGTGTGGTTGTATGAGTACTTCGTGTGTAGTTGAATGTGATTACTTGGTTGTGTGGTTGAATGTGAGTATCCTGTGTGTAGTTGTTTGTGAGTACTTTGTGTGTAGATGTTTGTGATTACTTGGTCATGTGGTTGTATGTGAGTACCTGGTTGTTTGGTTATATGTGAGTACCTAGTGTGTAGTTGTATGTGAGTACTTGGTTGTATAGTTGTATGTAAGTACATTGTGTTAGTTGCATGTGAGTACTTGTTTGTTAGGTTTTGAGTACTTTGTTGTATGTGAGTACGTTGTGTTAGTTGTATGTGAGTACTTGGTTGTGTGGTTATATGTGAGTACATTGTGTTAGTTGTACGAGAGTACTTGGTGTGTAGCTGTATGTGAGAACTTGGTGTGTAGTTGTATGTAAATACTTGGTGATATCTTGTATGTGAGTACTTGGTTGTATTTTTGTGTGTTAACACTTGGCAAAAAGTTGTATATGAGTTCTTGGTTATATGGTTGTGTGTGAGTACTTGGTGATAAGTTGTATCTGAGTACCCGGTTGATGGGTAGTTTATGAGTACTTGGTGTTGAGGTTAAATGTGAGTACCTGGTGTGTAGTCGTATGTGAGTAAATTATGTTATTTTTATGTGAGTACCTGGTTGTATAGTTGTATGTGAGTAAATTGTGTTAGTTATATGTGATTACTTGGTGTGTAGTTGTAAGTGAGTACTTGTTTTCATGGTTGTACGTGATAACATGGTTGTATGTGAGTAATTGGTTTTATGGTTGCATGTGAATACAGTGTGTTAGTTGTATTTGAGTTCTTGGTTTCTAGTTGTATGTGAGTACTGGATGTATTGTTGTATTCGAGTAATTGGTGCATAGTTGTATGTGAGTAATGGATGTGTAGTTATATGTGAGTACTTTGCATGTAGGTGTATTGAGTAATTAGTTATGTGGTTGTGTGAGAGTACTTTGTGTGTAGTTTATATGAGTAATTGGTACATGGTTGTATGCATACTTAATGTGTGCTTGTTTGTAAGAACTTGGGTGTGTGGTTGTATGTAAGTACATGGTTTGTTGTTGTTGAGATAAATTGTTCCTTGGCTTTATCGCCCTGTACCTATTTCCTCATCATCTTATTTATTTCTCTCCCATTTTTGCTCTTTCATTATTTTTAAAGTAACCTTTCTAAATCTCGGATTTTACCTAAGTGTATCTTAACTCCCAGCTTTGCTATTTCTCAAAACTTACATTATCTTTTGGAACACACCTGGCTCGGTAGACATAAATGATAGCGCGGGAGACGTCCACATGGGGAATAAAACGAATTCTTTTGATACTTTAATCCACTGTTTCAACAAAACTAGTGTCTACGTTGACCAGACACTGAAAGAGATTAAAAGAAGCCGCTCCCGCTAGCAAAGCCACGCATGGGGACTTTAATCGCCGCAAAATGAGGAAGACTGTGTAGCAGGGGGGGGGGGGGGCAAATAATTTCTGTATCGGGCGGCCAATCCAAAATTACGGGTTGTCTCTCAACCGAACAGACAGCACGGAGTGACGAGTTGGTTACGAAAGCCCACCAGCTTTTAGCGATTGATTCACTGAAATTGCACGAGAACATGACGATGTCTCAGACAAAGATGGACGCGTAGTTACTGGATTAGAGGGCAGGGCTATAGGACACAGTCCACCACTTCTCACATATTGGCAACTCGAAATATAACGGCAAGTTCGCCAGAAGTCGGAACGGATTTTCCAACACAAGCGGAGCACAGAGTTTCCCAGAGCATAACTTGTTCACAGCCTGTTTTCTAATTTCATTCCTGTGTGAGTATAGAATTATTACCTGTAGAGTTTAATCTTATATAATGTTCTTAAGGAATTTGCGAAGGGAAAATGAGGTTGTAAATTTTAGAAAAATTATTATTAATTATTTTTCTCCATTATTTAAGATTACTTTTTGCACCTAGCTTCATAGCTAAATGTGCGAAAGACTGTTTTTCCAATACTTCTATTCGTTAATGGTTAATTAAATCAAAGATTCTTCCCCTAGGGTAATATAATGAACTAACTCATAGTAATATACTTAACTTCATCTAGATCATTGTTACCGTCATTTTTGTCGGTTCCAGAAGATGTAAATCTATTTTATATTTTTGATAATCGAAGGTACAGAACTGTATGTTAACTCCCTGACACAGGTTGATTAGGGTTACCTTCCCTGTGTTTATTCTTTCTTAAGACGGGATAGTTAACTGTTCTCAAATTTGTTCTGTCTACGCATGCGCTAGCTTTTAGCGCGAACCGAACAGATTTCCGTCTGTGAGTTATGAGCTGGTTTCTGCCGGACGAAGATGTCCGTTGTGTCTTCTCTGCATTATCTGGGGAAAAGATAGTCTTGTCATATTAGTGATTTCCCCAGAGTTATTCTGTTCGTCTGGAATGACGACAGGTGTTATTTGTGTATTGTTTGGAATTCTATCCAAGGTAAATTACTTTATTATTACGCAAAGTTTGCAGAACATTTAGTATGAACCTGTGAGTAGCGCTCACAGTTCTTGTGATCCAGAGTCCATTATGTTTGCTTGACGTAGCCAGTTAGGTCTATTCGTCGAAGTACTTTATAGAAATACAATAACCATATATTGTTATGAAACCCGCAGGATGGCGGTACGTTTCAGCATGAAAGATAATACATGCCTATGGAAAAATGTACAGTTGTTTATCAACCATTATAAGGCCCGTCATTATGGCCTATAACTTTGAGCAGAAGAAGAAGTACCTGAAAGGTGAAACCAGATGAAGTCTAGACATTATTATCAAGTTCACAGACTTCCATATTAAGCAACTATATTTGTTTAAGGACTACCTGACGCGTTCAGTCAGGGGGCCCTGAGCTCCAGTAGGAAAAGAATGTGTTGTCAAGCCAACGTTATTAGCATCATACCTACGAGCTATACAGAACTGATGATGTTCGATGTTATTTATTATTACCAACTATGAACAGTTATTAAAGGACAGACCATCGTCGATAACGTCCTTATAGATGAGTGGTTCAAGCTTTATTTACCAGATGTTTTGCCAGTCATATCCAATGTACATGATGTGTCTTGATTCTCGTCCATTTGACTGTACCTGTTGATGTCACTGTGTCACGTAATTAAATGGTTGAAAGTTCCAGCAGTTTTTCTACAATTACTGACTACTGCATGTGAGTGAGTGGGTGCCTTGTTTACATTTCAAAGATCCTATACGCATTCGTGTCTCTACACACCCACCTCACTTGTCAACCATACAATCTTCGAGTACCGTACATACAAGAAATGTCTGATGTTCGAATGTCAACATGACACCCTTTCAGCGCCTCAACGCCTGGTGAGCTATTCATGCATAACAAAGCTGCTTGGCCCAGGTCGGACGGACTACAACAGTACACAGCAAGGAGATTGTTACGTTCCTACATATCATACGTAAATCCCACCTTAACATTTGTAGTGGTCACATAAAAAAGGACATAACATTCGTGATGGCCGTAAATATACGGTAACATTTGTGGTAGGCCAGATCAGTAGGTCTAAAGCTGTTCATTGGACTAAGTGAGAACATTATTTGATGATGAACTACACATTGGAAACTGGACAAGCTCATTTATACTGTTCAACACATAACAGCAACACACCTTCAACAGTTTGAAACTCGTCGATGACCTTCATTGTGAACGATCACGACTCGTGTTTACATTCAAGTTCAGCTGTTGTGACAATTCTCATCACTGTAATTGTCAACGGTGGAGCTTCCTCGCATTGCTGTATATTGTCAAACATCATTGTTGACTAAGGCCAGGATTATATCTAAGATAAGTGGCGGTTATTTTTTGAAAGTTGGTACCGTTATATTATGAATAACTGAGCCTTCTTTCAACACACTTTATTAATGCATTCTTTGTTTACATGTTCTTTGTTTACATGTTATGTTAGTGTGTGTTTCGCGGGCTGGTTGGGCAGGTGACTCCGTTAGAAGATACCACGCAAACAGAGGTTCTATCGAGAGCGTTTTCTATAGGGACGGCGCATATTTCCCACAGCGGGAATTGCGAGCGACGCGTGTTGCTACTTTTCATTTTTTTCTTACCTGTGACGAGATGTGTTAGTGTCGTTTTCGTTAATGTTTTTTCCATTCTTTGATTTTCGATTTGTTTTGTTTGTATCTGTACGCCTCTCCTTCCTTTCATTTATTTGTATACACCCTTTTTGTTTATAATAGTGTTGTGATTTGTTTTGATTTTCGCAGTTATCGTTGTAATTTTTTACAACATTCGATTTAGTTAAGCTTTATTTATCATTTGACTTCTGCGAACGTTTTCGGTTGTTATACATTCTTGTCTTTGTATTGTTATCGTCTACTTGTTTATCATACACAGTCTATATATATACTTGGTCATGGACTATTATTGTTGATATGATGCACTTTTCAGATAGTGGTTATTTATTATCATATTATTATAAAGAATCAAGGTGATCATACAAGTTTTTGATTAAAAGACTTGTCTCCCACGGAGATTGGGATAGAATAAAGTGAAGTGAGTATACAAATCTAGGATTACAGACTTGTCTCCCATTGAGGTTGGGATAAGGTAATTTATTCAATTTTTTAGGTGTAATCTCATATTATTAGACAAGATGTCTACATTAGATGTCTTTATTGAGCAAGGGAATCCCTTGGCAAAACTGGTGACAAATTGGAAGAGTTTGCACTTGCTCAGTATGCCAAGGCACAGAAGGCTGAAGAGAAAAGGATGCAAATGCAGTTGGACAGAGAAGCTGAAGATAGAAGAATACAGCAACAAAGAGAAGATGCTGCTGAGGAGAGAAAACTTCAAGCTGCTGCTGAGGAGAGAAAACTTCAAGCTGAGGCTGCTGCTGAGGAGAGAAAACTTCAAGCTGAGGCTGCTGCTGAGGAGAGAAAACTTCAAGCTGCTGCTGAGAAGAGAAAACTTCAAGCTGCTGCTGAGGAAAGGAAAGCACACATGGAACATGAGGAAAAACTATTAGCTTTGGAGTTGGAGAAATTAAAGGTGCTGAATATGAGTGCTCCTCAATCAACTTCGGGTAAGATAAAGGAGAATACTTACAAAGTTAAATTACTTCCTTTCAACCCTCTAAAGGACGACATAACCATCTACCTGGATAGATTCCAATTAACATGCGTAGCGCATAAGGTAGATAAGGAAAAGTTATGTCATCTGTTAATGAGTCTTTCCTTGACATAATGGGTCTTCTTCAAAGAACTGGAGGCGATCTGATAGTCCTCGTTATTTCGGGTCCTATAATTATGGAAACTTGCGGAGAGGTAGTCACTATAGACACTTTCAAGGCTATCCTTCGCGGGGGCATCGTAACCAAACTGGTAAACACTATGATCATTGGGGTAATGACAATAGTGATTATGGAAACTGGGATTCGAACCAGAGCGGTGGTCAAGGTAGATCAAACTATGATAATTTCAGAGGGAATAATAATCGTGATAG
Organism: Oreohelix idahoensis; assembly: GCA_024509875.1. Lineage (NCBI taxonomy): Eukaryota > Metazoa > Mollusca > Gastropoda > Stylommatophora > Oreohelicidae > Oreohelix > Oreohelix idahoensis. The sequence goes on along the minus strand of JAMPIV010010379.1, from coordinate 658,590 downwards.
ATCTCAGTACAAGAAAAAGAGATCACATCACCAGGGAAACTCGGTGCAACAAGAGTCTCATGGTGTTAATAATCAGGTGAACGAGAATAAAAATTCTAATGCTGTCACTTGTGCAGCTTTTGACGTTGGGAGAGCATCTAAATGCACCCAATGCTCTACATTATTTGAACCAACCACGGTAACTACTTTGAGTTGTGGTCACCCTCTGCCCGCTCTTCCTGCTGCAATTGCGCATGACGGGAGAGGATCGCTTATCTTGCATAGAGGTCTCGTGGATAGTAACCCAGTCTCAGTGCTATTTGATTCTGGGTGCACTATTATTGGGGTTAAGCAATCGCTTATAGATCCTCGTTGTGCCACAGGGAAAATAGTTAAATGTGTAACATTTGGTGGCACAGTTGAAAAGTACTCGACCGCTATTATTCACATTGCTACTCCTTTCTTTACGGGAGATGTCCACGTGTGTTTTCTACCTAACCCTATTGCGGATCTTATAATCGGGCGTATTCACGGGGTTAAGGAATGCACTCCGCAACAAATAGCTGCCTGGGAAGAACAGAATATGCAAACAGCCAATGCTGTGGTAACAAGAGCACAAGCTCTTATTCCTCAAACTTCATCTACTGAAGTTAATGAAGTAGTTAGCCAAGATGATCACTTGGAGATTTCGCATGACTCGTTTGTGAAACTACAAGAAAAAGATCCTTCTTTAAAGAAATTCTTTTTTCTCGCTAAAAACGGTGATCCGAATCAGAATACAAATCGCAAATCATACATCACTATGAAGAATGGTATACTAGTGCGTATGGTACAACACTCAGACGCGACTACGAATTCTCAAATTCTCGTGCCCAAAAGTATGAGAGCTTTAATTCTTCAACATGCACACGATTCTCAGTGTGCGGGACACATGGGTTTTTCCCGAACTAAGTCGAGAGTTCTGGGATCTTTCTTTTGGCCATTTGTCAATAAAGACATACGAATTTATTGCCGGTCTTGCAAAATATGTCAAGAGGTAAAGTCTAGAGGTCCACGGCATGCTGCGCCTATTCAGGCTGCAGACATTCCCATCCGGCCGTTTCAGAAAATGGCCATATATATCATTGGCCCTTTTAAGACTAAATCGGCCAGGGGACATCAATTTATCCTTACATACGTTGGTATGTGCACGCGTTGGCCAGAGGCTATTCCTCTCAAGAGCATTTCCACTGTTGATATCGCAGACGCTCTTTGGCTTATATTTTCTCGTTTAGGTTTTCCTGGGGAAATATTGTCAGACCATGGCACACAGTTGATATCAGAGACAATGGCGCAGGTAATGTCTACTCTGCACATTAAGAGATCTCTGAGTAGTATTTATCACCCAATGTCTAATGGGTTAGTTGAGCGTCTTAATAGGACACTCAAGAACTTACTGGGGAAGATAACTGAGGATCATCCTCAGGATTGGGACAGGGTCCTACCCGCGGCCCTCTTTGCCTATAGGGAGGTCCCCAACGAACATACAGGATTTTCTCCTTTTGAACTTGTCTTTTGCGCGCGACCGCGCGGTCCTATGTCTTTGCTACATGATCTTATAACTGCTGATAATATCGACAATGACACACAATCTTCATATGAGTATGTCATTGCTCTCAGAAAGAAAATTATTGAAGCATGCAAGCTAGCAACTTCATCATCCGAATTTGCTAAGGAAAAGGCAAGGCTATTTGCTAATAAGAAAAGACGCCTACGTCAACTTTGTCCTGGAGACAAAGCGTTTGTTTTACTTCCTTCTAGGGAGAACAGACTGCTTATTACATGGAAAGGTCCATATGCAATAGTCTCGAAGATTTCCGATGTCGACTATGTTGTCGATATTGATGGAAGGCATAAAACCTTCCATATAAATATGCTTACGGAATATCATGAGCGACCAGATTATTTGCAGCCGATTTTTCAGGCGACGGACGATTCTCCAGGCCAACAAGGTCATATCTCATTCCTGTCGGTTATACAGGATGAGGAAACTACTTTTTCAGATGTTAACCTACCTCTTCCTATGATTCCACTTACTTCTACGGAATCATGGAGAAACGTTACTGTTTCTTCTAATTTGTCCTTTGAAGAACAGCGACAAATATCTTCTACGCTACAAGTATTTCAGGATGTCCTTACCGACATTCCTGGACACACACATGTCATTGAGCATGACATTATACTTACTGATCATAATCCGATCAGAGTAAGACCATATCCTATTCCTATTCATTTTCAAGCACAAGTCGAGAAAGAATTGGATGAAATGATACAATTAAAGATAATTGAACCATCCACCTCAGCATACTCTTCGTCCATGGTTATTGTTCGAAAGAAAGACAATAACATACGCCTTTGCGTAGATTATCACAAATTAAACCAAGTTACGAAGTTCGATGCTGAACCTATGCCTTTATTAGAAGATCTACTTATTAGACTTTCTAACTCTCGATTCTTTACTAAGCTTGACTTGTCAAAAGGCTATTGGCAAGTTCCGTTAACTGAACACGCCAAACCTTTCACTGCTTTCTCAACACCTAGGGGTTTGTATCAGTGGAATTTTATGCCTTTCGGGCTTATGAACGCCCCGGCTACTTTCGTACGCATGATGCGTCGAATTCTCTCATATCGTTCAGATGTCATTGCATACTTAGATGACATCTGTCTTTTCAGTAATACTTGGGAAGATCACTATTTGGGGTTAAATGAATTACTGTCAACTCTACGCGAGCATAATTTGACTGCGAAACCCTCTAAAACCTTTGTTGGGTTTAGTGAAATTTCTTTCCTGGGTCATCGAGTTGGTCATGGTCTATTGAAGACAGAGGACCAACACATTTCTAAGATATTAAATATCTCTGTGCCCAAAACAAAGAAACAAGTACGTAGTCTTTTGGGATTAATACAATTCTACGGAAGATTCATTAAGAATCTATCCTCTATCATGGCACCACTCTCAATCCTATTGAAGAAAGGGTCTCCTAACATGGTGCGCTGGTCTCAAGAATGTCAAGCTTCATTGGATCAGATTAAGAATTTGTTCTCATCCCCACCTATCTTAAAGCTACCTATTGCTGATAAGACTTTTGTTCTTCGTAGTGACGCCTCATCCACAGGGATCGGAGCGGCACTAATGCAAGAGTATTCAGGAACTCTGCATCCTGTAATGTATATTTCTAGGAAACTGAATGCGGCAGAAAGGAATTACTCGTGAGTTGTTGGCTATGGTTAGGTCAATCCTTAAGTTACAAAGATTCCTTCTTGGTGCGCATTTCATTGTGGAAACAGACCAAAAAGCTCTTACAGCTATTCAGTGTAAGAATTTGAAGAGCTTGAGATCTACTCGATATGCTATTGCTCTTCAACCTTTTCATTTCACGGTGCGAGCTATCCGTGGTCTGGATAATGTGATGGCAGACATACTGTCTAGATGCCCACATGAGTCCACTTAAGCCTTGTGTCCTAGCTTTTCCTGATACACTGCTAGATATATGTCTCTTCACTATACCTGTATATATTAACACATTTGTTGTCAACATAGAGTGGTAAATTAATTGTTTACTTTCTCTATTACCATCTTTAGTGTAATGGAGAAGGTTGAGTTGACATAATATAACGGTCGAAAAAAATTAATGCGGCCACATGTAACATGTATTAGTAATTATAGTACATTATTGCATGTTGCTAATTGTGTTATTTATATTGTTCTCAGCGCAAACTAGTACCAGGTACGGAGTGCTTTTGAGAATCATGACGATGATGCTTACATGATCTACGACATACAGAATTGATTGATACTTTGTGGATGTCATCTTCTATTTTGTTAGAGTATACACTTGAATTGTCACATGTATATATAGAATAACTTTACAAATTTTGATTATGTCCATCCATTAGATGATAGTCATTATAAAACATGATACTTTTATAGATATGTTTGTATGACTTTGCAAGATATGTTATCATTCGCATTAATATAACATTGCAATTTTTTTATATGTATGTGATTTTTGTTAGCATCGCCAGATGTTTATTTGATGGTACCTCCCGGATATATTTTCTCTTATTCTGTGAGGTGAACTTTTGTTCTCACTAGACGCGCTATTGTGCGTTGATTGGGTCTGACATTATGTCATTATATTTATTGATCCTTTCATCGGCGCATCATTCATGCGTTATGAGCTTGTTGCATCTCGCTCATTGATGTATTTCAAAAAAAAAGTATCAGTTTTTTTATCCGGAGGGGTGGTAGTCTGTTACCGTCATTTTTGTCGGTTCCAGAAGATGTAAATCTATTTTATATTTTTGATAATCGAAGGTACAGAACTGTATGTTAACTCCCTGACACAGGTTGATTAGGGGTTACCTTCCCTGTGTTTATTCTTTCTTAAGACGGGATAGTTAACTGTTCTCAAATCTGTTCTGTCTACGCATGCGCTAGCTTTTAGCGCGAACCGAACAGACTTCCGTCTGTGAGTTATGAGCTGGTTTCTGCCGGACGAAGATGTCCGTTGTGTCTTCTCTGCATTATCTGGGGAAAAGATAGTCTTGTCATATTAGTGATTTCCCCAGAGTTATTCTGTTCGTCTGGAATGACGACAGGTGTTATTTGTGTATTGTTTGGAATTCTGTCCAAGGTAAATTACTTTATTATTACGCAAAGTTTGCAGAACATTTAGTATGAACCTGTGAGTAGCGCTCACAGTTCTTGTGATCCAGAGTCCATTATGTGTGCTTGACGTAGCCAGTTAGGTCTATTCGTCGAAGTACTTTATAGAAACACAATAACCATATATTGTTATGAAACCCGCAGGATGGCGTTACGTTTCAGCATGAAAGATAATACATGCCTATGGAAAAATGTACAGTTGTTTATCAACCATTATAAGGCCCGTCATTACGGCCTATAACTTTGAGCAGAAGAAGAAGTACCTGAAAGGTGAAACCAGATGAAGTCTTGACATTATTATCAAGTTCACAGACTTCCATATTAAGCAACTATATTTGTTTAAGGACTACCTGAAACGTTCAGTCAGGGGGCCCTGAGCTCCAGTAGGAAAAGAATGTGTTGTCAAGCCAACGTTATTAGCATCATACCTACGAGCTATACAGAACTGATGATGTTCGATGTTATTTATTATTACCACCTATGAACAGTTATTAAAGGACAGACCATTGTCGATAACGTCCTTATAGATGAGTGGTTCAAGCTTTATTTACCAGATGTTTTGCCAGTCATATCCAATATACATGATGTGTCTTGATTCTCGTCCATTTGACTGTACCTGTTGATGTCACTGTGTCACGTAATTAAATGGTTGAAAGTTCCAGCAGTTTTTCTACAATTACTGCATGTGAGTGAGTGGGTGCCTTGTTTACATTTCAAAGATCCTATACGCATTCGTGTCTCTACACACCCACCTCACTTGTCAACCATACAATCTTCGAGTACCGTACATACAAGAAATGTCTGATGTTCGAATGTCAACATGACACCCTTTCAGCGCCTCAACGCCTGGTGAGCTATTCATGCATAACAAAGCTGCTTGGCCCAGGTCGGACGGACTACAACAGTACACAGCAAAGAGATTGTTACGTTCCTACATATCATACGTAAATCCCACCTTAACATTTGTAGTGGTCACATAAAAAAAAGGACATAACATTCGTGGTGGCCGTAAATATACGGTAACAATCATCATTATAGACTTACATGAGCACACACTTTCATTATCAGTAAATTTAACACTTGTCATGCCCACCACATGTCATGTATCATAATAAGAGAAATAAAAACTGAATGATCAGCTAGGAAGAAACCATAGTGAGGAATAAAATAAAAAGAAAGTCTACTATTGATATTAGATGTGAAACTTATGAAACCACTTTTGTGTCGTCAGTCCTGCAGAAGTCTAAGTCTGCACGTTACTTGTTTGGTGTCTAACCAGAAAGAAGCTAGCAAAGCGTACGTCCTGATAGGAGAATTCACAAGATGGGACATCATATACTTTCTAAGTTATAAGGAAGATCTCAATGCCTGCGTTTCTAAACGTTGTTGGCGCAGCATTTATTCACCTGTTTCTCAAGTATTCATAAGTTGATTCGCATATACATATACCAAATTCAACTCAGCAGCTTACCACCTGAGTCAAGTTAAAGCATGCACAAGTTGATTCTCATATGTAAAAGGTTAAACTCACTAAAATGCGTATTTCCTCAATCAAGATTACATACTCACAAGTTGATGAGTCTATAAATCAAGATCACTTAGTCACAAGGTGATTTGCAAAGATATCAATCTCAAATCACCAAGTTCAGTTGACAAGTGAGGTGGGTGTGTAGAGACACGAATGCGTATAGGATCTTTGAAATGTAAACAAGGCACCCACTCACTCCCATGCAGTAGTCAGTAATTGTAGAAAAACTGCTGGAACTTTCAACCATTTAATTACGTGACACAGTGACATCAACAGGTACAGTCAAATGGACGAGAATCAAGACACATCATGTATATTGGATATGACTGGCAAAACATCTGGTAAATAAAGCTTGAACCACTCATCTATAAGGACGTTATCGACAATGGTCTGTCCTTTAATAACTGTTCATAGGTGGTAATAATAAATAACATCGAACATCATCAGTTCTGTATAGCTCGTAGGTATGATGCTAATAACGTTGGCATGTCAGTGCATGAAGTGAATTAATCTACTCTCATAGTGTATTGCACGACGTACACTCAATCACACAAGCTTCATATTGCACGAAACCCACTTGTTACGAGAAGAGCATTTTGTAAAGAGCTCCAGTTTAGCCAGTGCCTTTTCAAGATTAAACACCAGACATTTTCCTGAGACAACTGTCAACGGATGGTCGACGCTAGAGAGATTTCCAAATGCGGAAGGACAGTATATCTTTCAAGTTCTCATTACTACACGTGCAAATTTTTTCATAAATGAGTCCTCGTCTTGGAGACAACCCACACGGCGTAACATACATCTATATTGTACAGTCTATGCAAACCTGTGTATAATCATACAGCGGAGAAAAGTTTAGAGACACGTAGACGTGTAGATTTGACATTAGTGTGGTAACACTTAATATATCATATCATCATTTCACTATTTACTTAGGTTCACTCTCATATTTAATTAACTACATTTTTACATTTGATCTGTATGTGTGAATTATCTTTCACCTTCATCATTCTACTTTCTACTAACCCTATATGTGTATATATTTAGCTAATAAACCGTATATCTGCTTTGATCATTACCTAGTTCGTTAATGTATCACTCGTGCTGTCTGTGTTAAGTATACATATAGGTAAAATGCTTTCGAAAACATGTGGAGAACAAGAGACATCAAGTCCAACACGAAAATAAGAATCTTCAACTCAAATGTGAAGTCAGTCCTATTGTATGGCTCTGAGACATGGAGAGCAACAAAAACAACAACCAAAAAGCTACAGACTTTTATAAACGGGTGCTTGCGTAGAATAGAAGGACTGAAATGGTATGACAAAATCACACATGTGGAATTGATGACAAGAACCAGACAAGGGCCAGTGGAGAAAGAGTTGAGAAGAAGATGCTGGCGATGGATAGGACACACACTGAGGAAACCTGTTGATAGCATTACAAGGCAGTCCTTGTTCTGGAATCCACAGGGTAGGGGTCAGAGGTAGACCAAAAATACATGGAGAAGAGAACTGGATACAGAGGTGAAAATGATGAGAAAAGCATGGAAAGAACTTGAGTGGATGGCACAGTACAGGAAGACGGCATGTGTTTGTTGAAGGCCTATGCTTCTTGGGAAGCTAAAGGGTTTTGATTGATTGAAAATGCTTCATTTAGAGGAGCTTGGAGGATCTTTCTTTATCAAGATTTGAGGGCAGAAGCTAAGGTCGTAGGGAAATAGAATACTTTCCATTATTTATTAGGAAACACTTTCTATTGGATAGTATTCGCCTTCACTTCTTCTTGTTCTTATCTTGAATAGGTCTCTCTTTCTTAACAAGCCAATTTCTGGAGACCTTCTTGACAACATTCCATAGACAACTACTGTTGTAGTTGCACACAATACGACCGTTGAATGTGAGTACTTGGTGTGTGATAGTATATAAGTACTTGATTGTGTGGTTGTATGTATGGACTTGGTTGTGTGGTTGTATATATATATATATTTTTTTTTCGTACGCCCGCTAATACTCGAGGCGAAATCTCAGGTTATTATTAATGTTTAACCTGACATTGATTTTACGTGAGTATCCCTTTTCTTGTACAGAGACAGGTGTCCCTCGCCATTCAGGCAGATACTCGCCGATTTCGGAGGTACCCATTAGAGCTGGGTCGGCTCAGGAGCCGCCAATCCCTGGTCGACGACACTCCTTCAAATGTCCTCGCCAGGTCTCGAGTTAATCCAGTCCGATTCCCGGTCGACGAAAAATCCTCAAATGCCGTCGCCCGGGTTTGATCCTGAATCACCCGGTCGCCAGAGCGGTGTTGTAACCACTACGCTAGCGCGGCTCCTTAGTTGTATATAAGTACTTGGTTGTATATAAGTACTTGGTTGTGTGGTTGTATGTGAATACTTGGTTGTGTGGTTGTATGTGAATACTTGGTTGTTTGGTTGTATATAAGTACTTGGTTGTGTGGTTGTATATAAGTACTTGGTTGTGTAGTTGTATATAAGTACTTGGTTGTGTGGTTGTATGTGAATACTTGGTTGTGTGGTTGTATGTGAATACTTGGTTGTTTGGTTGTATATAAGTACTTGGTTGTGTGGTTGTATATAAGTACTTGGTTGTGAAGTTGTATATAAGTATTGGTTGTGTGGTTGTATGTGAATACTTGGTTGTGTGGTTATATATAAGTACTTGGTTGTGTGGTTATATAAAAGTATTTGGTTGTGTGGTTGTATGTGAATACTTGGTTGTTTGGTTGTATATAAGTACTTGGTTGTGTGGTTGTATATGAATACTTGGTTGTGTGGTTGTATATAAGTACTTGGTTGTGTGGTTGTATGTAAGTACTTGGTTGTGTGGTTGAATGTAAGTACTTGGTTGTGTGTTTGCATATAAGTACTTGGTGTGTGGTTGTATGTAAGTACTTGGTTGTGTGGTTGTATGTAAGTACTTGGTTGTGTGGTTGTATATAAGTACTTGGTTGTGTGGTTGTATATAAGTACATGTGTGTGTGGTTGTATGTAAGTACTTGGTTGTGTGGTTGTATGTAAGTACATGGTTGTGGGTTTGCATATAAGTACTTGGTTGTGTGGTTGTATGTAAGTACTTGTTTGTGTGTTTGCATATAAGTACTTTTTTGCATGGTTGTATGTAAGTACTTGGATGTGATGTTGTATATAAGTATTTGATTGTGTAGTTGTATGTGAGTACTTGGTTGTGTGGTTGTATATAAGTACTTAGTTGTGTGCTTGTATATAAGTACTCGGTTGTGTGGTTATATATAAGTACTTGGTTGTGTGGTTGTATATAAGTACTTGGTTGTGCGGTTGCATGTGAGTACTTGGTTGTGTGGTTGCATGTAAATACTTGGTTGTGTGGTTGTATGTGAGTACTTGGTTGTGTGGTTGTATGTAAGTACTTGGTTGTGTGGTTGTATGTGAGTACTTGGTTGTGTGGTTGTATGTGAATACTTGATTGTGTGGTTGTATATAAGTACTTGGTTGTGTGGTTGTAAGTACTTTGGTGTGTGGTTGTATGCGAATACTTAGTTGTGTTGGTTGTATGTGAGTACTTGGTTGTGTGGATGAATGTGCATACTTGGTTTATAGTTGTATGTAAGTACCTGATTATTTAGTTTTATTTGAGTACTTGGTTGTGTGATTGTATGTGAGTATTTGATTGTGTGCTTTTGATGAATACTTTGTTGTGTGGTTGTACCTGACAGTTGGTTGCATGACTGCATTGTTAGTATTTAGTTGTATGGTTGTATGGGAATACTGATTGTTTGGCTGTATTTGTATACTTGGTTGTGTGGGTGTGTGTAAGAATTTCATATGTGGTTATGAGTACTTTTTGTGTTGTTGTATGTAAGTACTTGGTGTGTCGCTGTATGTGAATACTTGGTGTGTGGTTGTATGTGAGAACATGGTGTGTAATAGTATGTGAGTACTTGTTGTGTGTGATTACTGTGTATGAATTTGTTTATGAGTATATGGTGTGTAGTTATGTATGAGTACTCGTTGTGTGTTCGTATGCGAGTAACTTAGTGTGTGTTTGAATGTCAGGACTTAGTGTGCGTGTGTTTATCTGAGTGCCTAATAAATTCGATTCTGTGATTGTATATGAGCAGTTTGTGTACACAGGTAACTTTATTTGTTTGTATGTGAATACTTGGTGTTTTTGTATGTGAGTAATTTAACGTTTATTTGTTTTGCAGCACAACAAATGTATGCGACTGTGAGTAAATGGGTATGTGTTTTTACGGTGAGGATATGTAGTGTGTGTTTAAGTTGAGGAATTTAGATGTTTGTTATGTCAGCAAGGTCGGTTTAACCATTAGGCAAAGTAGGCTGTCGCCGAGGGTGAGATAATGTTTGGGAGTGGCAAAATCCAGTAAACTTAAAATATTGGTATAACGAGAAAAAAATCGTAATTCCGAGAAAAGAAATTTGCCAGCGCTCTACACCATTGAAAACATTGCGCATGTGTATTTGATTAGCACATTTATGTGCATGTTACAGTGCTTGATAGTGTGTGTAAGCCATTTATAACTTGTTACATTTATGTGCATGTTACTGTGCTTGATAGTGTGTGTAAGCCATTTATAATTTGTTACATTTATGTGCATGCTACTGTGCTTGATAGTGTGTGTAAGCCATTTATAATTTGTTACATTTATGTGCATGCTACTGTGCTTGATAGTGCGTGTAAGCAATTTATAACTTGTTACATTTATGCAACTTTTTAGCTTTAGGGTCAGCAACCGGTCGATCTTGATCTACAGGTAGATCCCAAGGAATAATTTGGTAGATCTTTAGGGGACGGAGGGAGTAAACATAATTTTTAACCTAAGTAAATTTCAGACTCAAACCTGCGCCTTAAAAGCGTTGTGTCCCAAAGTTTAAAGATCTTCTTCTTCTTCAAGTATCTTTCCTTGTGGCGTAGGATATCATGTCTCTCCACAACTTCCTGTCTCCAGTACAATTTATCAATTCTACTGTTGACTTCTTTCCATGCCACGATGTCAAACTGTCCAGTATTTGCTCTCTTTCTTCTTCTTCTTTGATCCATAACCGCCAACCGTCAAAGCAGTCAGTGGCCATCACGCCTGGTGGCGTCTTGTAAGGCAGCAACAAATTGATTCCACTTTGCTTGGTCGGCGGCCATCCTTCGTACAGTGCCCCAACTCTGGTTCATTCTTTGCATCTTGGCCTCCACAGTTCTCCGCCAAGTTGTTTTTGGTCGGCCTCTCCTTCGCTTTCCCTCGGGGGTCCACAGAATAGCTGTTCTTGTGATGGTATCAGGGTCCCTTCTGAGGACGTGGCCAACCCAACTCCAGCGTCTGCCAGCTATGATGGTGTGCATGTCCTCCTGGTTACTCCGAATAATTAGATCTTGGTTACTGATGGTGTTTGGCCAAAAGATTCGGAAAACTTTCCTTAGGCAGATTGTGTGGAAGGAGGGCAGTTTCGACATTTCCTTCTCTGTTACTCTCCAGCATTCCGCACCATAGAGAAGCACAGAAAGTACACAGCTCTCATACAGTCTTAATTTGGTGTTTGTGCTGTACTGGGAAGACTTCCAAATGTTGTTGAGACTAGCAAAGTCTGTTCTCGCTTTATTCATTCTGTTGTTAATGTGCTTGCTTGTTCTGCCGTCAGGTGTTACTATGCATCCCAGGTAAGTAAATGTGTCTGTCTGTTCTAACTGCTGGTTCCTTACTGTTATTGGCTCAGGATTGCCCACATTTAGTGTCATGACCTCTGTCTTCTTCAGATTGATATTCAGGCCAACCTGCTGGCCATACTTATTCAGTCTATCGGTTTTTTTCTTGGATGTGTTGATATGAATGAGCGAGTAGTGCAATGTCATCTGCATATTCCAGGTCTTCCAGTGTAGAAAACGTTGTCCATCTAATTCCTCTTGGACTGCTATCTGTTGTCTGGCGCATCACCCAATCTATGGCTGTCAAAAATAATGTTGTTGATAAGGGGCATCCCTGTCGTATTCCTGTTTTCACTTCGAAAGTTACATTAGTCAATCCAATACTGCATGTAAAGTTAGAATAGAGGCTTTTTATGATGGAAACAATGCGGCTGGGAATTCCATAAGCCCTCAGTATTTTCCATAGGCTGTCCCTGTGTATGCTATCGAAAGCCTTTTCAAAATCAACAAAGTTAATGTATAGCTGTCTCTGCCATTCTGAGCACTGCTCTATAATGTTCCTGAGGGTGAATATATGATCTGCACATCTTCTGTTCTTTCTAAAACCCGCTTGTTCTTTCCTCAGTTTATGGTCAACTGTTTTTGAAATTCTCTGGATGATTATCCTGCCTAGTATTTTGATGGGAACTGAGAAGAGAGTAATTCCTCTCCAGTTGTTGCAGTCTGCAAGGTCGCCCTTCTTGGGCAATTTGACAATTATTCCTTTACTCCACCTGTTGGTGTTGTCTCAGTTTCCCAGACTTGTGCAAATAGTGGTTCTAATAGTTCTGCTGCTAGTTCATGGTCTGCCTTGAATAACTCGGCATTTAGATTGTCGTGACCAGGCGCTTTTCCATATTTTAACCCTTTGATTTGCTATCTTTGTCTTCCCCTATCTCTTTTTCTATCAATCTTACCTGTTGTTACGATATATTCCAGCTTTCATCTTCTCATAAGATGCCCCCCAAAAAAGTGGATTGCTTCTTTCTAACTTGTGAAATAAGTTTCCTTTGCGCATTGGCCTCTTTCAAGACATCCTCATTACTCTTTTTGGCTGTCCGTGGTATTTTTAACATTCTTCTGTAAAACCACATCTCTGTGGCCTCTAGTGCCTTCCCTATTTGTTTACTTATTGTCCATGACTCACTCCTATATGTAAGGACTGGTTCTATATAACAATGAAGAACTCTCTTTCTTACTTCCAGTGACAAAGACTTGTTGCATAAAAGACTCTTCATTTTATAAAATGCTGCTTTTGCCTGAGCTATTCTGCTCTTCACTTCTGAGATGCATCTTCCATCCGTTGTTATTAATGTTCCCAGGTATTTCAATTTATTGACTTGTTTTTAAACGGTTTAAAGATACTTTCTCTGTATTCCAAGTGAATACCCACAAACTAGCTGACTAAAATTCACTTTTTTCGTTAACTGTTTAAGATATAATGCGATACTGTCTTTACAGTGAAGATTGGTTTGGTTTTTGGTTTGATTTTAAGGACTTTCTTCATTGCACACGGACTACTCCACGAGTTCTCCGATCTCCACCCTTAGATCACTTAAGAAGGATCTCAGCACAGTGCATGAGCACCGTAGCACCGGCGAGAATCCCAATGTGTGAATATAGGAAGCACACATTCTATAAATATTTTTGTGGTAAGTAGGTTTCTAATTTTTTAAATATTGCCAGGGCAGCGGCCTTTATGGCCTACTTTTTACGATTTCCAACTGCTGTGGGATTTTAAACGTGCGCAACTTGCACACAGTACCTCCTATTTTGTCGCCCTTATCCGAGAAGGCTAGGCATCCGATCTCACTACCCAGGAGACCAGGGGGGAGTATGACATCATTAGGGCCATTGGTTCTGAAAGAAAAAAAAAATTCCATAAATTATATTCCCTCAACTGGACGTCATACCTCTTAGCCACCCCTGCTGTGAAGATAACATTCGGTAAACTATTTAGTTATAATTTCAAACAGCTTTTTTGATTTGATCGCAGGAAACCAATCCTGCTTCAGAGACAAAAGCTACATAAAGGCAGGACTTATTCCAAAGTCTAGGTACTCTCAAACCCGAAAAAACAATATAATTTTATCAAAGCAGATTTTTCGAGATTCTAGTGTTTCTAAAGTACCGTAGATCTCCACAGCTCCAGTATTAACGGCCCATGTTTTAGCTTGTTATTATTCAGTTACAAGCATGCGAATCGACAAACATTCTTACAGGTCAGTGAATAAATAAAAATAATATGATAAAGTAAAATATATATAAAAATTCTGACGTGGACCCATTGAGCCACTTTCCCGAACCTTCGGTGCTACGCGGATAACACTTTGAGAAAAACTGCTCTGCTAGACTGGGTAGTCGGCGCCATGCCTAAACCCCCCTATTCGCCTTCTACGACCTTTTCAGTTAGCTCGGCATCATTACAACACTTCTTCCACTTTGCTCCTCTGCCGCTGACTGACAAAGTAATAAGTGACCATCTCGCCTGGTGGTATCTTGTAGGGCAGCAACAAACTGTCTCCACTTTGCTCCTCTGCCGCTGACTGACAAAGTAATAAGCGACCATTTCGCCTGGTGGTATCTTGTAGGGCAGCAACAAACTGTCTCCACTTTGCTCCTCTGCCGCTGACTGAAAAAGTAATAAGCGACCATCTCGCCTGGTGGTATCTTGTAGGGCAGCAACAAACAGTCTCCACTTTGCTCCTCTGCCGCTGACTGACAAAGTATTAAGTGACCATCTCGCCTGGTGGTATCTTGTAGGGCAGCAACAAACTGTCTCTACTTTGCTCCTCTGCCGCTGACTGACAAAGTAATAAGCGACCATCTCGCCTGGTGGTATCTTATAGGGCAGCAACAAACTGTCTCCACTTTGCTCCTCTGCCGCTGACTGACAAAGTATTAAGTGACCATCTCGCCTGGTGGTATCTTGTAGGGCAGCAACAAACTGTCTCTACTTTGCTCCTCTGCCGCTGACTGACAAAGTAATAAGTGACCATCTCGCCTGGTGGTATCTTGTAGGACAGCAACAAACAGTCTCCACTTTGCTCCTCTGCCGCTGACTGACAAAGTAATAAGCGACCATCTCGCCTGGTGGTATCTTGTAGGGCAGCAACAAACTGTCTCCACTTTGTTCCTCTGCCGCTGACTGACAAAGTAATAAGTGACCATCGCGCCTGGTGGTATCTTATAGGGCAGCAACGAACTGTCTCCACTTTGCTCCTCTGCCGCTGACTGACAAAGTAATAAGCGACCATCTCGCCTGGTGGTATCTTGTAAGGCAGCAACAAACGGCCTCCACTTTGTTCCTCTGCCGCTGACTGACAAAGTAATAAGCGACCATCTCGCCTGGTGGTATTTTGTAGGGCAGCAACAAACTGTCTCCACTTTGTTCCTCTGCCGCTGACTGACAAAGTAATAAGCGACCATCTCGCCTGGTGGTATCTTGTAGGGCAGCAACAAACGGCCTCCACTTTGTTCCTCTGCCGCTGACTGACAAAGTAATAAGCGACCATCTCGCCTGGTGGTATCTTGCAGGGCAGCAACAATCTGTCTCCACTTTGTTCCTCTGCCGCTGACTGACAAAGTAATAAGCGACATCTCGCCTGGTGGTATCTTGTAGGGCAGCAACAAACTGTCTCCACTTTGTTCCTCTGCCGCTGACTGACAAAGTAATAAGTGACCATCTCGCCTGGTGGTATCTTGTAGGGCAGCAACAAACTGTCTCCACTATGCTCAGTCGGCAGCCAGACTTTGTGTGGTACTCCAGCTCTGATTCATGCTTTGCATCTCAGGCTCCACAGTTCTCTGCTTTTGACCGGCCTTGCTTTCGATTTCCTTCTGGAGTAGTTACACTTAAACCACCATTTTTAAGGTTCTTCTTCACCATTACACTTATCCAACTATGCTGCATGTTACCAGTAGTTTCCGATGGTCTCTGATGAGACAAATACCCTTTAGGACTACTGGTCCCTCAAGCATGTCTCAAGAGGCAACAAAAATAGTGTTGTGCATGGGACTGGTAGCCTCATCCTATAAAATAAATTGCTACATAAAAAAACACATGAGTAAATTAATTTTTTTGATACAGGCAAAGAGGAATTGCTACAGGGGTGGCACCATGTTCCACAGGGAGCAAATAGGGTAATGATTATGTAGATGATGATGATGAAGAACTCTGTGTAAAATTTTCTTTATCACTTAAACTTTTGCAACGATTTTTAGTTTGTTCTTCATCAATTACACTTGTTGTGACAAAACGGGGCGGCCCCTATCGATCTTTGTTTCACTCCGGCAGTATCGGTACATTTGTGGTACTGATTTTGATTATTTGCTCTCAGTTGTCGCACTTTTCTTTCTTTCTTTCTTTCTTCGTTATTTTTCTGCTAAGTAGCAGATATTTGATTTTATCAAATCATTCGACATTCCCTGTAGATGATAATAATTACATTTGCTTGGCGCTGCCCTGATTTGTTGGCTATAGGCGCGGCAGATTAACACGTACATCGGCCAGCGCTTTCGGCTTAATCACCGATAAGACATGGGTACACGCATCAACAAAGCTTGGAAAAGGGGAAGCAACTTACAGACAGACATGGATGACAAGATTACTTTAGATAAAAGATTGCTACATCTCGAACACATGGTCATATGCGGTTACTGGTGTGTTTGTAAGTTTATACACAAGGGCATCGAACATCTTATTACCATATATAGGAGAGTTGACCTCTGCCTTACGTTCAAAATTATCCGATATCGGAATATTTTGAAATTATCCCGTAACCCGCCTGTTTGAATTTGATTGGAGTTTTTTGATAGCTCATTACAAACGAAGGCGTGGGAAGGCAGGGAATATAATGTGACCATTTTCTCAAGCTATTTCACTTGAAAAATCGCTCTCCAAGACACCAAAACTGCTACAGTGAAGAATTAAAATTCAGAATTCCTTCTTAAAATACCGGACACCTTTTAGTGGAGTATTCATCAGGACTTACAATATAGCCAAGGAAATCTATAACATTTTAAATAAGGAAACCGGGACCGAGGAAACGGAAGGACCACACACGAAGTCAGAGAGGTAACTTATTAAATTAACGACACCCCAGACGCGCGTAAGAGGTCGATTCAGGTCTCTTTTATTCATCTGAGCAAAAAGTATGTGAGTCACGATTGGCTTATTGGTGGTACTAGCAGAAAGTACTATCTCTGGAACAAGAAGGGAACCGTGGCCTAAGCTTTAAGACGAAGGACCCACGTGTTAGACTCTCCTTGACATTTCTTGGAAACGAGCTACCCCCGACAACCTTGATCAGAGAGAGCGTGAGCAGAGTGAAAAGAACCAACCCATAAGAAGCAACAGAACCGTCATTGGCAGCTAAGTTCAAATATATGCTGCCACTTGAACTTCTTGTAACATCTCACATTCCATAAAGACTGTGATGATAACTTTTCTTGATCCATAACTATTCAAAATATTTTCCAACTGTTAAAACCTAAAGTGATTATTAAATTTTGTTATTTGTAATGTTACAAATTTAACTTCGATTTAATCATTTTAAAGTTACTGCATGTTTGTCTCAGTCAAATTACTACACACACTCTAAACAGAGCTATACTAGAATAATAGAATTCCACTGAGGAAATCAGGGGTGGGGTTTTTCATGTTACATTTTCTTCATCAGTTACATTTGTGCAACCTTTATTTGACGTTTTCTGCGTCTATTTTATTTGTGTAACCTTTATTTGACGTTTTATTCATCTATTATACTTGTGCAAACTTTATTTGACGCTTTCTTCACTAGTTACATTTGTGCAACCTTTATTTGACGTTTTCTTCATGAATTACATTTGTGCAACCTCTATTTGACGTATCTGCATCAGTTACGTACAACCTTTATTTGACTATTTTCTTTCTTATATTTGAGCAACCTTTATTTGACGTTTTCTTCATCAATTACATTTGTGCAACATTTATTTGACGTTTTGTTCATCATTTATACTTGTGCAAACTTTATTTGACGCTTTCTTCATCAGTTACATTTGTGCAACCTTTATTTGACGTTTTCTTCGTCTGTTGTACATGTGCAACCTTTATTTAACGTTTTTTTGGATCAGTTACATTTGAGCAATAAATAAATATTAGACAAACATAAAGGTATGTTTTCAGGCACTCGTAAGAAATAAAGAAGTAGAACACTAGACAACAGAAAAACAACAGACGTGAGTGGCTTACCCAGGACTCGAAACCAGGACCTTCCGTGCGACAACCCCGCCTAGCTATGCAAGCGACGAATCACACTATCCTCCCTGCCATCTAGGCATCACCATAAAAATGATGCTTCGATGACTTGTCACCAGTGCGACCCGCAACACATAACACCGGAAATTTACCATGGGCAGTCCAGCCTATTAATGACGCAATCACTTCTGTTGTTCTACTTCTTTATTTCTTACGAGTGCCTGAAAACATACCTTTATATTTGTCTAATATTTATTTACTGTTTACAGACCTCGGGTTTCCCTTCCCTATGTGTTATAAATGTTTATACATTTGAGCAATCTTTATTTGATGTTTTATACGTCAAGTACACTTGTGCAACCTTTATTTTACTATTTTCTTATCAAGTACATTTGAGCAACTTTTATTTTACAATTTTCTTCACCAGTTACGTTTGTGTTACTTTTATTTGACGTTTTCGTCTCCGTTTGCATTTGTGCAACTTTCATATGACAATTTTCTTCATCACGTACAATTTTGCAACCTATATTAGACGTTTTCTTCATAAGTTACATTTGTGCAATCTTTATTTTACGTTTTCTTTATCAGTTACACTTCAATCAATACCCTTTAGCTCCCCGGGTAGCATAAGCCTTCAACAAACACATGCCAAGTCTTCCTGTCCTGTGCCATCCGCTCAAGTTCTTTCTATGTTTTCCTCATTATTTTCACCTCTGTATCCAGTTCTCTTCTCCATGTGTTTTTGGTCTACCTCTGTCTCTCTTTCCCTGTGGATTCCAGAACAAGGACTGCCTTGTAATGCTATCAACAGGTTTCCCCAATGTGTGTCCTATCCATCGCCAGCGTCTTCTTCTCAACTCTTTTTCCACTGACACTTGTCTGGTTCTTGTCATCAATTCCGCATTTGTAACTTTATCATACCATTTCAGCCCTTCTATTCTACGCAAGCACCCGTTTATAAACGTCTCAGTTACACTTGTGCAACCTTTATTTGACGTTTTCATCATCAGTTACACTTGTGTAACCTTTATTTGACTATTCTCTTATCTGTTACATTTGTGCAGCCTTTATGTGACGTGTTCTTCATCAGATACACTTGTGTAACCTTTATTTGACGTTTTCTTTATCAGTTACACTTGTGCAATCTTTATTTGACTTTTTTCTTCATCTGTTACATTTGTGCAACCTTTATTTAACTATTCTCTTACTTGTGCAACTTTTTTTGAACTATTTTGTTTGACGTTTTCTTCATCGTTTGCATTTTTGCAACCTTCATTTGACTATTTTCTTCATCACTTACAATTGTACAACCTTTATTTGACGTTTTTCTTCTTCTGTTACACTTTTGCAGCCTTAAAATGACGTTTTTAATTCAACAGTTATATTTGTGCAACTTTTCAATGACTTTTTAATTTATCTGTTGCGTTTGTGCATCTTTCAATTGGCTATTTTATTATCATTTACACTTGTGCAACCATTATTTGCCGTTTTTCTTTCCCTCAGTTACATTTGTGCAACCAAGTTTAGCATGTCGATCTATTCTGACACACATAGCTTCGGCAAAGCACGTTTCCCGAGCCATTCAGCTAGTCTTCCATCGATTTCTGTCCCTGGCACACTTTCAGGCCACAAAAATCCCGCCCACAGCGCGAGCTGTCGTCTTTGGTGCAGCTGTAGCAGCCAAATTAAACAGGACTACATTAGCTTATCGTACAGGGCCAGGAACGTTTGCACGTGACAAATTTAAAACAAATAAAGAACAAAAAAACCAGCTTTAAGAACACTTCTATTGTTGTTACCAAATGCAGTCATCATCATCGGTGCCATCTCCAAATCAGAGGTTGGCTGTAATGGATTTCCAAAGTCGTCTGTCGCTCGTCTTGATGGTACACTCTGACAGACTCTTTTCTGTCCATCTCTTGGTATTAGCTTCTCACTTATCAGTGTTGTCGACTCAAGTTAATCGAACTCGAGTCGGACTTAAGTCAGCACAACGACTCGACTCGAGAGTGTTGTATTAGCGACTCGACGCAACTCGGGACTTGCCAATGTTGGCGACAGAGGCGTCTCTAAAATAGTTGGCACCCAGAGCGGATCCCACCTTTGGCACCCCCCGATCATAAAGAAACACAATTGCAAGAAAATTTTGTACAGTAAGTACGATCGTAATAGTGTACTATGGCACCCCCTTCCTGGCTGTCACTCGGGGCGGACCACCCCCCTCGCACCCCCCTTAGTACGCCACTGGTTGGCGAATCGACTGCACTGAGATAGTATTTCTTAAATGTTTTAATGAAAAATAAACACTTTATTACTGGCTTCCTAGCTCGGTAGTCCATGGTTCGATCCACAGTTAAGGTGGGATTTTTTAGACTGCAAACGGCTCCGGGGTCGACCCAGCCTCATGGATTGGGTACCAGAGTAACTCTGGGAAGGTTAAGGCGGTCGGCGTGATGCTGACCACATCACCCCTACTGTGCCAATGGTCAAGAAGATATGGGCCTAACACCATATTCCCAATATGCCTCAGTGGGATCCTTTTTACCCCTTTAAACAATTTATTGAGTGATTGTGTATAAAAATTTCACAAAAATTCTTTGATCACATAAAAGCAGTCAGTAAAAAAAATATTAAAAAATAGAGATTATTATATTTTATTGTTATTTATAGTTTTAGATAACAAATTTAAAAAAAAGAGACCCGACTTGGGACTCGACTTGAAAGCGACTGTTGGGGACTTGAAACTCAGGTTGAGACTTGTACTAAAATATTTCAGACTTGACTTGAGAGCTGTGAAGTCAACTCTGCCACTTACAAAACTGACTTCCTCTAGCATCTTTGTCTTCAGCTCTTCCTTCCACTATGGTCTTCAGCAGAGTGTTGTAGAAGACAGCTGGAAACAGGTGAAAATGATGAGAAGAACGTGGAAAGAACTTGAGATGATGGCACGTGACAGGAGGACTTGTCATGTGTTTGTTGAAGGCCTGTGCTTCTTTGGGAGCGGAGGGTTATGAATGACTGAATGAATGAATGAAGGTGTCATGTCCACATGCACGTAAATATAGAAAATAAATTTTTCATACATTCTACTGCGTGGAGTAAACATTTATAATTGATCAGCAATTCGTCATCTTTCTTACAAAAATAATTGCGGTAGATAAAAAATACTACATACTTAGTCGTTCATCTTCTACCCTGGGTTGTTGAAGTTGTCCAGAGTGAACACCATACTATCCTATCAGCTGTCTTCCTCCTGGCCTGGTTCCAATCTAATCCTCG
This sequence comes from Oreohelix idahoensis, assembly GCA_024509875.1. NCBI lineage: Eukaryota > Metazoa > Mollusca > Gastropoda > Stylommatophora > Oreohelicidae > Oreohelix > Oreohelix idahoensis. Next base: position 637,165 of record JAMPIV010010379.1, on the reverse strand, counting down.
GTCCTTCAGAGGTTGTCTAATGTTGTCCTCCCAGCGAACTCCGGGACGTTCTGGAGGTCGTGATCCCTGGGTCTTGGTTTCCCGTATTTGTTTCGGTTAAATAAGAAATAAAACGAAGTAAATAAAAATAACTTTTGAACGATGTAACGAATTACTGATAAATGATAACTAGTCATTCACTTTCGTTCTACGTAAAAGATTGTGTTTACAATTTATTTTCTGCTTTTTTAGTATATCTGATTGTAACATTTTAAAAAAAAGATAAAGGATCCCGTTACACGCCCATTGATGCATATTGGGAATATGGTGTTAGGCACATATTTTCTTGACCATCGGCACACTAGGGGTGATGTGAACAGCATCACGCCGACCGAATTAATCTTCTCAGAGTTGCTCTGGTACCCCATTCATGAGGCTGCGTGGACTCCGGAGGCGTTGCAGTCAAAATAATCCCACCTCAACTGGGGATCGAACCAGGACCACCTAGCTGGTAAATGTGGTCCTTGAAACTCGTGTTTTTCCCTTTTTATTTGTTGTATGATTTTAAGGCTTAACTGAACGTTGATTTTTTCATAACCGTTGGTCCTTCCGCCCATTGATGTTCGTAGATGAATAAAATATACATTATTAATTTTAAACCCCACATGTAAAGTTCGCAAGAAAGTAAGTCGTTCCTAGAAATGTATTCTTCCTAGTTCGCCCTCAGACTTCTGCTTTAATGACTCTAATAAAGGCATTGGTCAGCTGAAGGTTCCTGACATCTCCAAACAGTTTTTCATGGTATGAAGTGGGTTGTTGCCATATGCTACTCAGTTGAAGGTGTACCCTGTCGGTGGCTGGGGATCCGGCACTCTTCCAACCTGGCCGGACTTCTTGGGTCGATCACCACCTGGTTTAGTCATATTTCTATCTGTTACCATATAAGGCGGTTTGCGTGCACTATGTTGTGCGCCTTGCAGCCCAGCTCACCCGACGTCAGCATGAATTTATGTGGAACTGCTTCCCTAACTTTTGATTTTTCGTGACTTCCTTGCAAGGCAGCAGTTCAGTTTCATTATATGACTGGTCAAAATTTTAAGCAGCCATCTTGGCAAGGGGAGATCACTCATCCGTGAAATATATTTAAAACAACAGAATCGCCGATGTAATTGTTCCAAGAATCGCATTGGTTTAACCGGTTATCACAATCCATCGTCCGACGCCTGCTCCTTCAGATGCGAAACACTATCTATATTCGCATTTCGTTGTTTCTCTTACTTCAGTTCCCTTACAATAATCAAGTTATTTTCACCTATCTTACTATGCTTTGGTTGTTATATAACATTGTCTGGGTCGAAATTTGAAAGTAGGGCTGAGACTGATTTAAAAAAATCTTAATCGATTAATATAATATGTTAAATCGAAGATTAATCGATTATTTTCAAACAGTTGGATAATCACAGTAGGCCTACTTTATTTATTTTACTTGTTATAAGAAAGGGAGCTACAAACGAAGTTTCAGATCTCTACATTGTGTGGACCATTTAGATTCTGAGTGTCAGAGATTTGAAACGCAACAAATATACAATGGCATTTTGATCTTAAATAAAAAAAATAAAAAAAACAAGCCCTGTGATAATTGTCAGAAACTGTAGCACCGTGACTTTGATGTACACGTCCATATCTATGGTACCGTGACAAGGAAAAACAAACCAAAAAAGTCCATTTAATATCAGTAGAAGAATTAAATAATAATAATATAAAAATAAAAAAACAAAAAAACAAACAAAAACCGCCAATCCAAAACCAACAAAAACCCAGCAGAAAAAAGATGTCAATAGCGAGAGAGAGCAACATAATATCATGGAAGAAGAAACATTACAGGCCCCATAGACATTAAACATTGTCACAACAAACGGCAGATAAACTACAGCCTGGAAGAGCCAACACAAACAACAAAGTAATACATTATATGGAATGATGAACACTATATACCCAAATTATAACCCACATGGGGTTGAACCGGGTATCCCATGCACACAAAAAAACACCAGTTTTCAAGTGCGGGGTTCAAAAACCAAACCGATACGACAACCGAAATAATAGCAGACGAAAGAGAGAAAGGCCCCTGTGAAATTCTTGGGGGCCCGTTAGGAGACAGAGAAAGAATAAAACTGCGGCTTCTTCAGGCATGTCATAAGAGACAACTAATATGAGGTTGGCAACCTCATCATGTCAAACACAGTGCTACGGAACCTACCACAACAAGAGTACATACATGTTGTGATAACGACTTCCTGCTATGGAAACAGCTTCAGTGGGAACTGAAGAAGTAGGGCTGCACCGAATATTCGTTTCGTATTGGATTCGGTGCCGAATAGTACATTAAATGAACTATTCGTATTCGGCCGAATAGTTAAAGGCCTCTATTCGCATTCGGCCGAATAGTAAAAATCACTATTCGGTGAAGCCCTAATAAGGAGTGAAAATGGAAATCAATGAAGAATTAGACGTAACCTCAGCTAGAATGCGCTGTGAAAGAGACGAGTAAGCAGGCCAAGGGAAACACGGAGAAGAACAAGACCGATAAAGCAAGACGCCAACGTTACTGAAACCACAATGGCAGACCTCAAGAAGACGGCAGAATATATAAATCTATTCATCTATTTTTCCTTTCAGCTCCCGATCGATCATAGGCCTTCAATAAAGACAGTAGAGCCACGCTCACACGACGGGTTAGGAAGAGACGAGTAAGCAGGCCAAGGGAAACACTGAGAAGAACAAGACCGATAAAGCAAGACGCCAACGTTACTGAAACCACAATGGCAGACCTCAAGAAGACGGCAGAATATATAAATCTATTCATCTATTTTTCCTTTCAGCTCCCGATCGATCATAGGCCTTCAATAAAGACAGTAGAGCCACGCTCACACGACGGGTTAGGTTGAAGGTCCCTGCTGAAAAGCGGAACATGACATTTTAAAACTTGCAAATGCATGTACAAATCCCAGTAACATGCTTACACTATCATATATTAATAACGCAGTAGAGCCAGACTTAAAAAAAAGCGATACAAAAGTAAAATCAATATGTAGCATTTAAAGTAAGAGGCTTACCACTCCTCGTTGTATCACTACCACATTTAGATACCATTGTAATTAATAAAGAAAAATAGATAATATAATAAACTTTAACAGTTTGAAAGTTTGGAAAATTGCCAGAATACAGAGAGACGCTGAGTTCACAAATGCTGTAAACAGACTGAATTACCGATAATAAAATGGCGCCCGAAGCCATTCTCGGACTCTGCTGCTGAGCGCGTCATGGCGAAAAACGCCGATAGAGCAGAACAAGCACCGAACATAATAAACATGTATATAATTGACTACCGCCGTATTAGCGGATCCCCGAAAAGCGGGGCCCCATTATACTTTCAAGCCTTCAAGTCCTGTACCATCCGCTCAATCTATTTCCATGTCCTCTTTATCCTTTTATTTCTGTCTCCATTTCTCTTCTCCATGTGTTTTTCCGTCTTTCTCTACCTCTCTTGCCCGGGCGGTTCTGGAATAAGGACTACCTTGTAACGCTTTCAACAGGTTTTTCTCAGTATGTGTCATATCCATCTCCAGGGTCTTCTTGTTATCTCTTGTTCAGCTCCCAATGGGGCATGTGTCTTCAAGAAATTCAAACCAAGACTTCTACGTCATGAATGGAAAACACCCACAGAAACCTCGAGCCTTCAGGAACTGGTGTGGATCTACTGTCCTGGTCATGCAGGCGTAGGCGACAATGAGAGAGTTGATAGTCTAACTTTGAGAGCACCTATGGTGTGAACATTGGATATGGATAAAGGAGAGATACTAAGGACAGCTGATGACCGCCTGTTAGTGAATGACACTGCCAATCAATGAATCAACAAGGCTACGATAGCTGGAATTTGGCATCAAACGTAAGATTAGCAGGGATGGACGTCTGAGAGGATGCATACGGCGCGTATACAACCAGCACGCTACAGAAACAATATGCATTCATATCGTTCGACATTTGCTGAGGGAGACTGAGCACCTATGGGTTTGTCCGTGGTGCAATGATGTCGATTCTGATAAACAATAACAATGGGCTTATCATACCATTTCAATTCTTTTATTCTACGTAAGCATCCATTTATGAAAATCTGTAACATCTTCATTTTCGTTTTGTTGCCCTTCCTATTTCAGAACCATACAGTAGGATTGACTGGACATTCGAGTTGAAGACCTCCATGTTTCAGAAACATACAGTAGGACTGACTGGACATTCGAGTTGAAGACCTCCATGTTTCAGAACCATACAGTAGGACTGACTGGACATTCGAGTTGAAGACCTCCATGTTTCAGAACCATACAGTAGGACTGACTGGACATTCGAGTTGAAGACCTCCATGTTTCAGAACCATACAGTAGGACTGACCGGACTGGAATACGAGTTGAAGACCTCCATGTTTCAGAACCATACAGTAGGACTGACTGGACATTCGAGTTGAAGACCTCCATGTTTCAGAACCATACAGTAGGACTGACTGGACATTCGAGTTGAAGACCTCCATGTTTCAGAACCATACAGTAGGACTGACTGGACATTCGAGTTGAAGACCTCCATGTTTCAGAACCATACAGTAGGACTGACTGGACATTCGAGTTGAAGACCTCCATGTTTCAGAACCATACAGTAGGACTGACTGGACATTCGCGTTGAAGACCTCCATGTTTCAGAACCATACAGTAGGACTGACTGGACATTCGAGTTGAAGACCTCCATGTTTCAGAACCATACAGTAGGATTGACTGGACATTCGAGTTGAAGACCTCCATGTTTCAGAACCATACAGTAGGACTGACTGGACATTCGAGTTGAAGACCTCCATGTTTCAGAACCATACAGTAGGACTGACTGGACATTCGAGTTGAAGACCTCCATGTTTCAGAACCATACAGTAGGACTGACTGGACATTCGAGTTGAAGACCTCCATGTTTCAGAACCATACAGTAGGACTGACTGGACATTCGAGTTGAAGACCTCCATGTTTCAGAACCATACAGTAGGACTGACTGGACATACGAGTTGAAGACCTCCATGTTTCAGAACCATACAGTAGGACTGACTGGACATTCGAGTTGAAGACCTCCATGTTTCAGAACCATACAGTAGGACTGACTGGACATTCGAGTTGAAGACCTCCATGTTTCAGAACCATACAGTAGGACTGACTGGACATTCGAGTTGAAGACCTCCATGTTTCAGAACCATACAGTAGGACTGACTGGACATTCGAGTTGAAGACCTCCATGTTTCAGAACCATACAGTAGGACTGACTGGACATTCGCGTTGAAGACCTCCATGTTTCAGAACCATACAGTAGGACTGACTGGACATTCGAGTTGAAGACCTCCATGTTTCAGAACCATACAGTAGGATTGACTGGACATTCGAGTTGAAGACCTCCATGTTTCAGAACCATACAGTAGGACTGACTGGACATTCGAGTTGAAGACCTCCATGTTTCAGTACCATACAGTAGGATTGACTGGACATTCGAGTTGAAGACCTCCATGTTTCAGAACCATACAGTAGGACTGACTGGACATTCGAGTTGAAAAACTCCATGTTTCAGAACCATACAGTAGGATTGACTGGACATTCGAGTTGAAGACCTCCATGTTTCAGAACCATACAGTAGGACTGACTGGACATCCGAGTTGAAGACCGCCATGTTTCAGAACCATACAGTAGGACTGACTGGACATTCGAGTTGAAGACCTCCATGTTTCAGAACCATACAGTAGGACTGACTGGACATTCGCGTTGAAGACCTCCATGTTTCAGAACCATACAGTAGGACTGACTGGGCATTCGAGTTGAAGACCTCCATGTTTCATAACCATACAGTAGGACTGACTGGACATTATAGTTGAAGACCTCCATGTTTCAGAGCCATTCAGTAGGACTGACTGGACATTCGAGTTGAAGATCTCCATGTTTCAGAACCATACAGTAGGACTGACTGGACATTCGAGTTGAAGACCTCCATGTTTCAGAACCATACAGCAGGACTGACTGGACATTCGAGTTGAAGACCTCCATGTTTCAGAACCATACAATAGGACTGACATGACATTCGAGTTGAAGACCTCCATGTTTCAGAACCATACAATAGGACTGACTGGACATTCGAGTTGAAGACCTCCATGTTTCAGAACCATACAGTAGGACTGACTGGACATTCGAGTTGAAGACCTCCATATTTCAGAACCATACAATAGGACTGACTTGACATTCGAGTTGAAGACCTCCATATTTCAGAACCGTACAATAGGACTGACTTGACATTCGAGTTGAAGATTCTGAGTTTTGTGTTGGATTTGATTTCTTTTGATTTCCATATATTCCCAAATGCAGCGAAAGCTTTCCTATCCTTTAAAAACAAACATCATTGTTCCTTCATTTTCGTCTGCATTGTTGTCCAGATACGGATATATGTGTAAATTCATGTCAATGTTTCGTAGTCTAATTGTATATTTCGTATACTTGTTTTGTTAACCTTCCACCAGCTATCCAAAGACCATATGCCTTCAACGAACACGTACCAGTTCCCCCTGTTCGCGTGCCATGAACTCAAGGTCTTCTCATATCTTCCTCATGATTTCCATATCTTGTCCCCATTTGCTTTCTCCATGTTTGTCGACGACCTCTCCTTCTCTTACCATGGGGATACCAGACCAAGGACTGCCTTGTGATCGTACCAACAGGGCATGCAGCAGAAACAGCTCAATATAAGTCCCCCCCCCCCCCCCCCAAATTTGGCGCGTGACTTTGCTCATTATTTTATACTGGTCTTTGTTTTTAATGAAAGTTTCCAGCCCAGCTGTTAACTACGGCACAAACCCATAATTACTGTTTTTTTTTCCCATGACATTTCCCATGTATTACAGACGGTCCACGTTAAAAGTCTCCTCGTTATATCTGAGTCCATGCATTTACATAGGCAGACAATTATAGAACCAAACGTAAAAATTTCCACCGCTTTAAGTGGATGCCATGTGTGACATTTGTTCAAACTGTTAGAATTTTCCACCGATATGCTTCCCGGCCAAAAAACGCCGGCCATTGTTTTGCTTATTTCATAGTCTGAGTTTCAGAAGCTCATTATTTTCGCTTAACCTTTACAAAAGTAGATCGCCGAAACCAGTACAGCCAATCAGAATTTTCCAAAACCAGTACAGCCAATCAGAAGTGAGTATATGACATTTTGAGAAACTTAATATTATCACTTGCGTTAAAAATTAAAAAGTGATTGGCTAAGCGCAGAGCCGGACAGGGGTTGTTCAAAATGGTGCATGCCTTGTGATGGTGCTCACTATCATATAAGCAAATAATTAAATCAGTTATTATCCGTTAGTTTCCCAAGAAGCAAAGACCTTCAACAAACACATACCAAGTTCTTCTGTCACGTGCCATCAGCTCAAGTTCTTTCCACGCCTTCCTCACCATTTTCACTTCCCTCTTCAGTTCTCTTCCCATGCTTTTGGTCTACCTCACCCTCTTTTTTCACTGCGGATTCCAGAACACGCACTGCCCTGTAATGCAATCAGCGGGTTTCCTAAATGTTTGTCTTATCCATCGCCAGCGTTTTCTTCTCATCTCTTGTTCTATTGGCACTTGTCTGATTCGTTCGCACCATCAGTTCCACATTGATGGTCCTGTCGCACCATTTCCATCCTTCTGTTCTACGCAGGTACCCATTTATGAAAGTCTATTGCTTCTGTATTGTGCCTTTTGTTTGAAATGAAGAACAGCTGGACGTGTTCTTCGATGCCATCCAAATAAGTCGCCCACTTCGTTAGCGTTAGGATTAAGGTTAGGGTGCAAGGTTAGGTTTAGGATTCTTAAACTTAACCCTAATCCTTACTCTTTATTACCGCGTCTTTGAATTCTATTTTGAGGCAGTTTAGCACAAACGACCCACTCTTCTTCGTTTGAACACAACGTAAAGCCTTACAGTAGGACCGTAGGAATTTATTATAATAATTTTATTATAATTTATGGAATTTTTTTTCTCTCAGAACCATGGGTTGTAATGATGTCATACTCCCCCCTGGTCTCCTGGGTAGTGAGATCAGATGCCTGGCCTTCTCTGATTAGGGCGAAAAAATAGGAGATCCCGTGTGTAAGTTGCGCACGTTAAAAATCCCTCGGCAGTTAGAAATCGTAAAGAGTAGGCCATAAGACCGCTGCCCTGGCGAAATTAAAAAAATTAGAAACCTACCCACCACAAAAATATTTATAGAATATGTGATTCTTGTATACACACACCTAGAACGGGAGTGAGACAGGGATGCCTCTTGTCTCCATTTCTTTTCTTACTAGCAATAGATTGGGTTATGAAAACATCAACATCACACAACAGAAATGGAATCCAGTGGAATCTGACTAAACAGCTTGATGATCTGGATTTTGCAGATGACTTGGCTCTTCTGTCCCATAACCATAATCAGATGCAAGAGAAAATGAAAATTCTCGATGAGAGGTCACAACAAGTGGGCCTGAAAATACACAGGGAAAAGACAGAGATTATGAGAATAAACGCAAGAAATGATAACAAGGTTGAACTTGAAGAAACACCACTAAAAGATGTAGAATCGTACACATATCTTGGAAGTAATATAGACAAAGTTGGAGGGACATACAGTGATATCAAAATAAGAATACAAAAAGCAAGAGGAGCTTTCATTGCATTGGGAAACAAATGGAGAACAAGAGAAATCAAGTCCAACACGAAAATAAGAATCTTCAACTCAAATGTGAAGTCAGTCCTATTGTATGGCTCTGAGACACGGGGAGCAACAAAAACAACAACCAAAAAGGTACAGACTTTTATAAACGGGTGCTTGCGTAGAATAGAAGAACTGAAATGGTATGACAAAGTCACAAATGTGGAATTGATGATAAGAACCAGACAAGTGCCAGTGGAACAAGAGTTGAGAAGAAGACGCTGGCGATGGATAGGACACACACTGAGGAAACCTGTTGATAGCATTACAAGGCATTCCTTGTTCTGGAATTCACAGGGAAAGAGAGGCAGAGGTAAACCAAAAAACACATGGAGAAGAGAACTGGAAACAGAGGTGAAAATGATAGGACAACATGGAAAGAACTTGAGCGGATGGCACAGGACAGGAAGACTTGGCATGTGTCACAGATGAAAATAGTGCAGCAGTAATCATCCATTTTTGCCCCTCCCCATCTAGAGTATACTTTTGCTACATGAACGAAGGATTCACCAGTTTAATTAACACGGGGCCATCTGGCAATCAAGCCCTATGTGAAACAGAGAGCGAAGCGCGAAGCATGGCGTAATAGATTCTTTGATCAGGGGAATACACGATATTCAATGAGACGGACCTTGGATTGTAAAACTTTCAGGTGAAAATTGCGTAGCTGATTTTCGGCAAGGCGGAGATGATGAAAGTCAAGAGGTGGTAAAATTACCTTTGATTCAAGAAATCGAACGGCAAATTGTCTCGGGTCTGGCAGTGGTGTGACTTTCGCATTAAAGAACGATAGTACGGAACATATCAATATATACCATGTCTCTCCGATAGCCATGATCAGTTGCCAGAAATCTATCTGAATTCACTAGCTCGTTATCTTAAGATTTCTCGTACAGAGTGAAAATTAATAGATTCCGTGGAGTGTTTCATTTTTCTGATTGCGGTAATTTATATACAAGATTTGAAGTGATTTAGTGTGTTTAAAGTTTTCAATATATATTTCACTGAGATTTTCTGTGCTAATTAAATAACTTATAGCTAACTTTCCAGCTGTAAAGTAAATTCAATTAATCGCTATTTTTCCAGTAAGAGATGTTTTAAATTGACTAGTACATACATTAAATAACTGTCTCCTGATGGCATATATTATTTACTTCTATCCATTTTATGTAATTTTTTTAAATGAGTAGTGTTCATATCACACGTTAACAGAATGATAGGATAAGCTAAATCTAATTTATAACAGAGTGGTGTAGAGGTCCTATTTTTAACACGTGTTAGAAATGATATTGATAATTTTGTTAAATGCTTATATATAATATAAGCATCCAAGAATATTTAATATTGATGAGCTTCTTGCTGTGACCTGTGCGGTCCAATTTTCCTCATTTTCATGAGAGAAACCAGAATAGAACCAATGAATTATAATATTAACTGGGCCAGAACTATTACCAGATTTACTTATATATATATCTCATCAGCCAACTGTGGCAAGATATTGTCAGCAACATTTGCGTAACTTAAACCTAGTGTTCCGCCACCTGAAGCTAAACCACCTAGGAACTGTATATGTTCTATTTATTCTACATCGGCGATCACCACGCATGAACCTTACTCCAACCAACTGAAGGCATAGATAACTTATTGTATCCAGTACAAATTTAACACCGACCCTGGTGACTCCTGTGAAATTTGCAGTCAGCAACTACGGAGAGTCTGGGGCTGGATTCGGCAAACTTAAATTTGACACTAAATATATATATTACTTATTAGTGTATTTCCTTGGAATGCCTGCGACAACTACTGGGGTAAGTGCATCTGAAAGTGGCCACTGCGTGTATATGAATTGAATGAACAGAGAAAGAAACTTATGTCTTTTGTTAACATCATATACTTATATGGTTTCTTCTTTCTTTCTTTTTTTTATCTCAATAATCTGATTAGTCACGGGATAGTTTACATTAGGAACCTACTCTTTTCCCATACTGACTATTTCATGACTTATTGTTAACCTTTGATCTTTTGGATTAATTAACCTCTGTTGGGATCGTCCTTTCTTTTCCTTTACCAGAGGGGAGAACCTATTTGATTAATTTTCATTTTGTCTGTAAACCATAATCTAGTGATGTGTATGCTTATTGTTGTGATCTTTTATTGATAATAAACTTTATTAAACCTTAGTTATCGTGTCGGTCAACCCCATATCTATTATATGTTATCCATAGTTTGTTTTCGCGTTCGTGCGTATTTGTCACAGAATTGTGTGCATTTGCGTGTAGTGTAACTTGTATTTTCGTACAAGGAGAGAAAGTGCGTCTGATTTAAATATCGTCGTCAAGATACGTTGGATTAGATAAATTATTTTATCCAGAGACTGTCATTTCTCTTACACGATCACCTCGAGATAAAACTATATCTTACCCCTTACTTTCACATTGTCATCATTATCACCTCTGCTCAGACAGGGCTATAAACATCTATTACCTATCTGATAAATCATACACGACATTAATGGGGGCTCGTCCGAGATTTGAATCTAATTCAGGACACTTACGACCTAATCGTCGCTCATCGCGGGACTGAACTATAGTCTGAGTCTAGATAAATGTCTAAGTCTTATATGTAATCTGAATTTTCATCTAGATAGAGTGTGTTTGTGAGTTTGTCTTGTGAGTTAGGGTATAAAAATAATTACCCCCTAGACAGCGATCTTAGTATCTGGGTGTTTAACCACACACATATAGGACTGTTTTTCTTTGCACAGCATCATAGAGTTACGTGCAAATTGTTCTGAGTAATAATCTTTGTCAGATATATAAGATATATGGTAATTTTGTTTTAAGCCGCTAGTACGTGTGATTGTTTAACAATCACTTGGTTTTTTTTTAAAGAAGCAGCAGAGTTTGAGCTAAGCTAAGGACCGATTTCTGACTTTACGTCTAGTTAATAACGTCCCTTACTCTTAACTGACTTCTAGAGTGGGTGAGTTTTGGTGGATTTATAAAATAAGGGAAAATATTAAATTATTTTTTTTTCTCCTTCATTTTTGTAATTCAATTTTTTTTAATCCACCGTTAGTAAAAGTAGTTTTTCCACTGTTAGACTGATCTACCATTTATTTGGCTTAGTCGTCTGTATTAGGTGCCTTGTGCCAGATAATAACAGCGATAGATTAGATAACTGATAACGGGACAGGAGGTATCTCAGTGAAATAATAAATATTTTTGTTTGCTTGTTTTTTTTTCTCGTAAAGTTGGTTAAGGATAGAGTTTTTCTCTCCTTCTTTTCTTCTTTCTTTCTCGAGTTAACTGCATTCAGTTATTAGCCATGGCTGAGTGAGCTAAACTTAGAGCCATGCTAAGAGAAGAAGCAAAGGAAATAGGATTGCAAGGAGAAGAAGTGACTGCGTTTGTCAACGAAGAACTTGACAGATATGACGCGGAGAAGAAAGCAGAAGCTAGGGAGAAGGAAGAGAGAGCGGAGAAGAAGGAAGCACAAGATAGAGCGGACAGGAAAGAAGTGGAAGAGCGTCAATCTCAAATGGAACAAAGGAAAATTGAGGCAGAGATGGAAGCTCGCAGGGCAAAACATGAGGAAAGAGAGGAGAAATAGCATGAGGAAAGAGAGAAGGAGAGACAGCATGAATTAGCGCTTAATGCCCTAGAGGTCCAAAGTCGGGGTGCTATGTCTTCCTCCAGCAATGGAGAGTCGCCACCTCAGTCACAAGTAACTGATCAATCCAGTACCCAATCTCCTCAACTCGTACCTATGTCTTTCGCCCTAGAATTCCTTCCTAGCCCTAATGAAAAAATTGACTCGTTTCTCGAGAAATTTGAGAGGATGGCGACACTATATGGGTTAGAGAGTTCCCAATGGTGTCTAAAACTTTCACAGGTTCTGAAAGGTAGTGCTTATGACATCTACGTAAAGCTGGGAAGCAGCCATCAAGACAACTACGACATGCTAAAGAAGGCTTTACTGGAGCGTTTCGAAATGAACGCTCGCAAATTCTTGCACCTGTTCAGAAACAGCAGGAAGCAAGGCACGGAGACATTTCATCAGTTTTCTTCACGCTTGACAGGATATATGACAAAGTGCATGGAACTTTCCGAGCTCCCTCTCACTTTTGAGGGACTTCTGGAATTTGTTCTTACAGAACAAATAAAATCCACTTTGTCAAACGAAACCCGTAGATTTCTGGCTGAACAGGGCGCAGTAAAGTTGGAGGACATTCTTAGTAAGTCTGAACGTTACGTGAACGCTTGGGCCGAGCATCCCAGCACAAAACGCAAGCCGACAGATGAGCATTTTCGGAAAAAATAATCCAGAGCCGTCTTCCCATTCTTCCCATCACCATAATCAACTAGAAACTTTACCTCAGAACCCTCCCCAGGAAAAATCGAAATTCTTTAAAAACAGATATCCACCAACAAGAATACTGATCTACCCAACCGGCCTACATGGCACAGCCGCCAGAAAGGTCAAGACAAGGGAAAGACCCCTGCACAAGGAACATCTGATCAGGGCAAGCACACCTGGACGAATAGAATCGGTTGCTTGTTAACAGACTCGCAACGGAGAATGAGTGTCAGTGATTCTCAACCTGAGGGTGAGAGGCCCTCAACGCGAGGAACTGTTATTTTCAACAGGACTTTACATCTTGTCTTTTTGACGCAGGATTATCTTTTGATTGTATTGTCGCAAGACATTTGGTCAATCCTGGTCAAGAGACAAAAGACACCGTCAAATTATGTGGAGTTTTCAAGAGTGATGCACCCATGACGCTTCCCATTGCATTGGTGGAGATACACTCTGATTTCGTCAGAGGTGTTATCAAAGTGGCTATTATGGATGATCCTATCTACCCAGTAATACACGGATGTAGATATGTGTTTGTTAAGAGACCGAAAGAGCTGATTGGGGCAGCAGTAACCACAAGAGGGCAAACCAAGAAGGAACGGGAGCCTGCGCCAAATTTGTTACCTAAGGAACTAAAAGAGGCACAACAAAAGGACCCTACCTTGGAACCCTGCTTTATGAAACTGCCCATGGCCAAGGACCCCAGACACAACGGAGTCATCTTTTCTAAGGATGGCGTACTACATCGTAGAACGGGCAACCCTGATGAAGGGCATAATTAGCTCCTAGTACCGACGCAGTACAGGGCCCAAATCTTAGAAATGGGGCACGCTCTTCCCTTTAGCGGACATATGGGACAAAACGCCACTATTCAGCGAATATCGACTCACTGTTGGTGGCCAGGAATGAACACTGATATTATCAGATACGTAAAATCCTGCGCGCCAACGGGTGACACCCAAGCATTGGACACCCCCAGTTCCTATGGGTGAAATGCCAATAGTGGGAACACCATTTGAACGGGTTGCTGTCGACATTGTTGGACCCCTAGAAAGGACCAAAAGAAGGAACAGGTTTATCCTGACCTTAGTCGACACATGCACTATGTGGGCTGAAGCTATACCGCTAACATGCACGGATTCCAAGCATGTCGCAGAAGCCCTATTGCAAATTTTCACGCGGTTGGTATTTCCTCAAGTTTTGACGGATAACGGATCCCAATTCCGTAGCCTGTTAATGGAGGAGATCATTAAGATCTTGAGGAACCAGCACATCTACACAAGCCCTTATAATCCGGCCGGAAGTGGGTTAGTAGAACGTGTTAACGGAAGCCTCACCATGATGTTACGTAAGCTGGGACAAGAGAAACCTGAAGACTGGGACCTTTTCATTCCTGCAGCCTTATTCGCCTACAGGGAAGTTACCCAGGCCTCTACAGGTTTACCACCATCTACTCTTTTATTCGGCAGACCTATTAAGGGGCTGTTAGAAGCCTTACTTCTGTCTCTGACAGACCAGAAGGCCGACGAGACAGTCGTCTCAGCCAGCAAGTATGTATCGGAACTTAAGGAAAGGTTACAACTAGGATGGGATCTAGCTACAACCAACCTTAAGAAAGCACGCGCAAAGCACGCTAAACGGTACAATAAAGCGGCTAAAGAGAGAGAACTACAACCAGGGGAGGAGGGTTTGTTGCTACTTCCAACCGGAAGCAACAAACTGCGCATCGGATGGCAAGGGCCGTTTACCGTCCTTAAAAAGATCTCAAGAACGAACTACAAGATCTCTATTAAAGGAAAGGAGAAGGTCTACCATGTAAATCTGCTAAAGAAATACTTGGAAAGACCGGTGCCGTCCTCCGAACATCTCCTGGCGGTCGCCATAGCAACATAAGATGAGGAAGAAGACGATAGTTGCATGGAATATCCATTGCAACAAACGGAATCTTTCCAAGACGTGAAATTCGGTGACAATCTATCTGAAGCACAACAGACAGAAACGAGGGCGCTACTGAACCAGTACACAGCAGTTTTGACGGATGTACCTGGTCGAACACATCTCGTAGAGTTCGATATGAAACTGAGTAAACGAGACACCTGTGCGAACCAGAGTTTACCCTATCCCTATGCTAAAGCTGATACGCTACATGGAGAAATATACAAGCTACGTCAAGCAGGAATTGTCAGTGAGTCTACCTCTTCTTACAGTTCGAGTG
The DNA here is from genome assembly GCA_024509875.1 of Oreohelix idahoensis. Classification (NCBI taxonomy): domain Eukaryota; kingdom Metazoa; phylum Mollusca; class Gastropoda; order Stylommatophora; family Oreohelicidae; genus Oreohelix; species Oreohelix idahoensis. The sequence continues at coordinate 621,803 of JAMPIV010010379.1, read as the reverse complement.
TAGTGCTGATACAGAAGCCCAATAAGGAAGTTCGGCTGTGCATAGATTACCGATTACTTAACACTGCAACGGAATTCCAGCCGGAACCTCTCCAGCGCGCTTCTGGGCTGTTCACCAAGCTTAGCAGGGCAAGGATTTTCTCAAAGATTGACCTGAGTAAAGGTTACTACCAAATATCAGTCAAGGAGGAAATTAAGCCCCTGTTAGCTCATCAGCACCAGTGAAGGACACTATACGTTCAACGTGGTGCCATTCGGATTGCATAACGCACCGGGAGTCTTTACCAGAATGATGAGAAAGCTTTTAGAACCCTTGCAAAGTCCGCATATCCATAATTTCATGGGTGAAATATTGATTGCAACGGAAAACTACAACGAACATATTGCTACGGTTGCTATGCTCCTCAGGAGACTACAGGAAACTGGTCTCACAGCCAGACCTAGCAAATGTCTTATCGGTTTCGGAAAGCTCGACTGTCTGGGGCATACTATTTCTCAAGGCTACATGTGGCCAGTTGCCAAGAACAATTGAGAAAATAGTTGCAGCAAAGAGGCGCCGAACGAAGAAAGACACACGCTCATTTCTATCACTGTGTGCATACTATCAGAAATTTATTAACAATTTCAACGGGCTAACGGCACCCCTTACTGACCTTACCAAAAAGGGGCGACCGGAAACAATTATTTGGGATGCTAAGTGCGAACACGCTTACAGCACTCTCAAACGACAGCTGTCCGAATATCCAATTTTACGGCTACCTGACCTTAAGAAAGCTTTTATATTGCGGGTCGACGCATCGGGTCAAGGCATCGGGTCAAGGCATCGGGTCAATCCTGCTACAAGCAGATGACACTGATCCGAACCTGTTATTCCCAGTCGCTTATGGCAGCCGAAAATTGAACACAGCAGAACATAACTATTCCACAGTGGAGAGAGAATGTCTAGCACTCGTGAGTGGTATCAGGAAACATCACGAATACCTTTACGGCGTTTCATTTACAGTGCAGACGGACCATGCCCCACTTGCTTTTCTTGGAGCGAATAAGGAATTCAACGCGAGGATTATGAGGTGGGCGTTGCTCCTAAGTGTATATGCTTTCAAAGTAGAATACATACCAGGAAAACAAAACGTGGGTGCAGATTTTATGAGCAGAAATTGGAGCCGTGAGGAAGAAAGGTAAAGTGAAGATAGCAATCACTCGCAAGATACGGATAACAGCAGCGCCATTTTTCATAGAGGAGACATAAAGGGTTTCATGTCTTCAAGCCCGGACGAAATGTCACGGATGACAATAGTGCAGCAGTAGTCATCCCCTTTTGCCCCTCCCCATCTAGAGTATACTTTTGCTACATGAACGAAGGATTCACCAGTTTAATTAACACGGGGGCCATCTGGCAATCAAGCCCTTTGTAAAACAGAGAGCGAAGCGCGGAGCATGGCGTAATAGATTCTTTGATCAGGGGAACACACGATATTCAATGAGACGGACCTTGGATTGTAAAACTTTTAGGTGAAAATTGCGTAGCTGATTTTCGGCAAGGCGGAGATGATGAAAGTCAAGAGGTGGTAAAATTACCTTTGATTCAAGAAATCGAACGGCAAATTGGCTCGGGTCTGGCAGTGGTGTGACTTTCGCATTAAAGAACGATAGTACGGAACATATCAAAATATACCATGTCTCTCCGATAGCCATGATCAGTTACCAGAAATCTATCTGAATTCACTAGCTCGTTATCTTAAGATTTCTCGTACAGAGTGAAAATTAATAGATTCCGTGGAGTGTTTCATTTTTCTGATTGCGGTAATTTATATACAAGATTTGAAGTGATTTAGTGTGTTTAAAGTTTTCAATATATATTTCACTGAGATTTTCTGTGCTAATTAAATAACTTATAGCTATCTTTCCAGCCGTAAAATAAATTTAATTACTCTCTATTTTTCCAGTAAGAGATGTTTTAAATTGACTAGTACATACATTAAATAACTGTCTACTGATGGCATATATTATTTACTTCTATCCATTTATGTAATTTTTTTTAATGACTAGTGTTCATATCACGCGTTAACAGAATGATAGGATAAGCTAGTCACGTGTGTTTTAAATCTAATTTATAACAAAGTGGTGTAGAGGTCCTATTTTTAACACATGTTAGATATGATATTGATAATTTGGTTAAATGTTTATATGTTCTTTTCCTAAAATATAGGCTGATCAAACCGGAGTACTAGCGGCTTATTTTCTTATGATCATACGAACTATAATATTATAAGCATCCAAGAATATTTAATATTGATGAGCTTCTTGCTGTGACCTGTGCTGTCCAATTTTCCTCATTTTCATGAGAGAAACCAGAATAGAACCATTGAATTATAATATTAACTGGGCCAGAACTATTACCAGATTTACTTATATATATATATATCTCATCAGCCAACTGTGGCAAGATATTGTCAGCAACATTTGTGTAACTTAAACCTAGCGTTCCGCCACCTGAGGCTAAACCACCTAGGAACTGTATATGTTCTATTTATTCTACATTGACGATCACCACGCATGAACCTTACTCCAACCAACTGAAGGCATAGATAACTTATTGTATCCAGTACAAATTTAACACCGACCCTGTCGACTCCTGTGAAATTTGCAGTCAGCAACTACGGAGAGTCTGGGGCTGGATTCGGCAGACTTAAATTTGATACTAAATATATTACTTATTAGTGTATTTCCTTGGAATGCCTGCGACAACTACTGGGGTAGGTGCATCTGAAAGTGGCCACTGCGTGTATATGAATTGAATGAACAGAGAAAGAAACTTATGTCTTTTGTTAACATCATATACTTATATGGTTTCTTCTTTCTTTTTTTTTTAAATCTCAATAATCTGATTAGTCACGGGATAGTTTACATTAGGAACCTACTCTTTTCCCATACTGACTATTTCATAACTTATTGTTAACCTTTGATCTTTTGGGTTAATTAACCTCTGTTGGGATCGTCCTTTCTTTTCCTTTACCAGAGGGGAGAACCTATTTGATTAATGATCATTTTTGTCTGTAAACCATAATCTAGTGATGTGTATGCTTATTGTTGTGATCTTTTATTGATAATAAACTTTATTAAACCTTTAGTTATCGTGTCGGTCAACCCCATATCTATTATATGTTATCCATAGTTTGTTTTCGCGTTCGTGCGTATTTGTCACAGAATTGTGTGCATGTGAGTGTAGTGTAACTTGTATTTTCGTACAAGGAGAGAAAGTGTGTCTGATTTAAATATCGTCGTCCAGATAGGCTGGATTAGATAAATTATTCTATCCAGAGACTGTCCTTTCTCTTACACGATCACCCTCGTGATAAAAACTATATCTTACCCCCTTACTTTCACATTGTCATCACTGTCACCTCTGCTCAGACAGGGCTATAAACATCTATAACCTATCTGATAAATCATACACGACAATGTGTTTGTTGAAGGCCTATGCTCCTTGGGGAGCTAAAGGGTATTGATTGATTGATTGATATACACACATTGTGATTCTCGCCGGTGCTACGGAGTTCGTGCGCCGTGCTGAGATCCTCCTTGTGTGATCTAAGGGAGGAAATCGGAGCACTGATGGAGTTGTCCGTGCTCAATGAAGATAGTCCTTGAAAAAACCAAATAAAAAACCAAACCTAACCCTAATCCATACCATTACTGCGTCTATGAATTCCTTTTTTTTTTTTGTTGGCCGTTACTTACAAACAATACACTTTTCTTCGTGTGAACACAAAGTTGTTTTTGTTATTCGCCAGGTAAGGACTGACTTGACATTTGAGTTGAAGATGCTGCTTTTTTGCGTTGAACTTGATTAAATGGTATATTATTAATCTGTACGCTGGTATGATAAGTTTGTATGATTAGTGTTCAGGATTGTCATGGCCAAATGAAGTTACCTTTTTTGAGTAGGAGTTATATTTTAGAGCAGTGTTTCTCAAACTTTTTCGGGCCACCACTTGGTTCTCAGAAAACATACCCAGCGCCCCCTTCATTTCTTATCTTTCATATCTCGTTGATGTTGTCTCTCAAATACACAATATATTTTATTGTTGCTAACAAGGCTACGCAATGTTTGGGTAGGTCAATAGATTCAAATAAAACAGGCCAATAGCTTCAAATACCTGGGCACATTAATAACAACGGATGGAAGGTGCATTTCAGAAGTGAAGAACAGAATAGCTCAGGCAAAAACAGCGTTCTATAATATGAAGAGTATTTTATGCAACGGTTCTTTGTCAATGGAAGAAAGTTGCTGTTAAACTAGGGCTGCTGACCTTTTCCGCTCTTTAGCAGCCAATTCTCATTTTCTTTCCCTTCTGTCTCTTGTTTGTCTGTCCCTGACGAAGGCCTTGTGGCCGCAACGTAGGTTTTTCTTGTCCTTCTCCTTGTAAGACGTATTACTATTTGTGTGGATGTGTGTGTTTTTTTTTTTTCAACTGTTTAGCAGCCAATACCAAGTTGAAAACTCCTTGGTATTATATACACTGTAGATCTAGGTTTTTCTGCATTCAGAGTTGAAGTCATGAGTTCCAGTTTCTCCAGCTTGGCTTGCATTTAAAAGATCGTCGCATCTGGTCCCAAGCTAAGAGTAAGAAGTGTGCATTCCTCGCCATCCAAGGGGGTTCTCCAACTATGCAGAGCTAAAATACTGTACTCTGGTTCTGGGCTCTCCCAAGGAATTGTCACGTCCTGCACAGAGCCACTTCTCAGCTTCCCGTGCCTATCACTGCGTCCATAGTGAGATTTTTCTGCGTGCAGTCAATCAAGTCAAAGTCAAATAATTACGCTTGGGGCTCAAGTGACTTCTCCAAGCTTAGTGTGCAGTGCTGAGTTCTCAACAAGTTTCACCACAGACGGAATCCCTGCAAGTGTGTGGATATTTCAAGAGTCAATGAGGATGTAATTAGTCTCACAGACATAGGTTCACTTCCACGTACATATATTGTAGCACTGTGCATAGCTGGTGGATATATAAAGATGATTCCCAGATATGCCTCCATGCATCAACGGAAGTAAGAAAGATAGTTCTTCAGTGTTATATCGGACCAATCCTGACGTATGGGAGTGAGTCATGGACAGTTAGTAAACACGTAGGGAAAGCACTAGAGGCCACAGAGATGTGGTTTTACAGAAGACTGTTAAAAATACCAAGAACAGCCAAAAATGGTAATAGGATGTCCTGAAAGAGGCCAAAAAGGAAGCTTATTTTACAAGTTAGACAGAAGCAGTCCACTTTATTTGGGGCATGTTATGAGAAGAGGAAAGCTGGAATATATCGTAACAACATTGAAGATTGAAGGAAAAAGAGATAGAGGAAGACAAAGAGAGCAAATACTGGACAATTTGACATCGTGGCATGGAAGGAGGTCAACAACAGAATTGATAAATCGTACTGGAGACAGGAAGATGTGGAGAGACATGATCTCCTACGCCACTAGGCATGATACTTGAAGAAGAAGAAGAAGAGAATGCAGTTAATTATCAAATATTTCCAGTACCACATGAAAAGCTTCTCGTACCACAGTGTGGGAACCTATACGATAGAAACTTGGACGAGCGACGTTAGAGAGTAGCTGTGGATTAGGGTTTGTTCAGGCAATGTTCTCTTTTTAAACGCTCACGCCACGGCCATGTACAATCAAACCGCTTTTATATGTAAGCGTTATATTAAGTAATTGTATCGGCGAACGATGCCTCAGTTGGCTGTGTGTGGTGGTCGCCGGAAGGAGCCTCTCAGATCTGGGACAGGGTTGCATCTCGGCTCCGATGACCGCTCACTGGTGCAGCCACTTCATTGCACTTTTGGACTGACATGAGGTATAGCATGCATAATGGCGTGAGGTGGCAGGGAAGCAAATCCGTAAAAATTGCTTGCTGAAATCGGATGTGTCAGGCCAAAAGACGTAGATATCGCAGCCTAGCCGTAAACTATGACACCACGTACTTACCGCTCAGAACTAACGCCCGGCATTGTAAGACAGAGAGATATGGCTGAGAGCGAACGCAAGCAACAGACGACATATTCAGTAATATTGTTTTATTTTGCATGACAAGTCCTCAACCACTCCCTTACTACTAAACGCCCTCATGTCGCCCCCTTTTCCCTTATCACCACCTTATGCCTTCCAAACGTCCTCAGGGGGGCAGTACCTCCCACTTTGGGAACCACTTGTAGAGAATAAATGTTGTCGCAAGATATCTCGCAACGGTGAAAAAGTTGTATGTGGGAATGCTGATTAAATCAGTTGCAATTTGGGCTTAGAGAGAGCCAGGTGTGTTTCCTACTTTGGGATGTTAGTGCTGTATAGAGTGCACGCTACGGAGACAATCAGCATTCATACTCTTCGAAGTTTGCTAGGGAGATGGAACACCTCTGGGTTTGCCCGGAGTACAGTGATGTCAATTCTGAACAACATTAATGTAGACACCGAAGTGTAAAATATTCAGCCTTTTTACTGTTTCGAGAAACGCGCTAGGTGTGTCTCGCGCATAATTACGTAACATTGTAATATTTGTGGCAATGGTCGTGTTTAGTAGTGCTGCGGGTAGCAGTTAATTGTCGTAAAGTTGATGTTGTGATGTGTTGTTCGCTGCATAAAAATTTTGGTGGAAATTCATTCGGCTGCAGTTATGGCTCCTCACTGCGTCACGTGAGTTGGTGTGTTAGCCCTGGACAGCAAATCTGACACGGCAAAGTCCACTGATGCTGCTGTTCTGAGTGTTTGGTTTGGTTTGGTTTTAAGCACTATCTTCATTGCACACGGACAACTCCATCAGTGCTCCGATCTCCTCCCTTAAATCACACAAGGAGGATCTCAGCTCGGTGCACGAACTCCATAGCACCGGCGAGAATCCCAGTGTGTGTAAATAGGAATCACACATTCTATAAATATATTTGGTGGGTAGGTTTCTAATCTTTAAATTTTTCCCGGACAGCAGCCTTGTGGCCTACTCTTTACGATTTCCAACTGCCGTGGGATTTTTAACGTGCACAACTTGCACACGGGACCTTATATTTTTTTACCCTTATCCGAGAAGGCTTGTAAGTGTTTAGTTGTTTATGCCCCGTGTCGCTTTTTATTTTTGTATTATTCATGTACTTGTTTTTATTTTGTTTGTTGAAGACGGTTGAAATGAAAAACAGTGGGACGTGTTTCTTCAGTGCCATCCTAGTAAGTCGCCAACATATTTAGGGTTAGGATTAAGGTTAGGTTTAGGATATCTAACCCTTACCCCTGTTATCTGCGTCTCTGAATTCTTTTTAAGGCCGTTTCGAACAGATGGCACACTATGCTTCATTCCAACAGTTAAAGACATATGCATCGAGGGGAGGGGGCTGAAAGGCAATGTAGGATATATCATAAGTATAACCCGTAAAAGGCGGAGCAAAGTATTTTTATTCATTAATTTTGTTTTAAACTACGCCTAGGCCAGTCCCAAGCCCGGCTGAAAAAGGAGGAGGGCGGCCTGCATGGAGGCCGTAAGGAGGCAGCCCCCCCCCCCCCCCACCATGCAAAGGCACAACAGGCCAATCACCTGTTTGCTTTAAATCATGATTACGCGAACTACAAGAGAGAAAACCGGACTGATTCTAAAGGCGACGAACTGGAACGGACTACGACTTTTGGAACTTGGAACACAAGAAGTATAAATGGGAAAGAAGAGGAGCTGGTGGTAGAGATGAGGAAATCAAGACTAGAAATCCTGGCTATAACGGAAACAAAGAAAAAGGGACAAGGAGTCATGGATCTCGATGGCAACACGCTGCTGTACAGTGGTGTACTCACATCTGAAAGAGCTAAAGGGGACGTGGGTTGCATTGTGGCCAAAAACCAAAAAGATAGTATCAAGGGAATGGAACTTTGTCTCGGAGCGCATTATGGTTGTAAAACTAAAAGAAGGAGAAACCATAGTCAACCTAGTCATAGTGTATGGGCCAAATGAGGATGAGAGAGCAGAGGTCAAGGAGGAATTCTTCGAGCTGCTTCAAAGGACAGTGGATGACTGCCTAGATGAAATTATCATCCTCAGAGATTTCAATGCCAGAGTTGGAAATGACCATGCTAGATGGTGTGGAGTTATTGGAAGATATGGAGAAGATACTCTCAATGACAATGGAAAGCGACTCCTTAGATTCTGTGGAATGGGAAAAAAAAGGGGGGGGGGAAACAAAAAAACAAATAGTAATGCGTCTTACAAGGAGAAAGGACAGGAAAAACCTACGTGAATTTGATCATTACAAACACAAAGTTTCCCCATAAGCGCATACATGCATACACTAGATGTGAACCAACAAAGAATGAGAAGTCAGTGATCGACTATGCCATTGTTAGGAGGAGCTCATTCAAATATGTCCGGGATGCTAGAGTCTGGAGGGGCCAGAGATTGGAAGTGATCACTACCTGCTTACAATCAAAAGAACAACTGAAAGAGTTTCTCAGCTTAGGAACTGCCCAACATCACGCAAGAAACCAAGTAAACGAACGGGCGAAATGAGCATTAAGACCTACAAGCTGAGAGAGCCAGAAATTAAGACCAGATATCAGGGGCTTATTGCTACAGCGGTGAGAAACACAGACGAACAACCTGATGACTTGGAAACCCTCTGGCTTAAATTCAATGACATCATAAAGACAGCTGCTGCAAAAGCATGTGGTGAAGTCCGACTTGGGAACAAGAGAAAGAGGACACCTTGGTGGACAGAGGAAGTCAAAGAGAAAATAAGAGAGAAGAAAATGGCATGGAAACAATACTTAGGAGCTAAAACCACAGCAGGACAAATAGAGAAATATAGAGAATATGTGACACTCAGAACAGAAGCAAAGAACAACGTGCTAGCAGCAAAACAGAAGTCCTGGGAAGAATTTGGAGAAAAGCTAGAAAAAGATGCGTAAGAAAACCAGAAATTGTTTTATAAGACCCTAAAGAACATGAGGAAGGAAAAACAATGCCCTCCCAAATTTATAAAGGACAAGCAAGGCAAATTGCTTACTGCCCCGAAGGAAGTAATGGAAAGATGGAAAGAATATTTCTCAGAACTCCATGATGGTGAGCAAGGTCAAGCATCAGAAATGATAACCACTAGCACAGAAGAGGAAACCAATGGTGATGAAGATGACATAAAGATGGAAGAACTGAAGGCAGCACTGGAGAAAATCAAGAGGGGCAAAGCAGCAGGGCATGGTGGTATAATACTAGAAATGGTTAAGTACATGGGAGCATCAGGCGACCTATTATTCTTAAGTGTCCTACAGGCAGCATGGTGCAGCAAGACCATACCAATGGATTGGGAGATTGCCATCATAACACCAATTTTCAAAAAGGGTGACAATCGACAATGTGGAAACCATAGAGACATATCCCTTCTCAGTGTCCCTGGTAAAATCTACTCTAGAATCCTAGAGCGGAGACTCCGACGCCTAGCTGAGCCACAGTAGGATGAGGTCCAGTGCAGATTCCGAGCTGACCGAAGTACTCAAGACCTAATCTTCACACTCAGACAGCTGAGTGAAAAGGCCCTTGAGTATAAGAGTGAGATCCATCTTTATTTCATAGATCTGGAAAAGGCGTTTGACAGGGTCCCCTGGAGCAAACTTTGGGACTGTTTGGCAAGAAAGAACATTCCAGCACCTCTGATTCATGCTATACAGAGCTTCTACAAGTCTTGCAGAAATTATGTGAGGACAGCAAACCATAAGTCAGAAGAGTTCAGGACCACCACTGGTGTACGACAAGGTGATATCCTGCCACCTTATCTTTTCATACTCCTCATGGATGATGTCATCAAGGCATGTAAGGAGAGAACAAGAAAGTACTGGAAGATGAAACAGGTCGGTATTTCAGAGCTGGCATTTGCTGATGATGTTGCCCTGATTGCTAAATAAGAGGCACATCTCCAATCCAACCTGCAAGTCTGGAAGGAAGAGCTAGAGAAGAGAGGGATGGTCATAAGCAGCTCTAAAACAAAATCCATGGTGATATCACGAGAAGAAAGAAGACATCAGATTAAGCAGGGAGAAAAGGTCCTGGAGAACAGTCGACCACTTTAAATACCTCGGAGCTATTATAGACCGAAAGGGATGCATCAAAGAAGAGTTGGCCACTCGAAAAGCAGCAGCTGGGAGACTTTTTCAGGCCATAAATCGAGGATTCCTCAGCAAGAGAGATGTTGGTAAGAAAACGAAGATGGCTGTATACCACTCCACCTATGTCCCAGTCTTGACATATGGATGCGAGTCATGGGCAATGACTACAACCCACAAAAGCCAGATCCAAACCTCAGAAATGAGGTATATGAGGAAGGTGGTTAAAGTAACAAGAAGAGACATGGTCCGCAACCAGACGATACGTCAAGGCCTAAAATCCCACCCCTGCAGACCCAAGTAGAACAGTCCCAACTAAGATCGTTTGGCCATGTCTGCAGAATGGGAGAAGATCGGCTACCACGACAAGCATGGGAAACAAAGAGCCAGGGATCCATACCCCCAGGACGACCCAGAGTCCGCTGGGAGGACAACATTAGACAATCTTTGAAGGAACGAGGACTAGAATGGAACCAGGCCAGGAGGAAGACAGCCGATAGAATAGTATGACGCTCTCTCTTCCAAACCTCTACACCTCACGGTAGAAGGGGAACGAATAAGTAAGTAGGTAGTTCCTATCTTTAGCTTGTTGAATAGATGGTATCTGAATCTGTTGTGGCCTGTGCGAAGTCTGCAGATTACTTCTTGTTCTCTTTTGTTGAGCTGGTAGTATGTATAATTGTATGTGTGTCCTGGATGCTCTGTATTCCATTTCTTTCTATATCTGGTTCTGATAAAACTCTTTGCCTTTTCGAAAGTTATGCTTGTATCAGGCTGAGGTTGCTTTCCACCTTCCTTTGCCAATCTGTCAGCCTCTTCATTGCCGAGGATGTTGCAATGAAATAAAATCCATTGTATCACAACTTTTTGAATCACTGATACAGTTTGTGGAGTATCGCTCTTATATGTGGATATAAATGTGCTTATGGATGATCTGTGTATGTGTTTTTTTAATGTGTATGTACTTATGTATATATGTATCTTTGTTAAGTATGCACCCACATGTGCGTGTAAATAGATGATAACGAGGTAGTTTTGATGTACTATTACAAGGAGATAGTACACGAAACGCAGATGTGTGACCTACTGACCTACTCCAGCCCCATGGGATGTCTCGTATATCGTCACATGACATCGAGTCGATCACCTCCTGGCTATACCCATAATATTTTTATATACATGATATTTTCACTACTGACATTTAGATGAACACAACACATACAAGAAAAAAAAAATCACTCATACAGTTCCCCATACATACAGAGTGCCTTACATACACTACACAACGAACACATAATACTACATAGGGACTCTTAGACTTTGCTTCAGAAGATCCAAAATGGATGACTATGACATGAATGAAAAACACTCATGGAAGCCTGGAATCTTCAGGACCTGGTGTGGATCTACTCTTCTGGTCATGTAGGGGTGGCGGCAATGAAAGATCTGTCAAACGAGCTTAAAGAGCCCCATAATGGGGTCATAGGATATGAATAAGGGAGAGATACTAGGGACAGTTAATGATCAACTGTTAGAGAACAACACTGCAACTTCTGAACCAACAAAGCTATGGCTGCTGGGATTGGGCATCAAACGTAAGGCTAGCAGCGATGAACGTATGAGAGGACGCATCCGGCGTGTATAAAACCAGCACATAACAGGTGTCGTGAAATGACGTCTGTCTCACATCACGAATTCTAATATTCTGACCTTACCGCGCATCATACATTGTAAAAAGATATGATACACCGACCAATGAAAACGCTTTCTTGGTCCTGTGTTTACAACCGCTGGGAAAATAAAGATGGCAAGACCCTATTTGTGTAACATGATTAACTTCGGAATTTTATTACTGCAGTATGGAAGAAGTACCACTTGGCAGAGGTTATCATAACAATATTAGGGATGTTACCCTACCCGTAAGTAGTAATACTTTTACTAATACTATTATAGGACGGGAGAAATCTTAGGTTAAATGCATTCGAAGCTTCAGGTTGGCCTAAGTTTAGCTGTTTAAACTATGCATAACAGAAAATGCAAGTAGTAACCAAAAAGATTATTATATAGATGTATAAAGCCTAATTCCAAGTATAATGTAATCTTTAAATGACTAAAATCGCATCAGGAATAACGAAGATAATTAAAAAGGTAGTTTTCCTACATTATACAAAAGGCCAAACGGTACCTATCTTTTCGGATAGTTATTGCATTCCTCGGGGATTCCGTCTCGTACGTCCGAGGTCAGATTATAAATAGACTTGCCTAACAAACTCCGGTCAGTCACGATTTGAAAAAACACAGAGAGTGGGGAAAGCAGAGCATATGTTAATGCCAGCGTTTGCCTTTTGCACTTGTTAGCAGACCTTAATCAACCATTGAGGGCTAGTCTGTGTGTGCCTGAGGGTAAGAGCGAATCTATATATATATATATATATATATATATATATATATATATATATATATATATATATATAATATATATATATATATATATATATATATATATATATATACCAACGGGCTGATCACCCGTTTGCCAGTCACTTCGATTACGGAAACAACAGCAAATGGATTGATTTGCCGTTGCCCTAAAGACGCCAATAGGCGTGATGGGAAACAATGGCAAAGAAAACCTATCTGCTGTTGCCCTAAGACTCCTCTAGGCGTAATGGCCATTGACTGCTAAGGACGGAAGAAGAAGATATATATATATATATATATATATATATATATATATATATATATATATATATATATATATATATATATATATATATATATATATATATATATATAATTGTGTGTAATTATATTGATTAATCCCACTGTGCGATACGACGTGTATAAAATGTGTTAGGAATGGACAGTGTGTACTGATGAAACTTACAGACTCATGTGTAATTCGAAAGGCAAAGCCCGCCTTCGGAAATATTAATATATTGAGAAAGATGGTCAATTGTGTCTGTAAGTTGGGAAAGGCATTTAAAGAAGTATTTCTTGAATAGAATGAGACACCTACCAGGAACATAAAGAAGGATGAAAGGGATTGATTCACTGTATCGTTTGACATATTACTTAGCCTAATAGTTTTACCCACAACCAAATTATTGTATGGAGGCGAATCATGGGAAAATACTTATAATTAAGAAGGTAGAAGTAAATTGTGATCACTTTGAATTAAAATGATTGTTGATACTATACTATACCTTGTGCATCTGCTAGCACGCTTATCTGAAACTGTCTATCGTCCCCATCTGTGTCATAAGAGGGATATGGATAGACAAATACAGGGATTGCGTTTGAATTCATTGCAGGTTTAATCCTTTAACCAAAAGTCTCCAAATAAGAAGAGGCTTCTCTTACAAACGTTGCAACGAATGCAGTGCCAGTCGGTGATAGCAGGCCAGTCATAACGTTTGTAGCTACTGGAACGATTTCATCTGAATATGATATCCAGCATCTAAGGGAGCCATCTGCAGTGACTCAAGATAAGTTGCTTAAGCAACTGTGCAGCATATTCATCCTCACAAAGACATAACCGCATCCAGTTTGTGATGACCATAATAGTATAAAGTTTCAATAAACTTATAATAATAATAATAATTCTGCAAGTGAATGATCAAGCAAGCTAATTTTGTCTACGAGATGATAGACATTGTGACCCAAGTTGAAAAACATTTGTTGAACTGTTTTATTTATTTACTGTTGTAAAATCTTTGGTTTTAAACCTTTTCAAAATAGAAAAGAGTATATGTACAATTAAATTGTAAATATTCACCAGCAGACTTTCTTACATTATTTAAGTTAAGTTACAGTTCTTGTTGGTGAATTTAGTTAAAAATAATTACCCCTAGCAGAGTCAAATACAATAAATAATAACATATTAATAAAGTAGGATCAGGAGAGGTAGCAGTTAGGGAATCAGAGAAATACTTTACCATCCTCTCTGGTAACTTACATAGCTTGACCCTACCTTATTGTCTATACACCCTTACTCTCTTCAGAGAAGGAGGTATTACTCATAAGACCAGACTCTTATCTGGCACTATCCTGGTATCATCTGATACACCTTTATGTCCAGGATATCTTATATTTTAATAACATCTGAACCTCTCGTGACAACAGGAATAGTTAGAATTCATACCCTTCGATATTTGCTGAGGGAGACTGAGCACCTGTGGGTTTGCGTGGAGTGCAGTGATATCGATGTTGAGCAACATTAACCCATGTTCAACACTACATTATAAAATCCCACCATACATATACAACATACCACATGTAAAATTACTCGAAATGAAATATTCTCAGTAATAATACAGACACAGGACAAATGAAACAACAAATAGGCACAAAGCCACGCACAAACAAGCAATACACCCACACGTACATCACTACACGTACACATTACCATATATACACAACAACACCGCATGTACAGAATACAACATCGAACGTGTAGAATACAACACATGTACATAACACCGCACGTATACAACATTACATATACACAACACCTCGCTACCCTATACTTAATATACACAGCAACACGCGTATACAACACTACACATCCATAACATCAGATGTATACAGCACAACACTTACAACACCGCACGTGCACAGTATTACACATCCACAACTATACTTCATGAACACACCACGTGCACAACCCCACCACACGTTTACAATACAACGCATATAAAACTACACGACAGTTACACAATACAACAGAACACTTGCAAAACACCACACATACACAATAATGCCCATACGAAACATCACACATACACAACATTACCCATACACATAACCGCACATACACACCACTACGTATACACAACACCACACATACACATCTACCTATACACACTGTTGATATTTACCGTCGTGTGTAGTAAATATTGTAAGATATAATGAGACGTGGCTGGCTGTCATACATACTCACGTTACGAAGCATAATCACGAAGGCGAACACACTGAATACAGGACACATATTTAATCGGACATCTTGGACAACAGGAAGTAGTAAGAAGGATAAGCAGAAGAGTTCCCGATAAGGGCAAGTAACTCTAGAAACATCGAAACAGGATTATATATACAAAGACCATATCAACATCCCCCCTTCTCTATGAGCGGACAAAGTCCTTCATCCAAGAGGGTCTCTTGCGATCTCTTTGCGGTCTCCCAGGGCTAGATTTCCCAGGACTAGAAGTAGCTGGAGCTGAAGGATCAACTTCTGGAGGATTGGAAATGTTCACTTCACTAGTGTTCTCCATGTCTGGCAAAACAAACTGTTGCTCAGGTAGAACTGGAGAGGAGACATCAATTTCCAGGTCCTCGGGATCAGATGTGAAAGGTGTTGCTCTTTCAGAGAGCCTCTTATCAATCCTTCCAGGTTGCCAGTTTGGTTGTTCAGGGTCTTGATAGTGGACTGGCTGGTGAGACAACTTAAGCAGATCATGAGCAGTTTTATCATAATACTTCTTCACTGATCTGTCTCTCTTGCCTCTACTTTCAATAACTCTACTGTGAGATGCAACGGGTTTCACTGCAGAAGGTATCAGTGTACGCAGTTTCCTGTTGAACAGTATTTCTGCAGGACTTTGATCAAACCCTTGTCTTGGCGTATTACGAAGTTCAAGTAGTGCCTCATATGCATCTGTATTGTCCTGAACAGTCTTTCTCATCATACCCTTAATGAGTTTCACGGCAGATTCAGCTAATCCATTGGCTTTATGATGACCTGGTGCTGATTTAACATGAAGTATTCCCCATCTAGCAGTAAATGATCTAAACTGTGCAGACGTAAACTGAGTACCTTGGTCAGATACAATAACTTTGGGAACACCATAACGAGCAAAATGAGACTTCAATTTCCTGATGACTAACTGTGCTGTCATTGTAGGTAGAAAGTCTACTTCAATGAAGTTGGAGAAGTAGTCAATCAGGACTAAATAATATCGGCCTTCTATAATAAAGATATCAGTGCCAACTTTCTCCCAGGGTGATAAACCTCTTGAGTGTTGGTTTAAAGGTTCTTTAGTATTCCTTGCCTTTGTTTCTTGACATTCTGGACAACTGTCAGCTATCTGTCGAATCTCAGCCGTCATGCCGATCCAAAACAGACAACTTCTGGCCCGGCGCATCATGCTGTCAAATGCAAGATGAGCAGCGTGTAGCTTCTGTTTGATTTCAGGCCTCAGTGCTTTTGGGATAAGAATACGCTCTCCTTTAAGTATTATGCCTTGTTCTGTTGTCAGAGTATCACGAATGTCAAAATAAGGCATAAGCTCAGCTGGTACATCAGATTTTCTTTTAGGCCACCCATCCAAAATGGTCGACTTCAACCTCTGGAGCACACTGTCTTTGAGAGTTTCAGCTTTAATCTTTCCCATCATCACATCTGGTATTTCAGGTAGTCTTACAGGTGCATCAGCTCCTGCATTGCTCTCTCTGTCAGCTAAGGAATTCAATGTGACATTATGAATACAAGCTCTGGACAGTGTGTCGGCTATAAGTAGATCGGAACCTTGTACCCATTGGAATTCAAAGTCATATCGATGGCTGCGCATCAGTAAATTCTGCAGTCTTCGAGGAATTTGACTCAGAGGTTTCTTAACGATGGCTGCCAAAGGTTTATGGTCGTTGATGACTGTAACTTTTCTTCCATAAGTGTACTGGTCAAAGCGTTCCAAACCATATACAACAGCTAAGAGCTCCTTCTCAATTTGAGCCCAGCGTTGTTATGTTTCAGTTAGAGCTCTAGAAGCAAACTCTATTGGCTGACCATTTTGTAGGAGGACAGCCCCAAGTCCATAGCTGCTACTATCAACTTGAATACACAAAGATTCATCAGGATCATAGTATGCGAGTACTGGAGTAGAAGTAATCAGTTTCTTGACTCTCTTGAAAGCTTGATCACATTCAGCAGACCAGATAAAGGGAGTATCCTTACGGGTAAGTTCTCTTATTGGATGAAGAACTTCTGAAAGATTGTTGAGAAACTTTGCTAGATACTGTATCAGGCCTCAAAATCTGCGAACCTCATGACAGTCCTTAGGTACGGGCATGTTTAGTATTGTCTCAACCTTTTTCTTGTCTGGTTCAACACCCCGAGCAGTAATAAGGTGACCCATGAAGGTAATTTCTTCTTTCTTCTCTTGAGCTTTACCGTCATTCAGTTTAATACCTTTCTCTTTACACCTGTGTTTCAGTGCTTTAAGCTTCAGATCATGGCCCTTAATTGCTTGCTGTCTGTTTGATCCACAACCTGCAATAACTATGTCATCAGCAACATTGATGCAACCATGAAGACCTTCAAGAGCTTGTGCTAGATGCCTCTGGAAAATTTCACTGCTTACATTCAACCCAAATGGTAGTCTAGACCATCTGAACCTACCATAAGGTGTAATCATTGTTGTAAGTTTACTAGACTTCTCATCAAGTTTGATATGCCAGAATGCTTCCTTGATATCCAGCTTTGTGAAAATCTTGGCATTATTGAGTTCAGGCAATACATCATCCAAAGTTGGTAATCTGTAATGCTCTCTCTGCAACGCCTCATTCAGGGGTCTAGGATCAATACATATTCTT
Organism: Oreohelix idahoensis; assembly: GCA_024509875.1. Lineage (NCBI taxonomy): Eukaryota > Metazoa > Mollusca > Gastropoda > Stylommatophora > Oreohelicidae > Oreohelix > Oreohelix idahoensis. Next base: position 604,093 of record JAMPIV010010379.1, on the reverse strand, counting down.
AAGGAACCATCAGATTTTTCAACAACAGCCATTTGGTTAACCCATTCAGTCGGTTCCACTACTGGTATTAATATACCTCTGTTCATTAGATTTTGAAGCTCTGACTTTACCTTGCTCTTAAGTGAAAATGGTATTTTTCTGCACGGCAGTGCCTTTGGACGAATATTAGGATCAATATGCAACACAGCTTCACCCAGGACACCTAGATGGTTATCAGAGTTATGATCATTATCTGAACTGTCAGTAACCACCTTAGCAATAAATTTGTTTGTGTTGACAGTCACAAACTGTAGATCCTGCAGTGTGTTGTTGCCCAGCAAACATGTGAATCTATTTTTCACAACAGTAAACCTTATATTGTGTTTTGTCCCAGTCTTAGGATTCTCAGCAGTTAATATAACTTCTCCCAGTGGAGTCATCTTAGTACCATTCCACATAACAAGCCTCTGTTTAGTGGGTAACAGTTGTTCTTGCATCACAAAGCGTTGACATATTGTATTCACATCAGCTGCTGTGTCTAACTGAAATTTTACCATTTTTCCATTGATAATGAGTTGTGCAGATGTACAAGCTTTGCTAGACTTCACACAATTAAGAAAAACTTCAGAATCTTCCACTGGCTCTGTGTGAACAGTATGAACTTTCTTGCATTTAACTTTGAAATGGTTTCTTCCCCCACAGTTTGAGCAAAACTTCCCCCATGCAGGACACTTTTTCTTAATCAATAGATGTTTCTGTCCACAGTAATGACAGGCTTTACCAGTATGCCCAGTGTCTCTCTTGGGAGGTTTATGGTTGAGTGATTTTTTTCTGTACCTTTTCAACCCTTGCTTCAGAAGGTTGAACTGTATTACTCATCTCTCTTATGTCGTTAACAGTTTGCTCGAAGACTCTGCATATGTGAATGGCTTTCTTTAGATGAGGTCAGCTTCTCTCAAGAGCTTCTCTTGTAACCTTTTGTTAACAGTAAAGACAATTTTGTCTCTTATCATACGATCCTTGTCGTTAAAGTTGCATAAGTCTGCCTTAGTTCTCAGTTCAGTCAAGAAGGAATTAAAAGGATCTTGAAGAGGTGTGTTCCAGAATCTGAACGTATGTGATACTTCATTGCTTCGTGAGCTACAATGGTTCTGGAGCAAATCGAGAATTTTAGTAGGATTAGAATGATCTCCTTCCTCTGCAAGTTGATCAAAAACTTCAACAGCTTGAGGTCCAGCACAGTGTAGAATAATGGCCGCCCGAACAGAATCGGGTTTAGACGCCACTTCTGTTGCATGCATGTATAGTTCTAACTGTCGTCTCCATTTACGAAATGTGTCTGGTTCGACGTTATTTATGTCTAGGCAGGGTGGTAACCGAAACATGGGCCGTTCTGCCATGACAAAATGTCTAATAATGGTATGCAAGCAATAATCAGTAATCTCACCTCAAGTCTATGAATGACGTCAGCACACGTGTTAGAAGATATTCATCAGAATAGTTCGAATTCCGTAGAAATAAACACCGCTGCCACCATGTTGATATTTACCGTCGTGTGTAGTAAATATTGTAAGATATAATGAGACGTGGCTGGCTGTCATACATACAGGACACATATTTAATCGGACATCTTGGACAACAGGAAGTAGTAAGAAGGATAAGCAGAAGAGTTCCCGATAAGGGCAAGTAACTCTAGAAACATCGAAACAGGATTATATATACAAAGACCATATCAACACACATTCACAACACTGTCCGTACACAACACCACACAATGAAAACACTACATGCATACCAACACCATATATGCCCACAACTACATACATGCACAACACCAACACCATCAACACACATAAACATCACACATGCATAGCAAACCCACAACACTTACCATGCACAGCGACGCCACACGTACACCATACTAGACGCACAGCATCACCGCACTACAGAAAACGCGCACAACAACATCAGACACTCAACCTATCCAAGCACAACACCACACATAGAGAGCACTAAACGTGCACAGCAGAGCCACACGTATACGCCACAACACATTCACAATCACAAATGCACATCACTACTACAAGCACACATCACGACGGAGCTACAGCACCCATAATACCACAATACCACACATGCGCAATAACACACATACCCAATACCACACATGCGCAATACCACACCGCGCAATAACCACACATGTACACAATACCACATAAACAGGGACACACTACATGTACACAACAGTGCACATACACAACACCATACTCCCCACATACACATCATAACACACACACACATTAACACCACGAATATAAAATACTACACATTCAAAGTAACAACACACACGCATAAGGCACACAAATACGCATTAACACAGCCCTTACACTGCACGTAATATTCGGCCTGCCAGGAAACTTCATTAATTAAACAGGTGCCATTAGCCCTCGATATCGATTTTTATACCTCAGTGTCAAGGTCAACAAGGCAACGCGCGTGGGACCTGCCCCATATAACAACCATCTGCGTGTTCTGTTATGTCGGTTGAATGTGTGAGCTGTGATATATCGCGATATTATTGTATAATGTTAAATATGTTTAGCACAACTTGCTTTCTTTTCTTATAACAGTGTTTCCCAAATTATGTTTCGGGTACCCCCGAGCATACGTGAAATAGGTTAAAGGGCATACGGCAAACATTTCTATTTTACTTTATCATATTTTTATTTAACTCAAAGAAAACGATTCGTTAAAATTTAAAATGTCAGAATCGTGAAAGGTAGAAATAGACGTATGGGTAGTTCTTTGTTTACGCGATAATTGCGTTCCTGAGAGTCTCGTGTAAACAACAAATCGCATTAATGGAACGTGGTGTTTTCGTTTAAATATATGTAAAAAGGGGGGATGTGTTCCACCAGTGCCGTACATAATAATTAAAATAAATGTATGTAATAATAAACCGTTTAAATTACTATTATCCGGTCATATTAAGTACATGCATATGTGCATAAAGCATCATTGACAAATTATTCAACATCAACAAGGGTGGAATGGCGAGCCCCATCTAATTCTGAATGAGAAGCACTCAATGCAGCAATGAATTATTTAAAATTTAATTCACTCTTTATCAGGACAGTTGACTGACTAGTTTCATAGCGCTTTATCACGTCCAGTTTTTGAGCCAGTGTTATGACCCTCTGGCACGTTTTCCCGCAATGTAAATCGCACTATCACTTCGTGCACGCTTAGAGGGCAAAGTTAATTTATTAATTTCACTACTAATGTTAAGTGTCAATTAAATATACACAATGCAGCATTTTAGTTTAATCTATACGAAATACACAGCGCTTAGTTCGAGGTCTACACAGCGAGACTGAAAGCGAAATCAATGTCACTTCAATGATGTCATCATCTTGCTGTCTCTCTCCCGTTTGCCGCAGATAAAATACTGTAAAAAATGTCGAAATAACGGGTCGCGAAATTTCGAGTAGGCGCGAAAGTAAAACAAAAATGTATAAAAATTGGTACTCGTATTTTCGAATTTGCGTAAATGAAACTTGCGTAAACAGAGAACTACCTGTATGTTTATTTAAAATTTCAATAACAAAATAGTAAACACCAAAATTAGTCTCAACGCAGGTACTGCTGTATGGATTGAGTTGTTAGAAACTCCACAATACTGGGTCCAGCTGTGTGAGGTAGGGTGGGCATTCTAAACTGTCATAAGAGGTACATCGGTAAGGAAAGAAAATCTCTCGTAACAGGGTAAACCTGTAGGACAACTCTCATTAGGAGTAAACCTATAAGACTTAACTCTCATAAGGGGTACGCGTTAATACTGAAATCTCATATAGGGTTTGCGATCATTGTAAGGTTGGGAAACACTGTTCTAGAATATTCTCTGTATGGTCTTACAATGCTTTGCATTACATATTAAATGTGCTAAAACCTATACCGCATCTGCATACAGTGATATTAAAATAAGAATATACAAAGCAATAGGGGCTCTCACTGCGTTGGGAAATATGTGGAGATCAAAAGAAAGAGATTTTGCGGACTACTTATCACTTCTGTCCCATCACTGTAATTTGATGCAAGAAAAAAATGAAAATACTGGATGAGAGCTCACACATATAGGTCTGAAAATATACAGGGAAAAGACAAAGATAATGGGAATAAATGCAGGAAATGATAACAACATTGCGCTTGAAGAAACAACAATACAAAATGTAGAATTATACGCTTATCTTGACACCAAGAGTTGGAGGGACAGGCTGTCACGAAATACGTACGTCCTGTTTTTCTGGTCTTTAGTCCTCTCCGCCATTATTACCGTACCATTCCTTTTACATGCTAATTCTTCCACTATTCGTTGTTTTCGCTTTCATCGTTCACGGTTTACTTATCGTATCTTGTCACTTCCTTACTGTTACATATCCGATTGACCTGTTTCTGAAACAACATTGATTCCTACTTGTGCAGGGGGAAGTTGTTTGTGTACTAAATTATGTAACAGCGTAACCGACAGAAAAGGTGGCCGTAAGTAGCGAGACGGGTTGACTGAACAAACGTGTGATAAAGGGACATCGGTGGCAGATAATTGCCACAAACCATGTTGTTCAGGTTTTCTGATATTGACGACAGACGGTATTTGGAGATAATGCAGTTCGCAAACATGATGTTCCCGGATACACAGCCGATTTCAGAAGGATGTCAGAAGATGACAATCTTGTTAAAGATTAAGATACGGACAGTGATGTAACACGTCCGACAGATTGACTTTGTTGTGATAATCAACTGCGAGAAAGTAACGTCTTGGAAGATATTATCAGTGATAGATCTGTGTAGTAGTAAATTTTGTAAACATGATAAGTAACAGCGGAAGTGGCAAGACCGTATGGGGACATGGAGTTTGAAAATACCATGTAAAGGGCAATATCTTATGTTGTCACGTAGTAATGTTCAACATGAGGGTAGTGAGGAGACCACTACCAAAATCAGACACTTATTCGCAATTTGTTTGGAGTTTGAGATGCTAAGATAGACTGCTACTGGTTGGACTTCTCCTCCAAGTAGCAACCTGGGTGTGTAGGCAAAAATTTCACTTATATTCTAAAGCCGTGCAAGACTACTTCACTGACTTCCAATTTCGTGAAGAAAAAACCATAGACAGCCAGGAACACGGAATATTAGGACCCAAATATGAGGCAGGCCATAGGACTGGAAGTGAATTCTAAGATTAAAAGAGAGTAACGCCAGAGACATCATTTTGCGACTTAAGTTCTAGATCCAACTTCAAGTGCACTCAGTTAGACATATTTATTATACACGCACTTTTGTAAATTTCATATATATATATATATATATATATATATATATATATATATATATATATATATATATATATATATATATATATATATATCCGTCTTCTGCTGTCCAAAAGCACTTTCATCTGACTCACTGGAGTTAACATAAATGCTGAGGGAAGGTTAAAAGGTTAAATTTCTGAAGAAGATAAAGGGGTGGATGGCAAGGGAGGTCGCCTGATGACTATTTCGGGAAACCCAATACTTTGCAGAGACATTTGTCTCCATAAAGTCTGTTGTTCAAGTTACCAGCAGTGACGGAACCCAACATCAACTCGGTAGTTCAAGTTACCAGCAATGGATGCTAGACACCTACATCAGACGGGATTTGAAGGCGCTTCACAACCTTTCTAATTACCTCAGCCTTAATGCATGAGACGTGTTACAGCCTCCATACTTGACTATTGTAGAGAAGTACAGTTCAAGGTACTTGTGGGAACCAACAGCAGCTGAAGCAGACGCCAACCGACCCCACACCATGAACTATGTACTATAACAGTGCAGAGAATGAACTTTTCACAATTTTCACTAATTTCCACCACAGTTTAAATCATCCGATGATGATAAATATCATCGCTTCTTTTTTTATCAACTTTATTTATTTTACATTATTAAACTATATGTCATTATTAAACCTGTTTATCTGCAACTATAAAGTTATAGTTAAATTATCACTATTACGTGAAGTGTATGTCTACACCCGTATGACTCATATTGTTCTAAATACATAACTAGATAGAGCTATTAGATTAAGATTTAGCTGATCACCTTCAGCTGGGGGCTCAGAAAATACTTGTCAATATTTCCTCACAGAAGGGGCGGGAAAATAATAAGTTCATGACTGCTTAGACGATCTCAGTTGTTATGCTTGCTTTTCTTTAAAATCCTGTGACGCTCCCTCAAACAGAAGCATCACTCTTCTATTTATATCTCTGACAAGAGTAATCTTGAGCGAAGGTTAATACCTTTGAAAATCCTCATCATTATACTCTGAGTTTGACCATTAGTGGACCACTACCGCGGATCAGGGAAGACAATCCCGCCCCACAGACAATATGAAAATAAGAATCCAAAACAGGGAGGGCACGTTTGCATTGGGAAATATATGGAGATCAAGAGGAAGCAACCCAGGAATCCCTATTTTTACATTCATTAGTTGGATTAGATGTGAAGAACTAACAGTTTAAAAAGAAAAAGCTACTTGTCAGTCACCCTATGTAGATATATAAGGCAAAGGTAGCGTGACTAGTTCCCTTCCCCGCTGCCTTTCTTTTCCTAGCTCAAGAGCAGAGTCAAGTACCCATGACAGCTGAGTAGATTGGAGCATGACGATACTGTGTTTCGAACCCGGTACCTCTTTGCCGCGAAAAACCAGCGCTATAACTACTCTGTCAATCGCACGCTCTGTGTAGATATAACAAAAATAATTTTTAAAAAGTCAAAGAGGATGTCCGAACAGAGTCCATTGCGCAAAAGAAGCTAACTAAACACGTCAGAAATAAGAAAACACGCTTTTTAAAACACACTATACAAAAAGTGCCCGCATTTTCTGGAATGCTATGAGCAGAGATAAGTAGGAACAGAATGTAACAACAGGTAAAATTGATTGTACAAGAGCTGCAAGATGACAATAATAGAAGATAACATAGCATCATAGAAAGGAAAATAATGCAATAACAGAATTAATAACCAGCACTTAAGGTTGGTAGTTGTTGAGAGACGTGTTCCATTGCGCTTGAAGAAGTCTTTATTAATGTCAAGGTACTTCATTGCATTTTTGTAATGGTACGTTTATCTGTAGTGATATACTGATGCATCTGTGTCTTCTACTTCTTATCTTCTTCTTCTTCTTCTTCTTCTTCTTCTCCTTCTTCTTCTTCTTCTTCTTCTTCTTCTTCTTCTTCTTCTTCTTCTTCTTCTTCTTCTTCTGCTTTGATCTTTAGCCGTAAACTGACAAAGCAAACAGAGACCATCACTTTTAGTGACGTCTTGTAGGGCAGCAACAAACTGTCTCCATATCACTCTGTCGTTGGCCACCTTTCGTGCAGTTCATTTCAGCCTCCACAGTTCTCCGCCAGGTTGTTCTTGGTCGGCTTCTGTTTCGTCTTCCTTCTGGGGTCCATAGCATAGCAGTTTTGGTGATAGTGTGGGCTTTCATCTGAGGAGATGGCCAACCAAATTCCAGCAGCTACACGCTTTGACGCGAGCATATCTTCTTGATTGCTCCGAGTCAGCAATTACTGGTTGGTTTCCCTTAGTAAATAAATGATACAAACGTAAGGGTACGTTTCAGATAGTCGTCAGAAATAAGGAAGTAGAAAACTAGACAACAGAAAAACAACAGAAGTTAAATGTTTACCGGAGAATCGAACCCAGGACTTATCGAACGACACCATCACCTAGCTACGGAGGCACCACAAAAATATTTGGTGTTTGTGCTGTACTGGAAAAACTTCCAGATGCTACTTGCGTATATATATGTAATGGTATGTTGGTCTACCCGGGTGTCGTAGATTTGTGATAGGTGATTAAGACTTAGTTTGGTCCCTTCTGAATAGACATAGAAATAAGTGATAGCTCAGTGGGGGGTGATAAAATAGAAATAGATTTCACGAGTGAGGTGGAGAAAATATAGTAGATTCTGTCTCTGACACTCGAGAAGCTTCTCTCAGTCAGCCTATCATCTACAACAGAGTTAGATTAGTCAGACAAATCTAATATAATATATATATATATATATATATATATATATATATATATATATATATATATATATATATATATATATATATATATATATATCTCCCATACACACACACACATAAGTGACTACAATAGACACACAGACGTGAAACTATGACAATGGAAATATAGATAATTGGGAACGAACTGACCGACACACTGGAATAAGTTTATGTGAAGTTTAATTATCATAATAAACTTCCATCACAACATATAAAATTACATCGAACATATACAAATAGTCATAAAGTCTATGAATTGCTACAAGAATGATAGACCCATTGGTATGATCCTTTCCCTCGATGTATAGCCCACAGTCCTGTTAGAAGAAAAGTGATAGCCCCAAAGAGTCACGGATACATATGATTTAGTCTAAGATTTCCCTTTAAAGGTATGAACAGACTTGGATACTCTGATCTATCTTATGGAAAAATATTGTTAGCAACAAAACAAACTTGCATAAAGAAATTTAACACAGCAAAATTGGTGCCAAAATACAACAATAAAGGAATCACTCAGTCCTGCATTCACTCTATTCAGTCAGCCGTGATCAAGTGCTTTCATTCGTACTTACAGCTTTGGTAGCAACTTCTGGAAACACAATTTTTAGGACATGCACATACAGACTCTCCAATGGTAGTCTTGGCCAAGAGAACCCCAGTTCCAAAAAGACGGGTTGAATTCACTACTTCAGGGAACGTTTTCTTGGTTATACTTATTTTAGGATATCTGGTTCTGTCACATTAAAATTGTCCAGGCACGAACGTTAACAGCGAGCACAGTGTCAATAGCTTAGGTTTCTAGTAATTAGGAATGTCAGGTAACTGCCTTCTCTCAGTATAGGACTTTATTTGGTCACACCACCACTAGTCACAACTCCGTCGGAATGTTACTGATATTAATATTTTGATTGCCACAAGGGCTGAAATGTACTTGAGGTTTTTCTCTGGAAGAATTAAATCAGGCTCGATGTCATGAAATATTCTAATCCACATATATAAATTATTAGCTAAATATGAAGCCTAACAAATAAAATTAATAAAGAGAAGAGCAATGGTAAAATGACAGTGCTGTCCCAAAGAATGTACTCGAAATCCCCCTTGTTTTCTGCTTCGTCTGCAAATTGTAACGCTTTCACGTTGATAGTAAAGCTTACTGTATTATTACCCGCCTTCTTCAATGAAACGTGTGCTGTATTTCTTGGAAAAGCATTGAGACGTACTGCGTAATGACCTAAATTAACCCTAACATTAATTATACTGCGTTACCAAAACGAACGAACAGATGGACTAAAGGGATAAAAAGAGAAGGGAGAGGCAGAAAGCCGAACACTAAACCCGCTTCGCGCGATACACAATTACTACCATCACGCGTGTAAGTCTACATGCACTAATTTTTTTTCAGACGGACAGTGATAAAATACACTACCCTTTCCCAGAGTTAGGTTTATAAATCATAACAGACTCTTATTAGAAAAGACAACATTATATGGGTTTACGTTTGAACACATAACAGTACCCAGACAGCACATCTTCTAAACAGGAGATAGAAGAAATTGCATATTTTGAACGCAGCCACGTAGCTCCTTTAAATTAGTATTTTTGGGTTCCTTAGGGTTTGCTGACAAATAATATGTAAAACGTTACGCAAATAGTCCAGGAATTAATAAATTATACCCAAAATAAAATATTGGGGGTGCCTGACAGCATAAAATCATTTCTGCTCATAAAATTTTTTTTTATAACGTGTTTGAAAAAAACCTTACGTTACATAAATAGCCTACCATGTAAACTCCAAATTGATTGGAGCGCAACAAATGAAAGCCTAACCACGATTGGTCGGGCTATAAATACTATCTTGGTTGTTGGGGGAGACGGGAAAAGATAACATTTTTTCAAACACTTGTCGAAACGTGGCTCATTGGCCAGTCTCGCTGATATACACACTTGGGAGCGTTAGTTCGAGACCACTAATTCAAATAAGCTTGATAAAGCGACAGTACGTTGAAGCCAGCTCACATTTTTGCTAAAATAAAAGCCTGGAACATAGGCAGAACGGAATTTGTGCCAGTTTGTGCCAGAATTCATTGCTAATCAACGTATCTGTGTTTATTTCCATGAAATTGTGGGACAGTGGTCTTGATGGTAGTGAGCAGCACCTGGTCAGAGATTTGCTGAATCCAGAGTCGGACAGCATACTCCTTGGTCTTTTTAGCTATCAGTGAGGTGTCTCCTGAGCCCAGAGGAGAATTCGAGCAGAGGAGTCCTTTCCTGCCGCCATCACTAAAGATAAGCAGAGTTGGCCAGCTGAGCTCAACATTATGTCCCCTCATCTTGAACTGATTTTTTAAAAATTAACATTAAGAGGGGAATTTACTTGTCTTAAAATCAGGAACTGTGAACATCTACAATAATGGTCCCTAAAGACAAACTATTGAAGTCATGATGACAAATACCAACAGAGCTTGAACAAAACAAAACCAGTATTACCTCATTTTACCACTACACAATTGACACACATAGAACATTGGTAATAATATATGTCACTACAATATTCATATTAAATACATTCTGTACATAACTTGTAATTTAAATTGATTGTGATTCCTGGTTCCCTTGTAGTTGAATCAGGACACATATTCATTCATGCCAGTAATGAATACATATTGTTATTTGAAACGTTACTAGTGACTTCTTTAAGATATTCTCATAGAGTGTTATATGTATGTGAGTGTCACAGTGTTGTTAAGAGTAGTGGATTAAATTAAATTGTTTATCTGTCTGTTGTTGTGACTTACACTTCACCATACACATACCCTAGACACATAACGTAGCATCACACTATTCCAGAATAATTCTGACTGAGATATATAGATATGTGGTAGCAAGTAAGGTTATATATATAATATACTACTCTTATTAGATATATATATATACCTTCACAGCTGATCTCAGTCAGTACACTAAGTCCCTTATAAGTATTTATAACTTCCCACTTCACCACATATATTGGGGTCTCGCTCTTGGGATTTTGAATCTTTAACTATTAAAAATATTGGGGATAATTCACTTCAGGGAATATAAGAATTAAAAGGTATCCTTGGGTGGAATTAAATAAGGTTGAGCTCACGGTGCCTGTGTTGTCCATTAGAGATTGAATTGTTGGTTAGACATTGTATTAAGTTACCTGATAGACAATGGCGGACCTGGCCAAATTTCGATCTGCTGCGGTTCAGACTGCAAAAGAGTTAGGATTAGATGGGCAAGTTATGGTTGCCTATGTTACTACGGAATGTGACAAATTTATTGAACGCGAAGAAAGAAGGTTTGAAGCCGAAAGAAGGTTAGAGGCTGAAAGGGAAATTAAGAGGTTAAGAGGTTGCAGATTGAGGAGGCTGAGACTAAGAGGTTGCAGATTGAGCAAAAGATTAGCAGCAGAAGAGAAGAAATTAGCTGCAGAAAGGGAAGCCGAGGAAAGAAGACAAGCTGCAGAAGAAAGAAGATTGACTGCAGAGAGGGAAGCAGAAAAGGAGGAGAAAAGATTACAAAGGGAACATGAATTACGACTAAGGGAGTTTGAGTTTCAAGGCCATGCTCCTGAAAATGGTGCCAGTCCCTTTGCCTCTGATGCTACGGTTACTCAAGGAGCCTCAATCTCAGCTATGAATTTTCATTTAGATCATTTTGTTGAGAAAGACGATGATATTGAGAGCTATATAAATAGGTACGAACTATTAGCTACCACGTATGGGTTGGAGAGAGAAAGGTGGAGCTTAAAGTTATCTCAGGGACTTCGTGGGGCAGCTTATGAAGTTTTTGCAAAAATGAGCAGAGGTGATCAGGAAAATTATGACATGCTAAAGCAGGCTCTTTTGTTAAGGTATGAAAAGAATGCAGAGTTTTACAGGAAAAAATTTAGGAATGCTAAACTACTGTCAGGTGAAACCTATCACCAGTTCTCTGCACGAATAGAGACATACTTGGAGAAATGGACTTCTCTGGGGAAAACCCAAGATCTTAAGGAAATGGTCCTTATAGAGCAACTAAGAGAGTCCATGGCTCCAGACCTGAGAAAGTTTCTCATGGAACAAGGTGCAGAGAGGCTGGGTGAGTTGCTAAATGTTGCTGAAAGGTATCAAGCAGCTCAAGCAGAGGTAACAGGTAATAAAAAGAAACAGGTGGACAACTTTAGGGCACCACAGAACTTTAATAAATTTGATCCTAAGGATCAAAATAAAGGTAAGCACCAATTTGATAGGCCACGGTATGACAATAAAAATAAATTCCCACAATTCGATGAAAGGAAATATGATGAAAGAAAATCTTTCAACCAAGGAAAAAGGTGGTGTAAGAATTGTCAGATGGACAATCATGACACTGACCGTTGCAGAAGGAAACCTGTGTATATGGCAACCCTTCAGGTCAGGTCGACCTCAAGACAGGAGGAGGATATTATGTTGGATACCACTCCAGAAGAGATGAGGAAGGCACAGGCTGGGGATAAAACACTCAAGCCTTGTTTCAGAAAATTGTCAACTTGTCATACAACTCCAGGCAAGGGAGATTTTTACATGAAAAACAAGTTGATGTATAGGAAGGCCGGAACTAGATCCCATGGTCACGGACAGCTGGTTCTTCCAAAAAGATATAGGGCAGAATTAATAAGGAGCCTACATGTGAAACCAGATGGGGACCATGAGAAGATAGGTACCATCATTCAAAAGGTGGCTCACAATTATTATTGGCCCAAAGCAAGATGGGACATTGAGAATTTTGTAGAAAGGTGTAGCATAGCACATGAGGGAACACCCACAAGTGGGAACATGGATCAGGACCTGGACACGCCCCGGGGCAAAATTAGGCCTGACAATAAAAGGAAAAATAGATTTGATAAAGTGGACCAAATGGAATGGGAAGCCCCTTTTCACGGACAAGCTTCACTTAACTGTTTTACAATGGCCACTATGCGGAGAGTGCAAAAAGATGTCTTACCCCAGGATAAGCCGAAAATCCCTCAATCGGACTTAAACAAACTGGAGGAAGAGGATGTAGAGAGGAAATCTCTCATCAAGAATTTTAAGAGGGGAGAAAGCCCCAAAAGAAAAATTGGTAGCGGTCGTTTTGTGAATGATAATTCTGGGAGGAAAAATCATCACTATAAAGCTTCAAGTGGAAGAGACCATACCGGTGCATGGACAAATAGGTCCACACAATTAAAGGTCCATATGTAGCTTTGTTAAGAACGTGGACTGATGAAAAGGCAGAGGAAAACATTACATCTTCATACCAATATGTGAATGAGCTGACCACTCGGTTAAAAACTGGCTGGAAACTTGCCAATGAAAATTTGAAACAAGCCAGGAAGAAACATGCTGCCTATTATAACAGGAAGGCGAAAGACAGAAATTTGGCTGTGGGAGAGAAGGTACTGCTTCTTTTGCCTGGGAGTCAGAATAAGTTACAAATTGGATGGCAGGGTCCATATACAGTTCTAGAGAAGGTGTCTAGAACAAATTATAAGATAGATAAGAAGGGGAAAGAAAAAATCTATCATGTGAATCTCCTGAAGAAATATTTGGAAAGAGAACATCAGGAAGAGACACACTTGTTGACCTTGTCCATCGCCATGGAGATGAAAAAGGAACCACTTTCATCATTTGAATATCCATTACACCCCTGTGAGACAGCAGCACAGGTGAAAATCAGTACACATTTAACGAAAACTCAGAAAGAGAGAGTGCAACAGGTTCTAAATAATCATGCAGAGGTGTTAACAGACCGACCAGGGCATACAAACCTATTGGAATATGATATGAAACTCATAGACTCCACACCTGTCTGTATGAAACCATATTCGATTCCGTTTGCTAAGGAAAAAGCTTTGAAGGAAGAGATAGACTATCTGTTGAAGGAAGGAATTATTTCGCACAGTGAGTCTTCGTATAGTTCCGGTGTTGTACTTTTAAGGAAGCCCTCTGGAGAACATAGACTCTGTATAGATTACAGGAGACTGAATGCTATTACAGAAGGACAGGTGGATCCATTGCCGGATACAAATCAGCTGTTTGCCAGACTAAATAAAGCTAAATATTTCTCAAAAGTGGATCTGAGTAAAGGATACTATCAGATTCCAGTAAAACCTGAGGTTAGACCATACCTAGCTTTTAGTACCTCAGAAGGACACTATGAGTTTAATAGATTGCCATTTGGATTGAAGAATGCGCCTAGTGTCTTCTCTAGAATGATGAGAAAATTATTGGATCCTCTGAATAATCCCTGTATAACAAATTTTATGGATGATATCCTTATAGCAACAGAAACATTTGAGGAACACATTGACTCTCTGAACATGCTGTTTGATCGACTTAGGGAGGCAAATTTAACAGCCCGACCAACCAAATGTTGCGTTGGATGTAAAGAATTGGAATTTTTGGGACACACAGTTTATCAGGGAAACATGACCCCTGACCCAAAGAATTTAGAGAAACTACAGAAAGCCCCGAGACCACAAACCAAGAAGGACGTGAGATCCTTTGTCTCATTATGTGGTTTCTACCAGAAGTATATCAAAAACTTTAATTCCATATGTGCACCTTTAACGGAATTGACACGTAAAGGACTTCCAGATCGCATTACATGGACACCACAATGTGAAATGACTTACCAAGAATTGAAGGAAAAGCTCACAAGTAAACCCATTTTGAAATTACCTGACTTAAGTCAAGAATTCATAGTAAGGACGGATGCAAGTAATATTGGGCTAGGTGCAACTTTACTACAGAAATCAGATGCATTGGATGGGGAATTAAGCCCAGTGGCATATGCTAGCAGAAAGTTGAATAAAGCTGAAATCAACTACTCAACTAGCGAAAAAGAATGTCTTGCAGTAATATGGGCAATAAAGAAATTCAATATTTATCTATATGGGAAGGCATTTAAGTTGCAAACTGACCACAAACCTTTATCGTTTTTAGCACAGGCTAAGCATGAGAACTCTAGGTTACTCCGATGGTCTTTGCTTCTGGCTCCATATAATTTTAGCATTGAATATATATCTGGAAAAACAAATCTGGGAGCGGATTTTTTTTAAGCCGCCATCCGTGTGATGAGAATCACCGTAAACCCCAGAAATAATAATAAATTTCTCTATGTGTATATAGAATAAAGGACTGACATATAATGTCTGTTTTAAGAGGGGAAGTGTCATGAAATATTCTAATCCACATATATAAATTATTAGGTAAATATGAAGCCTAACAAATAAAATTAATAAAGAGAAGAGCAATGGTAAAATGACAGTGCTGTCCCAAAGAATGTACTCGAAATCCCCCTTGTTTTCTGCTTCGTCTGCAAATTGTAACGCTTTCACGTTGATAGTAAAGCTTACTGTATTATTACCCGCCTTCTTCAATGAAACGTGTGCTGTATTTCTTGGAAAAGCATTGAGACGTACTGCGTAATGACCTAAATTAACCCTAACATTAATTATACTGCGTTACCAAAACGAACGAACAGATGGACTAAAGGGATAAAAAGAGAAGGGAGAGGCAGAAAGCCGAACACTAAACCCGCTTCGCGCGATACACAATTACTACCATCACGCGTGTAAGTCTACATGCACTAATTTTTTTTCAGACGGACAGTGATAAAATACACTACCCTTTCCCAGAGTTAGGTTTATAAATCATAACAGACTCTTATTAGAAAAGACAACATTATATGGGTTTACGTTTGAACACATAACAGTACCCAGACAGCACATCTTCTAAACAGGAGATAGAAGAAATTGCATATTTTGAACGCAGCCACGTAGCTCCTTTAAATTAGTATTTTTGGGTTCCTTAGGGTTTGCTGACAAATAATATGTAAAACGTTACGCAAATAGTCCAGGAATTAATAAATTATACCCAAAATAAAATATTGGGGGTGCCTGACAGCATAAAATCATTTCTGCTCATAAAATTTTTTTTATAACGTGTTTGAAAAAACCTTACGTTACATAAATAGCCTACCATGTAAACTCCAAATTGATTGGAGCGCAACAAATGAAAGCCTAACCACGATTGGTCGGGCTATAAATACTATCTTGGTTGTTGGGGGAGACGGGAAAAGATAACATTTTTTTCAAACACTTGTCGAAACGTGGCTCATTGGCCAGTCTCGCTGATATACACACTTGGGAGCGTTAGTTCGAGACCACTAATTCAAATAAGCTTGATAAAGCGACAGTACGTTGAAGCCAGCTCACATTTTTGCTAAAATAAAAGCCTGGAACATAGGCAGAACGGAATTTGTGCCAGTTTGTGCCAGAATTCATTGCTAATCAACGTATCTGTGTTTATTTCCATGAAATTGTGGGACAGTGGTCTTGATGGTAGTGAGCAGCACCTGGTCAGAGATTTGCTGAATCCAGAGTCGGACAGCATACTCCTTGGTCTTTTTAGCTATCAGTGAGGTGTCTCCTGAGCCCAGAGGAGAATTCGAGCAGAGGAGTCCTTTCCTGCCGCCATCACTAAAGATAAGCAGAGTTGGCCAGCTGAGCTCAACATTATGTCCCCTCATCTTGAACTGATTTTTTAAAAAATTAACATTAAGAGGGGAATTTACTTGTCTTAAAATCAGGAACTGTGAACATCTACAATAATGGTCCCTAAAGACAAACTATTGAAGTCATGATGACAAATACCAACAGAGCTTGAACAAAACAAAACCAGTATTACCTCATTTTACCACTACACAATTGACACACATAGAACATTGGTAATAATATATGTCACTACAATATTCATATTAAATACATTCTGTACATAACTTGTAATTTAAATTGATTGTGATTCCTGGTTCCCTTGTAGTTGAATCAGGACACATATTCATTCATGCCAGTAATGAATACATATTGTTATTTGAAACGTTACTAGTGACTTCTTTAAGATATTCTCATAGAGTGTTATATGTATGTGAGTGTCACAGTGTTGTTAAGAGTAGTGGATTAAATTAAATTGTTTATCTGTCTGTTGTTGTGACTTACACTTCACCATACACATACCCTAGACACATAACGTAGCATCACACTATTCCAGAATAATTCTGACTGAGATATATAGATATGTGGTAGCAAGTAAGGTTATATATATAATATACTACTCTTATTAGATATATATATATACCTTCACAGCTGATCTCAGTCAGTACACTAAGTCCCTTATAAGTATTTATAACTTCCCACTTCACCACACTCGATAGGCCCGTTACTTCATTAAATCTTAAAGAAAGTTTATGTAATGGGTACTCTGTCGTTCTGGATGCCAATGCAATCTAGACAGGTTTTACTTTATACACCCAAGTCTTTAAGAAATAAATGTTTTAGTTCTTCACAGATATTTCTCCGTACAAAACGCTGGCAAAGTTGGGTTACCCCAGTTTTCACTGAATAAAGAAAGAAAAAACAACATATAAAATACTTATACATACTATGTACTCGGTTATAACTTAAATTATAAACTGCAAGCGGAGAGCTTGACTTATCGTTTAAAACTCCCGTGAAATAAGGTATAATTCATAAAATCAATCATCAGGAATTAGAAATACATACGTATTTCGTCAATACTCAATGATGAATCAGTGCAGTTATAAGTTAGTTTTAAAATATTCTCGACTGAGTATTTAGCAGTTAAATTTAATTTATTTATAGCTGCATGAGTTTAAGCTAGAAATTATAATTTATTTTGCTATCCATTGAAACACGTCGACTAGAGAATATAACAGACTTATAAATTAATTTCTTCTGCACAAAAGAAACTAGTGAAATATAATAGGCGATTTAACACTTAAATCACTCACAAAATACTAGATATATTATATTACCTCCAACCAGAACTACGAGTATCACAACGAAACTAAGAGTTTCACTTATAAATATAAGTATCTAGAACGAAGCGATCACGTCTACTGCAACTTGGAGATTGAATGAAATCAAGTTTTCCACTCCGGGGTAGATATATGAAACAGACAAAGGATGCGCGCTATTTCCAAAACCCCTGTCTCCCCCTCTCCTCTTTCTCTCTCTCTCTCTCTCTCTCTCTCTCTCTCTCTCTCTCTTAACACTTCCCACTAACTTAGACGTTGCCCATAACTGCCAAACGTGCCTCTTCACACCTTCTACGACGACCTGTCTCATTTCTGAGCGATGCGGAGGGCAGTTTCCACACCTCGCCGAGAAACTTAACCGTAGAGCGCCGTGTCAGATGAAAATGTTAGACGATATGTCTGCCATCCCATGTCTATCGAGACGAATTTCACAGTATTTCGTCTCGTCCAGGGACTGACACGATTATGCAATACAATGCGTTACCAGTATGAGAAAAGAAACGGCAAAATCAGAATGGGAAAGTAAATTTTTAGTCGCAAACGAACGAATGCGAAAAACAGGAAAAGGATAAAAGAGCGATAATAAAGTAGAGGGCACGGGTAGAAAAAGAAAAGAATATAGAAAATTTATTGATCATAAATCTCTATGCGACACCGGGCATACTACTATACAGGGTGTGGAATAAAAAAAATATCACACAATGCGTGTAGTCACTTGCTATTTTTGAATTATTTCTTCAGTCTTATCGACCTAATTTATACTTCTTCTGCTTCGTACACTCTCATGTGTCTACGTGAATATTTTCAAAGAAAGCAGTTGTCAACTTGAGGCTTTTTGCATCTCCAAAGAGTTTTTTCAGGAATGGTACAAGTGAAGGACATATGTTCCTTCTCTCTTGCTCAGATGTTGGGCATCGTTGAAGCAGATGTTCAGCAGTCATTTTATCAGTGCCACAGTTACACTCATCGGTAGTTCCTATCTTTAGCTTGTTGAATAGATGGTATCTCAATCTGTTGTGGCCCATGCGGAGTCTGAAGATTACCACTTGTTCTCTTCTGTTGAGCTGGTGGTTTACATCATTTTGTGTGTGACCTGGATGCTCTGCATCCCATTTGTTTCTGTATCTGGTTCTGATAAAACTCTTTGCCTCTTCGAAAGTTATGCTTGTATCAGGCTGAGGTAGCTCTCCACCTTCCTTTGCCAATCGTGATGATGGCGTCATAATGATGACTAATTTATACGAAATAAACGACAAAACAAAGACAAATTTTTTTCTTAATTTTAATGATAAAAAAAATTCCGTTCAACCTCTGATAGGTTATAATTAGGATATGTATTGTTTTCAATTCCAAATAAGATGAACAACTGCCGATATAAGAAAGTGGCATCACATCTTTCAAATCATTGTAAATAGGACGAATCACAATTACCAATTATGCTTGTACGTTTAAAAAAACCCCAAACACACAAAAACGAGATCAAACCTAACAAAACCAAACAAAAACATCAAACAAAAATAATATTAAGGGGGAGGGGTGTAAATGCCTGGTGTTTCCAGATATATGATTGATTTTAATAGATATTTAATTGACTTTCACCTGTCAAAAAGTCGTCAGAACAGCATCAGACCTTCACCTTCCCAATAAAGACAGTTAACTACCGTTGTATTACGTGACTGTTGTGACGTCATTGTAATGGCCGTTATAGATTTTTATCTAATTTTTATTCATTTCTGGGAAACATAAATTAAGAATACAAACTTTTTGTCAAACGCAGCTGTTGTTAATTGTTTGACACTTGTTCATATAATCCAACAGATTCAAGTGAGGATATTAACATTTAAATATAAGGGATGATCTGTCTGTGTATCTATGCAATAGTGTGTCTTTGTTTTTGTGAGTAATGAGTTGTCAGTGTATTTGTGAAATGGTATGTTTTTGTGAGTAATGAGTTGTCAGTGTATTTGTGAAATGGTATGTTTTTGTGAGTAATGAGTTGTCAGTGTATTTGTGAAATGGTATGTTTTTGTGAGTAATGAGTTGTCAGTTTATTTATGAAATGGTATGTTTTTGTGAGTAATGAGTTGTCAGTGTATTTGTGAAATGGTATGTTTTTGTGAGTAATGAGTTGTCTTTGTATTTGTGAAATGGTATGTTTTTGTGAGTAATGAGTTGTCAGTGTATTTGTGAAATGGTATGTTTTTGTGAGTAAAGAGTTGTCTTTGTATTCGTGAAATGGTATGTTTTTGTGAGTAATGAGTTGTCAGTGTATTTGCAAAATGGTATGTTTTTGTGAGTAAGGAGTTGTCAGTGTAATAATGAATGGTATGTTTTTGTGAGTAAGGAGTTGTCAGCGTATTTATGAAATTGTTTGTTTTTGTGAGGAGTGATATGCCAGTGCATCTGTGCAATAGTTTGTTTTTGTAAGTAATGATTTGTGAGGAGTGATATGTTAGTGTATCTATGCAATAGTCTTTGTTTTTGTGAGTAATGAGTTGTCAGTGTATCTTTGAAATGGTTTGTTTTTGTGAGTAATGGGTTGTCGTATATCTATGAAATGGTTTGTTTTTGTGAGGAGTGATATGTCAGTGTATCTATACAATATTTTGTTTTTGTGAGGAATGGGTTGTCGTATATCTGTGAAATGGTATGTCTTTGTTTCTGTAAGGAGTAATATGTCTGTGTATCTGTATAAGGGCATATTTTTGTTTATGTGCGTGATGATATGTCAGTGTATCTATGTAACAGCATCAAACGTAAGACCAGCAGGGATGGACGTATGAGAGGACGCATCCGCCGTGCGTACAAGTACAACCAGTGCGCAACAGGAACAATTAGCATTCATACCATTCGACATTTGCTGCGGGAGACTGAGCACCTATAGGTTTGCCCGGAGTGCAATGACGTCGATTCTGATTAACAATAACAATATGTAACAGTATATCTTCGTTTATGTGATCTATGGTATGTTAGATTATCGATTCTGTGAGTTACGATATTTCGGTGTAGTATATATTTGTTTCTATGAGTTACGATATGTCAATGTATCTTGAATAATGGTATATCTTTGTTTATGTGAGTTATGATATGTCAATGTATCAGTGTAATATGGCATATCTTTATTTCTATGAGTTATCATATATGAGTCCCGTAAAGTCCCAGGGGGGTCTCTATAAGAGGCACAGATAGACAAGTACTAAGGGTTACCATGTGACTTGTCGGTCCGGTTATATTTTTACCCCAGACGAGACGAAGAGTGAGTCACCCACGTGAACACAAAACTGTTATTATTCTCACGCGCCGCCTGCAGTTTCCAGTCACGTGACTAAAGTCCGATTGTGTGAGGGAGGCTGTGATCGAATCTCGGGCCTGGTTATATCGATCTGTACACGATCATGGGGGTAGTTTGGTGAGCCGTTCCCTCGCTGTTAAAAGTTAGCGTTTCCGCCCTTGTCTTAATGAAATAATTAAGGTTTTTGTTTACCCCTTATCTAACTGGTGATGGCGAAGCAGGTGACACACGAGGCGGGCATTGCGCGACGTTAAGTGTGTAGTGAATACGACAGACCCAGTATAATGTGCGATTAATTTAGCCCACTGACAATTCTATTCTTGTATGTGTCTCTCTTTTTGTTGGCTTATAATGATTATCATCCGGCGATAATACTCACATATCAACCAGGACTATTGTTTGGCTGTAAAGCATGGAGAGAAAAAAAAAGTTACGTACTCTCATAAATGGATGCTTGCGCAGAGTACAAAGATTGAAATGGTATGATAGGAACTACCGATAAGTGTAACTGTGGCACTGATAAAATGACTGCCGAACATCTGCTTCAAAGATGCCCAGCATATGAGGAACAGAGAAAACGCATTTGGCCATCACCAGTACCATTCCTAGAACAGCTCTACGGAGATGTCAACAGCCTCAGACTGACTACTGCTTTCTTTGAACATATTCAAGTTGACGTCTGAGTGTGAACGAAGAAGCAGAAGTAGAAAAAGTAGGACAAGGTCACCAATTTGATACTGGTGACTAGAACGAGACATATACCAGTAGAACAAGAGGTGAGATCAATGAATACACTGGCAATGGATCGCACACAAACTTAGGAAAACTGTTGATAACATTACACAAACTTAGGAAAACTGTTGATAACATTACACAAACTTAGGAAAACTGTTGATAACATTACAAGGCAGTCCTTGTTCTGAAAACCCCAGGGTATGAGAAGTAGAGATAGACCGAAGAACACATAGAGAAGAGAACTGGATACAAAAATGATGATGATGAGGAAGACGGCGTAGAAAGACTTTGAGCTGATAGCACGTGACATGCTTGTTGACAGGCGATGTTCGTCAAAGAACTAAACGGTATTGACTGATTGATTGACTGATTGATTGACTGATTGATTGATGAACAGAATATACTTTTTATAAATGAGTTCTATAAAATATGCACCACCCTTATCGACTCTTTAAAAAGTGCACCATCAATATCCAGTCTATAAAATATTCACCATCAGTTATCCAGTCTATAAAACGTGCACCATCAGTTGTCCAGCCTGTAAAACGTGCACCACCAGTTATCCAGTCTATAAAACGTGCACCAGCAATATCCAGCTTGTAAAATATGCACCATCAAAATCCAGTCTGTAAAATATTCACCATCAATTATCCAGTCTGTAAAATATGCACCATCAATTATCCAATCTGTAAAATATGTACCATCAATTATTCGGTCTGTAAAATATGTACCATCAATTATCCAGTCTGTAAAATATGCATCATCATTTATCCAGTCTGTAAAATACGCACCTTCAATTATCCAGGCTGTAAGGCGAGCACCAGAAGTAAGCAGTCAACACAATTTGTACAACCAACATCTAATACATAAAATTTGCACAATCAGTATCCAGTCTATAAAATGTGCACCACCAACATCCAATGGATAGCACACACATTGAGCAAACCACTTAATAGCATTACATGGCAGTCCTTGTTCTGGAGTTCACAGCGAAAAAGAAGCGTAGGTAGTGATGTTCATTAATCTTTGACAATTCTTGTCTTGTTGCAGGCAAATGCAGGACGAGTTCTCAACATACCAGGAGAGCGTCAAGAAGTTGAGTGAGGAGACCAAAAAAACGGGCCAGATCCTGGATGAAGGAGCCGTCTGCGAAATCTGCCATAAGACAAAGTTTGCGGATGGGGTCGGGAACAGTTGCCACTTCTGCCTAAAGAAATCTTGCGCCAGATGTGGAGGCAGAATGACTGGCAAGGGAGTGCCCACGAAAGAAAAACCAACTGTGAGTGTAAATGATTGTTCTTAAGACATCCCATTTTTGTAATGTGCAGCTCGTCCGTCGTTCCCTGGAGCATCATCACCATCATCATTATTATCGTTGTCATCCTCATCATCCTCACCACCACCATCATAATCATAATCGTTTTCGTTTTCTCTCCGCATGGATCGTGGGTGCACCACTTGACAGCGCCCCCTGGCAGGAAGCCTGCATAAAGCAGTTACATTATCTTACAGTGGTAGTTTGTGTAGCAATTAGTTTGACATGATGAGGTTGCCAACCTCATGGTAGTCGCCTTGTACGACTTGTCTGAGGAAGCAGTAATCATAACCTTAGAGTATGGTGTCTCCATAACAGTGTGGCCGTGAGTGCTCAAGAGGCGCGATTAAGGAGTTATCTTTTTTTACTTACATTTCAACAAGTCATAGTCTTATCTCCCCTTCAGTTAAACCTAATAGTCTGTCACTTTCTGTATGCAAATTTCCTACACCAGATTTTCGACACTCGACCTTCCTATCACAACAGCAGCCTCATGAATGAAGCTGAATTAATTAAGACTTCAGACCTAAGGGTCTTTTATATTTGGACATGCGCCCTAATATAACCATGTGCCCGGCACAAAAGATCAGTACAGTGGCACTTATGTTTCATTAGATCTTTTGTGTGAAAACACAGAGGATCATTGGTGACACTTGTTTGTCATTGGGTCTTTTTGTGTTGGGACATGCGATTGTGTTGGGCGTGTGCCAATGCGACTCATGCGAGTTAAATGCGACCTCATGCGAGGAAAAAATATGCGACCTCATGCGAGGGGAAAAAAAAAAGACACTTGTTTGTCATTGGGTCTTTTTGTGTTGGGACATGCTTTTATGTTGGGCGTGTTTCAATGCGACTCATGCGAGTTAAATGCGACCTCATGCGAGGAAAAATATGGGAACCTCATGCGAGGAAAAAAAAAAAAAACCTAATATAACCATGTGCCCGGCACAAAAGATCAGTATAGTGACACTTATGTGTCATTAGATCTTTTGTGTGAGAACACAGAGGATCATTACAGTGACACTTGTTTGTCATTGGGTCTTTTTGTGTTGGGACATGCGTTTATGTTGGGCGTGTTCCAATGCGACCTCATGCGAGGAAAAAATATGCGACCTCATGCGAGGAAAAAAAAAAAAGGTTGAACAGGACCGCGCCTCGCCAAAACGAGGCAAAAGTTTTACATTAAAAAAAAAAAAAGAAGCTGAATCCTGAAGTGTCTTAGCCAGGGCCTGGATCACACACAATTTACACATTTTACTTAATAAAGTCAATAGACCTCACTTTGAGCCCCAGAAGGGGTATTTAAAAAAAAAAAAAAAAGGGTAGATGGTTGAAAGGGCGTGCTACAAAGAAAAGTAGCAAACACATTAATTAAATAAAAAAGAAAAAAGAAGCTGAATAGTCTTTCATCAGGGGGAAACTAGATTATGCCAGCATAGTCTATGACTCAGGTGCAGCTTCTAACAAAGCAAAACTAGACAGAATTCAAAATGCAGCCATGAGAACCATTGCAGGTGCATTTATGTCAACACCAGTAGAAGCACTAGAAGTAGCTCTTGGCATACCGCCGCTTGGTCTAAGACCGAAAGAACTAAGATTAAATTATTGGAGTAAAGTAGCACAAGAAGTGACCCACCCAGCACATAAAGCATTTGTCAAAAACCAACCAAGTGTATGGGACGTCCCCTTAAATAAAGAGAGATATCCAACAGGGTGGAGAACTATAGCAGATCTAACACATTTCAAAGAACTGTCAAACACAATTAAAAGTAGTAATAAATATAGAAGCACAATACAACCCTGGGAACTAAAAACACCAATCATAGACTACTCACTTACTGAAAAGATCAAACAAAACATAGAAGATAAGGAAGCCAAAACGATAAGTAGAAAGTTCGTAAATTAACTTACAAAACAAAGTCTGGCCGTCTACACTGATGGATCCAAGGGTGATAGTGGGCAACTAGGTGCAGGAGTAGTAATACCACAGTGGGGAATTAAGAAGAGTTACAGTGCAACTGAAGGGGCTTCGATTCTTACCGCAGAGATGGTAGCAATTCTAAAAAGTTTATAAATAATCGAAGATAACCCACCAGAAGCTGTTACGATATTTACAGACTCGCTATCATCACTACAAGCACTAGAACACCCAGGTAAATGTAGCCGGCCAGACATAAAGGAAGAAATTCTTGCAATTAATACATCACTAGGGAACAGAGGATGTAGTATGAGGCTAGTGTGGGTTTCAGCACCCATAGGTATAGCTGGTAGCGAGTTGGCAGACCAGAACGCCAAGTATGGAAGAATAAGTAAAAACAATATAAGAGCAGGAATGGGAAGGTCGGAGATCAAGAGCCAAGTGAAGCTAACTATAAACGAGGAATGGAAGACAACATGGAAGAACAGTAGAAAAGGCAGACCCGCGTTCAAACTGCTGAAAGAACCAACAAGGACGTGCCAGGTCAGAGAAGAACTAAATGTATCCTCGAAGAGAAAGCTGTGACGTCTCCGTCTCGGTGCAGAATACTTTATGATAGAGGAACCACACTGCCAAGAATGTCAGGAAGAAAATGACATAGACCACTACCTGATCCACTGTAGAAAATACGATCAACAGAGGCTAGAATTAAAAACATACTTTAGAAATCACAATATAGACATGACAGGTGATAAGGTTTTAAGTATAGATGCCCCAGGGGAAGCCCAAACGATATATACATAAAACAAAAGAAAATATATAAGGTTAATAACAGTGGCAATATTGGTAATAATAAAAAACATACTTCAGAAAAGACACTCAACCAGATAGAAATTAAGCAACAAAAACTAACAAATCGTTAAGTAAAAAAAAAAAAAAATTAAAAAAAAAACAGAAATATTAGCAAACTTACTAACTACTCATAGGACAAGGAAAGACAACGAGGTTTAAAAAACAAAACACCAACTCAAAAAGGAACAAATACTAATACAAATTAAAACAAAGTGCAAAGGACAATAGTTATCTATATACAATACAAAACTGAAAATAAAATGACAAATACTAATATAAATTAAAACCAGCAACTGCAAAAGACAAGTTATTTAAATTTAATGCAAAATTATTAAATAAAAAGACACTAAATACCCTAATTATAACCAAATTTCAGGTTGAACAGGGTAGACCAAGATGGAACGAGAAGAGGCAATAATGGTCAGCTGTTAAGTGCCCGCTCTCCACCCATCACCTCTTCAAAACAACAACAACAAAGAAGCTGAATGCATTGTTGTAGCTGTGGTTGTTTGTAGCACGCTGTCTATGTGGTTGTTTGTAGCACGCTGTCTATGTGGTTGTTTGTAGCACGCTGTCTATGTGGTTGTTCGTAGCACGCTGTCTATGTGGTTGTTTGTAGCACGCTGTCTATGTGGTATTTACGTGCAATTCCCGGAGGAGGATTCTGAAGAGACAAAGATAGAACAGGACTACCACACACTCAAGCATGTCGCAGAAGGCAACTAATATGCGTTGTTGCTTGAGGCTGGCAACCTTATATGTAAGACACACTCAAGCATGTCGCATAAGGCAACTAATATGCGTTGTTGCATGAGGCTGGCAAACTTATATGTAAGACACACTCAAGCATGTCGCATAAGGCAACTAATATGCGTTGTTGCATGAGGCTGGCAAACTTATATGTAAGACACACTCAAGCATGTCGCATAAGGCAACTAATATGCGTTGTTGCATGAGGCTGGCAACCTTATATGTAAGACACACTCAAGCATGTCGCATAAGGCGACTAATATGCGTTGTTGCATGAGGCTGGCAACCTTATATGTAAGACACATTCAAGCATGTCGCATAAGGCAACTAATATGTGTTGTTGCATGAGGCTGGCAACCTTATATGTAAGACACACTCAAGCATGTTGCATAAGGCAACTAATATTCGTTGTTGCATGAGGCTGGCAACCTTATATGTAAGACACACTCAAGCATGTCGCATAAGGCAACTAATATGCGTTGTTGCATGAGGCTGGCAACCTTATATGTAAGACACACTCAAGCATTTCGCATAAGGCAACTAATATGCGTTGTTACATGAGGCTGGCAACCTTATATGTAAGACACACTCAAGCATGTCGCATAAGGCAACTAATATGCGTTGTTACATGAGGCTGGCAACCTTATATGTAAGACACACTCAAGCATGTCGCATAAGGCAACTAATTTGCGTTGTTACATGAGGCTGGCAACCTTATATGTAAGACACACTCAAGCATGTCGCATAAGGCGACTAATACGTTGTTACATGAGGCTGGCAACCTTATATGTAAGACACACTCAAGCATGTCGCATAAGGCGACTAATACGTTGTTACATGAGGCTGGCAACCTTATATGTAAGACACATTGCCACAGAAAACACCACTGTAAGATCACGTGACTGCTTGGTCAAGGCTTCCTGAAAGGGAACCAGCTCCAGTGATGGTTCTACGATCCGTAATGAGCACAACTGAAAATAATGGTGATGATGATGATGGTGGTGATGGTGGTGATGATGATGGTGATGATGATGGTGGGGATGGTGGTGATGATGATGGTGGTGATGATGGTGATGATGATGGTGGAGATGGTGTTGATGATGATGGTGGTGATGATGATAATGATGGTGGTGATAATGGTAAGGGTGGTGATGATAGTGATGAAGATGGTGATCATGGTGATGATTGTGGTGATGATGATGATGGTGGAGATGGTGATAATGATAATGGGGATGATGATGATGGTTGTTGTTGGTGATGGTGGTGTTGGTGGTGATGGTGATGATGATATTGATGATGGTGTTGATGGTGCTGGTGGTGATGACATAGTGATGATGACGATGGTGATGATAGTGATGATGGTGATGGTGGTAATGGTTGTGATAGTGATGATGGTGGTAATGGTGATGATAATGATGTGGATGGTGATGATAATGATGGTGATGGTAATAATGAGGGTATTATAACAGTCATTAGTAGTGACCATGTGTTATACCAGTGATTAATAGTGGACTGGGTATTATAACAGTCATTAGTAGTGACTATGTGTTATACCAGTGATTAATAGTGGACTGGGTATTATAACAGTCATTAGTAGTGACCATGTGTTATACCAGTGATTAATAGTGGATTTGGTATTATACTAGTCATTAGTAGTGACCATGTGTTATAAAAAGGTAAAAAAAGGATCCCGTTACACGCCCATTGAGGCATATTGGGAATATGGTGTTAGGCCCATATTTTTTTGACCGTCGGCACACTAGGGGTGATGTGGTCAGCATCGCGCCGGCCGTCTTAACCTTCCCAGAGTTGCTCTGGTACCCATTTGGGGCTGGGTCGACCCAGGAGCCGTTTGTGGCCTAAAAAAATCCCACCTCATCTGGGGATCAAACCATAGACCACTGTGCTAGGAAGCCAGTGCACCAACCACTATGCTACCGTGGCTCCCATGTGGGGGACCATGTGTTATACCAGTGATTAATAGTGGACTGGGTATTATAACAGTCATTAGTAGTGACCATGTGTTATACCAGTGATTAATAGTGGACTGGGTATTATAACAGTCATTAGTAGTGACCATGTGTTATACCAGTGATTATTAGTGGACTTGGTATTATAACAGTCATTAGTAGTGACCATGTGTTATACCAGTGATTAATAGTGAACTGGGTATTATAACAGTCATTAGTAGTGACCATGTGTTATACCAGAGATTAATAGTGAACTGGGTATTATGCCTTTCGTTAATAGTAGACTGGGTATTATTTCTTTCATTAATACTGGACTGAGTATTTTACCTGTCATTAATAGTGGACTGGGTATAATACCTGTCATAAATAGTGGATTGGGTATTATACATGTGACTAATAGTGGACTGGGTATTATACCTGTGACTAATAGTGAAATGGGTATTTTACCGACCATTAAAAGTGGACTGAGTATTATAGCTGTCATTAATAGTGGACTGAATGTTATACCTTTCAATAATAGTGGACTAGGTATATTGCCTGTCATTCATACTGGGTATTATACGGGTGATTTAGTAGTCTGGATGTTATATTGATCTTTGACTCTGACAGATTATTTTATCGATAATTCATAGGAACCTGTGTCTTATTACAGTGTTTATTTTTAGTGACCAACGTATTATTATTATACAGATCATTCATAGTAGGCTTGGTGTTATCAATCAGCACCCTTTAGCTCCCCAAGGAGCATAGGCCTCCAAAAACACATGCTAAGTATTCCTGTCGTATGCTGTCAGTTCTTTCCATGTCTAACTCATCATTGTTATTTCTGCCTCCAGTTCTTTTCTCCGTGTGTGTTCTTTGTCAATCTTTGAAGGACCGAGGACTAGAATGAATCCAGGCCAGGAGGAAGACAGCCGATAGGATAGTCTGGCGCTCTCTCTTCCAAACCTCTACACCTCACGGTAGAAGGGGAACGACTAAGTAAGTAAGTGTTCTTTGTCTACCTCTGCTTATCGTGATCTGGGGATTCCAGAACAAGGGATTGTAGTGCTACCAACAAGTTTCCTCATTGTGTGTGTCCTGTCCGTCGCCAACGTCTTCTTGGTGTTATACTGAACATGTATTCATCGATGTTTACCGCCTTGTTTTCAGACTGTCTGGGCATGCAACTTGTGCAAGAGGAAGCAGGAGCTGCTAGCGAAGACAGGGGCGTGGTATCACGGGGGGATGGCCAGACCTGTTGCCTTGGATGTAGCAGATACAGTTGGTAGTGAAACAGGCTCTATCAAAGCAGCAGTAAGCCCTATTAATGACAAACGTGCAAAACTGTCCGGCAAGTCAGAAGGCGGGGGTCAAGGGTCGGAAAAAGAAAATGTTGACCGACAAAGAAATTCTTTTTCACGAGCCGGAAGTCTGCAAGGGAAAGAACTCAAACGTCAGTTTTCAATGTCGGACGCTGTAAACAGGGGCCCTGAGCATGGCGGGTCTTCTGGTTTGCAACAGACGTTATCAGCGTCGTCTGGAACCAATTCTGGTTCAGCTACTACCTCGTTCTCAGCCTCAGATAAAGTCATCAGCGAGCAGGACAAACTTCGGGAGCACGGACAGATACCCGACAGGGGTCGAGGAAAAGATCGCGGGTCTGCTAAATACAGATTTCACAGCGAGAGCCGGATCCCTGAAACGGATCGTCGTTATGGAAGTGACACTCAGCATCATTCAGATAGAGACCGAGCCCACGTGACCAGTCGGCACGACGTTCCCAGAGACACGGAGAGAGATAAAGGACTCACTTCCTTGCACAAGCCAGGTCACGCGGAGGATAATAAGCTGGAGCATACTGTCTACAGAAGCGAGCAAGACCTACGAGAGGGAAGAGATAGACACCGGTAAGTGGTACTAGGCCTGGTGCAGACGAGCGTTTCTTGCTGCGCGTTTCTCGCGCGTGACGAATGAAAGAGTAGGGATTTACAGACAGTCTCGCTCGGCTGAGCAGCCTGTAAATCCCTACTCTTTCATTCGTCACGCGCGAGAAACGCGCAGCAAGAAACGCTCGTCTGTAAGAGCCCTAATGTAGATGTATAAGAATATATGTGAGTGTGAGCTTTGATGTTAATGAATGTATGCGATCAGGGCGGATTGACCGTGATCTGTACCTGCCAAGATCAATAATGGTCATTGCCGCTGAACTACTTATCCAACATAGATTACATGTTCTATCCCCTACTGCTGTACGCCCTCGGGTTCTGCCCGACCGTCCAATCCGCACCTGTATGTGACAAATCATTAATTTTGCGTGTGTGTGTAATTATTAAAATGATTGGAAAACACAAAGTTGCGAGAAAAAGGGAAGAAAATGATAGCAAGGTTGCACTTGAAGAAACACTTGTACAAAATATAGAATCATACATAGATCTTGGCATCAATACAGAATTGTAGGAACAGACAATATCAAAATAAGAATACATAAGGCAAGAAGAACTTTCACTGCAATGAGTAATATTTAAATCAAAAGAGCTCAGATCCAACACACAAATCAGATGTTTCAACTCACATATGTCAAATCATGGTTTGGCCATGTCTGCAGAATGAGAGAAGATCGGCTGCCACAGCAGGTATGGGAGGTTAAGAGCCAAGGATCCAGACCTGCAGGACGACCCAGAGTCCGCTGGGAGGACAACATTAGACAATCTCTGAAGGACCGTGGACTAGCATGGAACCAAGCCAGGAGGAAGACAGCCGATAGGATAGTACGGCGCTCTCTCTTCCAAACCTCTAAACCTCACGACAGAAGAGGAACGACTAAGTAAGTAGGTATATGCCAAATCAGTCCTATTGTATGGCTCAGAAACAGGGAAACCACCCAAAATGACAACCAGGAAGATACATATTTTTTAATATGGGTGTGTGTGTATAACAGAAGGATTGACATTAGTCACGATTACTATGTGGAAATTATGACAAGAACCAGACAGGTGCCAATGGAGCAAGAGATGCGAAGAAGTCTCTCGCAATAGGTAGGACACACATAGAGAAAACCTGTGCATAGCCTTACATGGTAATCCTTGTTCTGGGATTCCCATAATTATAGAGGTAGAATGATACGGAATAAGATACAGAGAGAGAACTAGAGACGGGAAGAGGAGGATATGGAAAAACCTTGAGCGGAGGGCACGGTACAGGAGAACGTGGCATGCATTTAAGGCTTTTGCTCCTTGGGAAGCTGTGTAATATAATACATAAATACGAAACCACACATTGTAATATATGCGAATCTTCACATGTACGAGATCCTGTAAATAAACATGGCTACAAACTGAACATGCTTTTACTGAGTGCCTTCTGAAACATGTGTGTGCTTGTGTAGATGACGAGGTAATGCTTATATACATACATCATAACATTACATGGTGGCAGCGGTCGATACCGGACTGACGCAAAACAGCTACACGATAACACGTGAGTACAGTTTATTCGACTAACTTTCGTCATCGAGGTCAGAACACTACCGCAGCGCACCGCAAATGCGATTTGCCGGTCGAAATGATAAGAGTGAAGCTTTCTTGTTATGGCGCCAACGCATAGATCTATATTCCAAGACCACTGGTCTGGAAGGACAAACCCTAACTCTATATATCCTAGAAGCATTGGACGATGAAGGTTTAAAAATTTACAACAGTTTTGCTACCGCCATGCCTGTGGAGTCGGCGACAGACCCCGCAGCCATATTGGACGAATTTGAAAAACGTCTGATAATAAAGCACACGAACTTTAGAGCGGCAAGATTAGAACTTCACCACCTGCGACAGAAACCTGGTGAAAGTCTAGATGATTTTTTCACTCGCATCAAGGAGAAAACAAGTGTATGCAAATTTAACAAAGAAGAAGAAACAGAGCGAATTATCGAACAGATCCTTCTCAGCACACCAATGCCAGAGTTCCAGAAATGGATACTGAGCCAGAGTGATACACTAACTTTACAACAACTTCTGGATGAAGGCAGGAAACACGAGGCACAAGCACTAAACATTAAACAAATTCAGCAAGGTACATTAGCAGCCCAGGTGGATGCAGTGAAAAGCTATAAACCTAGACACAACAAAGCAACTGGTTCGAAGCAACAAGAAAAACACAACACAAGCAGAGGAGCTATGTGTAAATGTTGTGGCCTAAACCACATACAAAACCACTGTCCAGCTAAAGACTCTACATGTCATTACTGCAGAAAGAGGGGCCACTGGATAAAATTATGTTTCAAGAGGAAACAAGACAGTGCTCAACACAACCTTCACAGCAGAGAGTCACCAAAACAAACACACTTTATGATGACTGAGGACCTTGACTCCAGTGAAGAAAGTGATCCTTCCACATTTGATACTGTGAAGATACTAACTTTCAGTAATGAACCAAAGAGAACGCAGGCTTTCTGCAAGGTACAATTCCGAATACCAGGAATTAAAAGGCACAAAGAAAGATATATTCGGTTCAAGATAGACACAGGTGCCCAAGGTAACACTCTACCCTTAAGAATATTCAGACAGATCATGCCTGACAAGGTGGATGAGCAAGGATTTCCCACAAGGGATGTAAAAAGTAGGAGTGGCAGGACAAAGCTAAGAGCTTACAATGGAACAAGTATAGACTGTTTCGGAGCAATAACACTTGAATGTTTATACAGAGACTCTGAATGGACATCGTCAACATTTTACTTGGTAGATGTTGAAGGACCTGCAATTTTGGGTTTACCAATGTGCGAAAAGCTGAGTGTGGTAACTATTAACAACATTAAAGCTGACAAAAAAGAACATCTTACTCTACACGTCACTGGAGTAGATGACCTTAAACAGCGATTCCCAGAACAGTTCGACAGAATAGGCAAACTTCCAGGAAAGGCAAGATTCTTTTTAAAAGACAACGCTGAGCCAAAGATAGACCCACCTAGAAAGTATCCTATACATGTTAAACAGAAACTTGCCACAGAACTAGAAAAGATGGTGCAGAATGATGTTATTAGAAAGGTTGAAGAGCATTCTGATTGGTGTAGTAGTATCACAACCGTTCTGAAGCAGGATGGTTCTCTTCGGGTTTGCCTTGACCCAAAACACTTAAACAACAGTCTAAAGCGCTGTCCACACAAAATGCATACAGTGGAAGAGATAACTCACAGATTCCACAATGCCAAATATTTTTCTAAACTAGATGCTGTACACGGATACTGGAGTGTTGAGATAGCAGAGGAAAGTCAACTCCTTACAACTTTTCGAACACCATTCGGCAGATATTGTTTCAAGAGACTCCCATTTGGTTTGAATGTATCACAAGACATCTTTCAACAGAAGATTGACAACATTGTTGAGCAATGTTCTGGTACAGTGGCTATTGCGGATGACATTGTAGTCTGCGGCAGGTCAGAAAAAGAACACGACCGTAACTTGATTAACTTGATGCATGTAGCACAGGCCAATGGGCTAACATTCAACAGCAAAAAGTGTACAATTAAGGCAACGGAGATACAATTTTTTAGATTGCTGTACACCCAGAATGGTGTAAAACCAGACCCTAAAAAGGTTGAAGATATTCATGACATGCCAACACCAGCTACAAAGAGGGAACTGCAACAACTCTTAGGTGCTGTCAATTTCCTAGCACACTTCATACCAAATTTGTCAGCTGCTGCAGAACCTTTGCGATCTCTACTACAGAATGAAACTCCGTATGAATGGTCAGAAGACTACCAACACATATTCAACCACTTGAAGACCCTCATATCATCTGATGCATGCTTGAAATACTATGACATGCAAGCACCCACTTTTCTCATGGTTGATTCCAGTCTGAAAGGCCTAGGAGCAGCACTTTTGCAACCAGACAAAAATCCTGAAGGACACTATGCCAAAGAACTTCGTCCTGTAGCTTACGCAAGCAAATCATTAAGTTCTGGCGAAAAGAAACTTGCAAACATTGAAAGAGAAATGCTAGCTGTACGTTTTGGAATCAAACGCTTCCACACATTTCTTTTCAACCGCCCATTTACAATTCTCTCAGGTCACAAGCCACTTGAGATGATTCATAAAAAACCAATAGCTTCAGCACCACCACGACTACAAGCTCTGTTATTGGAAACACAAGGTTATGATTTTAATATTCAGTATATCCCAGGAGAGGATATAGGTCTTACAGATGCTCTCAGCAGACTACCAAACCCCAACAAGACAGCAGATCTTACCCCAAACATCAAAGTTGATTTTGTCAAGTTTAGCGATAATCGGCTTGAACACATCAGAGAAGACACAATGAGAGATCCTATCCTTAACTCTCTCAAAGAACTGATATACCATGGATGGCCAAGCTCTATCAGGGAAGTTCCAACACACATCCGTCCATACTACTCGATGAGGGACGAGTTAAGCATCGAAGATGGTCTGATCCTTAAAGGAGATCGCATTGTTGTACCAGAAACACAACGCGATATCATCCTTAAACAGCTCCATAATAGTCACCTTGGTATTGTGAAGACACAACTGAGAGCAAAGAAAGATGTTTACTGGCCACAGATAAACAAGGACATAGAAACACTATGTAAAAAAAAAACTGTTCAATTTGCCAAGAACATGCAAATAGGCAGTGCAGAGAACCTCTCATACCATCAGACATACCATTGAGCCCTTGGAGCATTATAGGAACTGATATTTTCTCAATCGACAATAATGACTATCTTATTATTGCTGATTACTACAGCAAATTTCCCATCATTGAGAAACTTCCACAACCCTCACCATCAGCTGTTATTGCAGACATTACAAAGAAGTATTGCAGCATGTTTGGCATCCCAGATGAAATTAGATCAGACAACGGTCCACATTTCTCAGGTCAAGCATACAGAAACTTCACTAAGGACTGGAAGATCAAACACACAACATCATCACCTAGATACCCTAAATCTAATGGTTTCATTGAGAGACAGATACAAACTATCAAGTCAATCATGAAGAAAACAAGAACAGAGGATGTACACCTAGCACTCTTGAGATGGAGAACAACACCGGTAGACAGTAAGATCGACAGTCCAGCAGAACTTATGTTTGATAGAAGAATTAAAGACCTTCTACCATCTAAGGTCCACTTCCGTCCACAACATAGAGACAGCACATATGATCAACTTCAGCATCGTCAGCAAGTTCAGAAATCCAACTATGACAAATGTGCTAAAGACCTACCACCATTACATCCTGGTCAGCATGTGACAACTTACAACCACAACAATGACACATGGTCAAAAGCAACAATCATTTCCAGAAACCCTGAACCCAGGAGCTATACTTTAAGACCAGACAGCAGCAGCAACCTCCTGAGGCGAAACAGAGTGGACATAAGAGAAATCCCACAGAATACAACAGAACAGAGAATTCCCATGCTTTCAACAGACAATGCAGTAACTCCAGACCTTGGTGCCCCACAAAACCAACAAGCGCCAAGGCCGAAATCACAACCAACTCAAGCTAAACCAGGGACTTCCGCAGAACCACCAGCACTTTACACCACTCGTTCTGGCCGTACAGTGACACCTCCCAGCCGATACAGACAGTGACATATATATACTCACACTGAGCATTACACATACTTATCCTTTATCACATGAAACATTTCGTTGGAAATGTTTGCACACATTTTTTTTTTCAAAAAAGGGGGGATGTAATATAATACATAAATACGAAACCACACATTGTAATATATGCGAATCTTCACATGTACGAGATCCTGTAAATAAACATGGCTACAAACTGAACATGCTTTTACTGAGTGCCTTCTGAAACATGTGTGTGCTTGTGTAGATGACGAGGTAATGCTTATATACATACATCATAACATTACAAGCTGAAGAGTAATGAATGAGTATAATAATTAATAATGCGAGAGAGAGAGAGAGAGAGAGAGAAAGAGAATGGCAATAAAAGAGAGAGAAAGCCAGTGATAGAGAGAAAGACAGAGAAAGGCAGAGAGAGAGAAAGGCAGAGAGAGAGAGAGAAAAAAAGGCAAAGAAAGAGAGAGAAAAAGGCAAAGAGAGAGAAAAAGAGAGAGAGAGAGAAAAGCTAAGAGAGAGAGAAAGGCAACGAGAGAGAGTGAATAAGAGAGAGAGAGAAAAAGATAGACAGAGAGAAAGAGAATGGCAAAGAGAGAGAAAGAGAGACACATGCAAAGAGAGAGAAAGAGAGAGTATTATTTTGTCTTATCTTACTTTCTCCTTCCACTATTGCCGTGAAGCGTAGTGGGGAGCTGAAGTTTGCGTTCCCGAGCCAAGTGTGTCATCGAGCCCGTGTTGTTGTAGGATGTCTGTGATGTTGTCTATCCATCTACTTGTTGGTCTTGCTTGTGTTGTTGTAGGATGTCTGTGATGTTGTCTGTCCATCTACTCGTTGGTCTTGCTTGTGTTGTTGTAGGATGTCTGTAATGTTGTCTATCCATCTACTCGTTGGTCTTGCTTGTGTTGTTGTAGGATGTCTGTGATGTTGTCTGTCCATCTACTTGTTGGTCTTGCTTATGTTGTTGTAGGATGTCTGTGATGTTGTCTATCCATCTACTCGTTGGTCTTGCTTATGTTGTTGTAGGATGTCTGTGATGTTGTCTGTCCATCTACTTGTTGGTCTTGCTTGTGTTGTTGTAGGATGTCTGTGATGTTGCCTGTCCATCTACTTGTTGGTCTTGCTTGTGTTGTTGTAGGATGTCTGTGATGTTGTGTGTCCATCTACTAGTTAGTCTTGCTTGTGTTGTTGAAGGATGTCTGTGATGTTGTCTGTCCATCTACTTCTTGGTCTTGCTTGTGTTGTTGTAGGATGTCTGTAATGTTGTCTATCCATCTACTCGTTGGTCTTGCTTGTGTTGTTGTAGGATGTCTGTGATGTTGTCTGTCCATCTACTTGTTGGTCTTGCTTGTGTTGTTGTAGGATGTCTGTAATGTTGTCTATCCATCTACTCGTTGGTCTTGCTTGTGTTGTTGTAGGATGTCTGTGATGTTGTCTGTCCATCTACTTGTTGGTCTTGCTTGTGTTGTTGTAGGATGTCTGTGATGTTGTCTGTCCATTTAATTGTTGGTCTTGCTTGTGTTGTTGTAGGATGTCTGTGATGTTGTCTGTCCATCTACTTGTTGGTCTTGCTTGTGTTGTTGAAGGATGTCTGTGATGTTGGCTGGCCATCTCCATGTTGGTCTTGCTTGTGTTGTTGTATGATGTCTGTGATTTTGTCTGTCCATCTACTTGTTGGTCTTGCTTGTGTTGTTGTAGGATGTCTGTGATGTTGTCTATCCATCTACTTGTTGGTCTTGCTTGTGTTGTTGTAGGATGTCTGTGATGTTGTCTATCCATCTACTTGTTGGTCTTGCTTGTGTTGTTGTAGGATGTCTGTGATGTTGTCTATCCATCTACTTGTTGGTCTTGCTTGTGTTGTTGTAGGATGTCTGTGATGTTGTCTATCCATCTACTTGTTGGTCTTGCTTGTGTTGTTGTAGGATGTCTGTGATGTTGTCTATCCATCTACTTGTTGGTCTTGCTTGTGTATTTGAAGGATGTCTGTGATGTTGTCTATCCATCTACTTGTTGGTCTTGCTTGTGTTGTTGTAGGATGTCTGTGATGTTGTCTGTCCATCTACTTGTTGGTCTTGCTTGTGTTGTTGTAGGATGTCTGTGATGTTGTCTGTCAATCTACTTGTTGGTCTTGCTTGTGTTGTTGTAGGATGTCTGTGATGTTGTCTGTCCATCTACTTGTTGGTCTTGCTTGTGTTGTTGAAGGATGTCTGTGATGTTGGCTGGCCATCTACTTGTTGGTCTTGCTTGTGTTGTTGAATGATGTCTGTGATGTTGTCTGTCCATCTACTTGTTGGTCTTGCTTGTGTTGTTGCAGGATGTCTGTGATGTTGTCTATCCATCTACTTGTTGGTCTTGCTTGTGTTGTTATAGGATGTCTGTCATGTTGTCTATCCATCTACTTGTTGGTCTTGCTTGTGTTGTTGTAGGATGTCTGTGATGTTGTCTGTCCATCTACTTGTTGGTCTTGCTTGTGTTGTAGGATGTCTGTGATGTTGTCTGTCCATCTACTTGTTGGTCTTGCTTGTGTTGTTGTAGGATGTCTGTGATGTTGTCTATCCATCTACTTGTTGGTCTTGTTTGTGTTGTTGTAGGATGTCTGTGATGTTGTCTGTCCATCTGCTTGTTGGTCTTGCTTGTGTTGTTGTAGGATGTCTGTCATGTTGTCTATCCATGTACTTGTTGGTCTTGCTTGTGTTGTTGTAGGATGTCTGTGATGTTGTCTGTCCATCTACTTGTTGGTCTTGCTTGTGTTGTTGTAGGATGTCTGTGATGTTGTCTGTCCATCTACTTGTTGGTCTTGCTTGTGTTGTTGTAGGATGTCTGTGATGTTGTCTATCCATCTACTTGTTGGTCTTGCTTGTGTTGTTGTAGGATGACTGTGATGTTGTCTATCCATCTACTTGTTGGTCTTGCTTGTGTTGGTGTAGGATGTCTGTGATGTTGTCTATCCATCTACTTGTTGGTCTTGCTTGTGTTGTTGTAAGATGTCTGTGATGTTGTCTATCCATCTACTTGTTGGTCTTGCTTGTGTTGCTGAAGGATGTCTGTGATGTTGACTGTCCATCTACTTGTTGGTCTTGCTTGTGTTGTTGTAGGATGTCTGTGATGTTGTCTGTCCATCTACTTGTTGGTCTTGCTTGTGTTGTTGTAGGATGTCTGTGATGTTGTCTGTCCATCTACTTGTTGGTCTTGCTTGTATTGTTGTAGGATGTCTGTGATGTTGTCTATCCATCTACTTGTTGGTCTTGCTTGTGTTGTTGTAGGATGTCTGTGATGTTGTCTATCCATCTACTTGTTGGTCTTGCTTGTGTTGTTGAAGGATATATGTGATGTTGTCTATACATCTACTTGTTGGTCTTGCTTGTGTATTTGAAGGATGTCTGTGATGTTGTCTATACATCTACTTGTTGGTCTTGCTTGTGTTGTTGAAGGATGTCTGTGATGTTGTCTATCCATCTACTTGTTGGTCTTGCTTGTGTTGTTGAAGGATGTCTGTGATGTTGTCTATACATCTACTTGTTGGTCTTGCTTGTGTTGTTGAAGGATGTCTGTGATGTTGTCTATACATCTACTTGTTGGTCTTGCTTGTGTTGTTGAAGGATGTCTGTGATGTTGTCTATACATCTACTTGTTGGTCTTGTTTGTGTTGTTGAAGGATGTCTATGATGTTGTTAATCCATCTACTTGTTGGTCTTGCTTGTGTTGTTGAAGGATGTCTTTGATGTTGTCTATCCATCTACTTGTTGGTCTTGCTTGTGTTGTTGAAGGATGTCTGTGATGTTGTCTGTTCATCTACTTGTTGGTCTTGCTTGTGTTGTTGTAGGATGTCTGTGATGTTGTCTATCCATCTACTTGTTGGTCTTGCTTGTGTTGTTGAAGGATGTCTGTGATGTTGTCTGTTCATCTACTTGTTGGTCTTGCTTGTGTTGTTGTAGGATGTATGTGATGTTGTCTATCCATCTACTTGTTGGTCTTGCTTGTGTTGTTGTAGGATGTCTGTGATGTTGTCTATCCATCTACTTGTTGGTCTTGCTTGTGTTGTTGAAGGATGTCTGTGATGTTGGCTGGCCATCTACTTGTTGGTCTTGCTTGTGTTGTTGTAGGATGTCTGTGATGTTGTCTGTCCATCTACATGTTGGTCTTGCTTGTGTTGTTGTAGGATGTCTGTGATGTTGTCTATCCATCTACTTGTTGGTCTTGCTTGTGTAGGTGTAGGATGTCTGTGATGTTGTCTATCCATCTACTTGTTGGTCTTGCTTGTGTTGTTGTAGGATGTCTGTGATGTTGTCTATCCATCTACTTGTTGGTCTTGCTTGTGTTGTTGAAGGATGTCTGTGATGTTGTCTATCCATCTACTTGTTGGTCTTGCTTGTGTTGTTGTAGGATGTCTGTGATGTTGTCTGTCCATCTACTTGTTGGTCTTGCTTGTGTTGTTGTAGGATGTCTGTGATGTTGTCTGTCCATCTACTCGTTGGTCTTGCTTGTGTTGTTGTAGGATGTCTGTGATGTTGTCTATCCATCTACTTGTTGGTCTTGCTTGTGTTGTTGTAGGATGTCTGTGATGTTGTCTATCCATCTACTTGTTGGTCTTGCTTGTGTTGTTGAAGGATATCTGTGATGTTGTCTATACATCTACTAGTTGGTCTTGCTTGTGTTGTTGAAGGATGTCTGTGATGTTGTCTATACATCTAATTGTTGGTCTTGCTTGTGTTGTTGACGGATGTCTGTGATGTTGTCTATCCATCTACTTGTTGGTCTTGCTTGTGTTGTTGAAGGATGTCTGTGATGTTGTCTATACATCTACTTGTTGGTCTTGTTTGTGTTGTTGTCTATACATCTACTTGTTGGTCTTGCTTGTGTTGTTGAAGGATGTCTGTGATGTTGTCTATACATCTACTTGTTGGTCTTGTTTGTGTTGTTGAAGGATGTCTGTGATGTTGTCTGTTCATCTACTTGTTGGTCTTGCTTGTGTTGTTGTAGGATGTCTGTGATGTTGTATATCCATCTACTTGTTGGTCTTGCTTGTGTTGTTGAAGGATGTCTGTGATGTTGTCTGTTCATCTACTTGTTGGTCTTGCTTGTGTTGTTGTAGGCTGTATGTGATGTTGTCTATCCATCTACTTGTTGGTCTTGCTTGTGTTGTTGAAGGATGTCTGTGATGTTGTCTATCCATCTACTTGTTGGTCTTGCTTGTGTTGTTGTAGGATGTCTGTGATGTTGTCTATCCATCTACTTCTTGGTCTTGCTTGTGTTGTTGAAGGATGTCTGTGATGTTGTCTATCCATCTACTTGTTGGTCTTGCTTGTGTTGTTGAAGGATGTCTGTGATGTTGTCTATCCATCTACTTGTTGGTCTTGCTTGTGTTGTTGAAGGATGTCTGTGATGTTGTCTATCCATCTACTTGTTGGTCTTGCTTGTGTTGTTGAAGGATGTCTGTGATGTTGTCTGTTCATCTACTTGTTGGTCTTGCTTGTGTTGTTGGAGGATGTCTGTGATGTTGTCTATCCATCTACTTGTTGGTCTTGCTTGTGTTGTTGTAGGATGTCTGTGATGTTGTCTGACCATCTACTTGTTGGTCTTGCTTGTGTTGTTGAAGGATGTCTGTGATGTTGTCTATCCATCTACTTGTTGGTCTTGCTTGTGTTGTTGTAGGATGTCTGTGATGCTGTCTATCCATCTACTTGTTGGTCTTGCTTGTGTTGTTGTAGGATGTCTGTGATGTTGTCTATCCATCTACTTGTTGGTCTTGCTTGTGTTGTTGTAGGATGTCTGTGATGTTGTCTATCCATCTACTTGTTGGTCTTGCTTGTGTTGTTGTAGGATGTCTGTGATGTTGTCTGACCTTCTACTTGTTGGTCTTGCTTGTGTTGTTGTAGAATGTCTGTGATGTTGTCTGTCCATCTACGTGTTGGTCTTGCTTGTGTTGTTGAAGGATGTCTGTGATGTTGTCTATCCATCAACTTGTTGGTCTTGCTTGAGTTGTTGTAGGATGTCTGTGATGTTGTCTGTCCATCTACTTGTTGGTCTTGCTTGTGTTGTTGTAGGATGTCTGTGATGTTGTCTGTCCATCTACTTGTTGGTCTTGCTTGTGTTGTTGTAGGATGTCTGTGATGTTGTCTGTCCATCTACTTGTTGGTCTTGCTTGTGTTGTTGAAGGATGTCTGTGATGTTGTCTATCCATCTACTTGTTGGTCTTGCTTGTGTTGCTGAAGGATGTCTGTGATGTTGACTGTCCATCTACTTGTTGGTCTTGCTTGTGTTGTAGTAGGATGTCTGTGATGTTGTCTATCCATCTACTTGTTGGTCTTGCTTGTGTTGCTGAAG
Source organism: Oreohelix idahoensis (assembly GCA_024509875.1). Classification (NCBI taxonomy): domain Eukaryota; kingdom Metazoa; phylum Mollusca; class Gastropoda; order Stylommatophora; family Oreohelicidae; genus Oreohelix; species Oreohelix idahoensis. Next base: position 561,401 of record JAMPIV010010379.1, on the reverse strand, counting down.
GATGTCTGTGATGTTGACTGTCCATCTACTTGTTGGTCTTGCTTGTGTTGTTGTAGGATGTCTGTGATGTTGTCTGTCCATCTGTCTCTTGGTCTTCTCCGTGCTCTGAACCCAGATCTTCTGGTCTTGTAGGCGATTAATGATAATTTATCGGGCTCCAATCAACATTGTCTTATCAACACTGAAATCAACGTAAACCAAAGCGTGTACATTCATCAGGTTTCCCTATCCACTATACCAGGGGTTCTCAACCCTTTTATGCTCATGGTCCCCTTCTGAACCTCATTTATCTCTGAAGCCCCACTCATAGTCGTTGTTACTATGTTAGATGGAAAAAAGGTACTTTACCATCTTACTTTAGCCCTGTACAAATATGGCATGGTCCCCTGGGCGGTCATATGGCCCACATTGAGAACTACTACACTATACGATCAGCTTGCTGACTTGGTGTCATTTGAAGTGTAACAGTGTGTTTTTTTTTAAATTAACGTTCACACCAAAATAAACCAAACGGCACCGCCTTCACTGACTGGAGTAGGTCTTTTCACATCTATCCATCTTCTGATCTGGACATTCCTTGGTCAGATTTATACTTTTTTAAAGAATTACGGCTGTAACTCGTTCACCACCACTACTACTACCACCACCACCGCAAACCACCGCACACTACCACCACCACTGCAAACCACCGCACTCCACCAGCACCTCTGTTTTCCTTTCTTATGTAGCACCATTGCAGATGCCTTCTTTCCGAAGCCGGCACCAAAGATGTGCTCCAGCAGTGCCAGTTTCTTGAAGCAATGCCGGCACCAAAGATGTGCTCCAGCAGTGCCAGTTTCTTGAAGCAATGTTAACTAAACTACACTTGAAGGATCATCCCTACAATATGTGGAGGCAGACATATATTTTAGCAGTAGTATGTTGGAGGAAACTGAAAGTGAAACTAAGAAGGGCTGGACCAATTGTAACTACACAGAAAAGGTTTCTTCTTCTTCTTCCTCGTTCGCCTTCAGACTTCCACATTTATGACTCTAATAAAGGCAGCAGTCAACCCAAGGCTCCCAACATCTCCAAACAGTTTTTCGTTGACAGAAGTGGGTTGTTGCCATATGCTACTCCGTTCATTACTGTAGGTTGGGCAGTATTGCAGCAGGTGTTCGACTGTCATTGGGCTGGTACCGCAGGTGCAGAGATCTGTTGCACCAATTTTGTATTTGTGGTACAGATGGTATCTCAATCTGTTGTGACCAGTGCGTAGCCGAAAAATGATGACCTGTTCTTTTCTGGATAGTTGATGATATGCATCATTTTTCAAATGTCCCGGGTGCTCTCTTTCCCATTTGGACTTGAATGTAGCCTTTATAGTAGTCTTTGCCGTTGCGTAAGTTGTCTCTATATTATTTTGTTGTAAGGCACCTCCTTCCTTAGCAAGTCTATCTGCCTCCTCATTTCCTCGTATGTTGCAATGGGCTGGTATCCACTGGATAGTGCACTTCTTGAAGCATTCGGCTAGTCTTTCAAGGGAGATTATCAGATCTTTCAATCCTTTAGTTTGGTGGCTCTTCAGCACTGATATTATTGAGAGGGCATCTGAAAAGATTACTATCTGTTTTAAAGAAAAGGTTTGACATCAGCAAATTGAAGGACCCCCTTACCAGAAAAGCTTTTGCGGCTGACATAAAGAAACGATATCAATTTGCCAAAAGTCAGGAAAAGACATTGACTGATGATATAGACCAGAAATTCAACACCATTTCAACAATATATAAGGAAAGCAGCAAATCATGCTTGGGATTCCAGGAAAGGAAGAAGCAAGACTGGATAACACCAGAAACATTAAACACCATAACACTGAGAAAAGAAATGAAAGGAACCACCAGAGACACAATTGAATGTTCCTGAGGCTGAAAACGATCTAGATGTAAATACAGACATTCCACGAAAAGAAGAAATCATCACAGCAATCAAAGGGTTAAAGAACGGAAAAGCTCCTGGCCATGATAACTTAAATGCAGAGCTATTTAAGACAGACCCTGAGCTAGCAGCAGAACTATTAGAACCACTATTTGCACAAGTGTGGAAAACGGGGACAACACCATCAGAGTGGAACAAAGGAATAATTGTCAAATTGCCCAAGAAGGGAGATCTTGCAGACTGCAATAATTGGAGAGGAATCACTCTTCTCTCAGTTCCCAGCAAAATACTAGGCAGGATAATTATACAGAGAATTTAAAAAGCAGTAGACCACAAACTGAGGAAAGAACAAGCAGGATTTAGAAAGAACAGAAGATGTGTAGATCATATATTCCACTCTCAGGAACATTATAGAGCAGTGCTCAGAATGGCAAAGACAGCTGTACATTAACTTGACAGGCACCTTTTCACATACCTAAGAGATGCATAGTAACACCAGGACGGATAGGGGCAGGTGGGCAAAGACATCAACATCAGAATGAATAAGGCAAGACCCTGAGCCTTTTTTAGCCTAAACAGGCACCTTCACAACATCTGGAAGTCCTCTCGATACAGCACAAGCACAAAATTAAGATTATATCAGAGCTGTGTGCTTTCTGTGCTTCTCTATGGTGCGGAATGCTGGAGTGTTACAGAGAAGGAAATGTCGAAATTGTCCTCTTTTCACACAACATGCCTAAGAAAAATTCACCGAATCTTTTGGCCGAATACCATCACCAACCAAGATCTGCTTACTCGGAGCAAGCAAGAGAACATGCACACCATCATAGCTGGCAGACGCTAGAGCTGGGTTGGCCATGTCCTCAGAAAAGACCCTGATGCCATCACAAGAACAGCTATGCTTTGACCCCTGAAGGAAAACGAAAGAGAGGCCGACCAAAAACAACCTGGCGGAGGACTGTGGAGGCTGAGATGCAAAGAATGAACCAGAGTTGGGGCACTGTACGAAGGATAGCCGCCGACCGAGCAAAGTGGAATCAATTTGTTGTTGCCCTACAAGACGCCACTAGGCGTGATGGCCACTGACTGCTTTGACGGTCGGCGGCTAAGGATCAAAGAAGAAGAAGATGTTGGAGGGACGGACAGGGATTTCAAAATAACAAAGTAAGAGGAGCTTTCTTTGCATTTGGGAAATATGTAGAAATCAAGAGTTGTCGAATCCAACACACAAATAAAAATCTTTTAACTCCAATGTCAAGGCAGTCCGGCTTTATAGTTCTTAAATATCGAGAGCGAAAAAAAAAAAAAAAAAAAAAAACCCACGAAGTTAGACTTTCATGAATGATTGCTTGTAGGATATAAGGGTTGAAATGGGGCAGCAAGGTCACCAATGTAGATGAGATGACAAGTTCCTGACAAGTGCCAATCGAACATGAAACGTGAAGAAGATATTAGAGTTGGTTAGGAAAAACATTGATGAAATATGCCTTACAAGGCAGTCATTATTCTGGAATCATCAAGGTAAAAGGAAGAGACGGAGACTTTAAACAGATGTAGAAGGGAGCTGGAGACAGTGGTCACGGATTGCCTCCCCTGCTTTGCAGTAGTGGTCCAACGGTGACCAAAACTCTAAGGTATCTACCTGCGCGCAAGATTACTCTTGGCAGAGATGTAGATAGAAGATTAATGACACTTCTACCTTATGGGAGCATTCACAAGATATTTCCAGAAGTCACGAACAATGTTGCATTGGGCTGAACAATTGTTAACGCATTATATCTGGTCCGTCGCCTTTTGTGAAGGATTTAAGCAATAGTTTAGCCCGTTCAAGCCCCCAGTTGGTGTCTTCTTCTTCTTCTTCCGTCCTTAGCCACCGACCGTCAAAGCAGTCAGTGGCCATTACGCCTAGTGGCGTCTTAGGGCAACAGCAGATAGGTTTTCTTTGCCATTGTTTCCCATCACGCCTATTGGCGTCTTTAGGGCAACGGCAAATCAATCCATCTGCTGTTGGTTCCGTAATCGAAGTGACTGGCAAACGGGTGATCAGCCCGTTGGTCCAGTTGGTGTAATGCAACGAAATTCCTCTTATAAGTAATAGCTCTGTTTAGAGGTAAATATATATATATATATATATATATATATATATATACATATATATATATAGATATATATATATATATATATATATATACATATATAGATATATATATATATATATATATATATATATATATATATATATATATATATATATAAATAAAATATTCTGGCTCATACGTTTGCTTTCATACATATAAAACTGAAGCGACTATGATTGTTTAGTTTTAAAACAACATGTAACAATTTTATTAATGAATTAGTCTTTAACAGTTAAAATAAATATGGAAAGATTGGTGAAATTAAGATAAAAGTTTCCTCATAGAGGTTTAGTCGGGCGCTATAAATGTCCTTGTTTTGCTGTTGCCTGTTACAAAAAGACTTAACTCGAAATGAGTCCTGCAGCTGTGGTTCATCAATGCTGTGATGCTGAGGGCACTTCCCCACACACTCTTCCAATGTAGGCGGTTAGTGGTGATGCTCTTTCCTCACACTAGCGGCGTTAGTACCACAAATCGTATGATGGCTTGTAACCACGAACCCAACATTTTGGGAATACACAATCTCCTTGCATAGATTTGTGAATGGACACGAGCAATTTCGGTGCATATGCTCGCGAATCACTTTCGTCTGAAAATTTTGAATCCCTCTTGTGACGGGTGAAACACTTAGCCTGGAAATCTATAATTCCTCTTATGACGGGTAAAACACTTGGTCTGGGGAAAGTTTCTCTTATGACAGTGATCCAATTACTTAGGACTCCAGTCTTCGTATTTATAACTGTGGGCTTACTTTTTTAAGTTTTAAAATTTCCCAAATACTTAGATCTGTCCTGGTCCTTTTAAGTTTCCAGTCTTGAATTACAAATGCGGGTTTACTTGTAAAGCCAAAGTTGCCAAATACTCGATCTGTCACTGCTAATAATGGAATTCTAGGTCCGATCCTTCTCTTCTGGCTTTTTTTTGGGAGTTACTCGTATGAAGATTCGAAGCTGTCTGTTCTGTGTCTCTGAGTTCGCTAGATTATATCTCTCACTCTCAGTTCAAATTCCAGCTGTGTTTCCGCCTAATTCTCTAATGAGATGCATTTGTATATTCCGGCCTCTCACTTTAAACCAATCAAATCTGTCTAGCACTACATGGGTTGGGATGTTTCATTTAAAATATCCCCTCGCGTGTTTCAAAATATTAAATTTAATACCCACGCGTGACCTCTTCATATCGTTGCGTCAGACTTCCGCCGGCATCTTGTGCACAACTCATAAAAACCATCTGTGAACTCATTTGATGTCAAGATGCTACCTATCGCCAATATTGTCTCTCCAGACAGATTATCGTGATAATCACTCACAGGGATGGTCCCGTGAAACGTAAAATGCATCTATCACCTGTACAATCTGCCCACCTCAGACGGCTATCTCAGACAGACAATATTGGCTTCTATAGATGTTGATCGGGCGAGACCGTCTTTTTCATGATAAGAATCTCGCTCGCTGACCGGTGATAATGACTGGGTATTGTTACGATAATACCCCAGTTCCCTGGCGGAACGTAAATAAGTCTGAGGAGTAGTAAACAAGATAAAGACAGTCCCACAGTAAATACTTCCCTAGGGGAGTGGAGTGTTAGAGACTTCACCCTACTGATCCAGCATATAGAGTAAATAATGGTAAATATCCCACATAATAATGACGGGGGGAGAAAAATAAAATAAGAAAATATCACTCGCACGGGAATGTATTGCAATCCTGCCGGAGTGGACTTGAGATCGCACAACGGTATCGTCACAACAGACATGAAATGGATAAAGAAGATAAGGAAAGACCTGGAACAGATGGCACAGGACAAAAGGCCAGGACATGAGTTAAATACCTGTGTTCATTAAATAGCTGAGAGGTAAATAAATGCATGAACGGATTTGAGTTGGCTCTACGCGCTCAGCCTCAGCCAAAGCTTTTCAAGTGCTGTTGCAGTGGTAGTCGACACATTGGAACATTACCTCCGAATTTTTATTTTTCTCATCAGGCAACTCGCCAAGGAAACAGGCAAAATGGGGTCTATATATCGATGCATCATTATACAAATTATACATAGAGTCTTTGTTTCTTTACCTTTCAGATCCCATTTAGAACATATACCGTCAGTCAGTTCTCTCCAAGCCTCTTGTTTTCGGAAATCAGTCCAAGTGCTTCGCATCCTGTTAAGAAAATCATTCTTAGGTGCCTCTCAAGGTCTTATTTCCAAGCGTTTGGGTTTTCTGCATTTTCTAGTACTATTGAGATTTCAGGTCACGGACTGCCTTGTCATGTAAGTAAAGTAAAAGGTACTCCTATAGCAAATACTGTTGTAGGGGAGTGAAATGTTAGAGGCTTCACTATGCTAGATCCAGCTTCGAGAGGTAGTGTGACGAGTTCCCTTCCTTGCTGATTTTACCTTTTCTAACTCAAGAGCAGAGTCAGGCACCCATTTACAGCTGGATAGATCAGACCGTAATGCAACCATGTTTCAAACCTGGTACCTTTACCGCGAGAGGCGAGCGCTCTAACCATTCTACTAATCGCACGCCTTGTGATGATGGTTGATGCATTCCTTAATGTCCTTTCTGTCTATTTTCAGCTGTTGTCCTCACCTCGTTGTCCACTGCCACTTATCTAATCTTTCCTGCCAACCCCACAAGCGTGATCATGTTGTACCATTTTAACCATTCTAATTTTCCCTCCTTCCTCACGTCATAAACGATCGATAGGCGTTCCCCAAGTCAGGAATCATCCAATTACAACATCAACAAAAAGGCTTTAAGAATACATTTTTAAAAAGAACGTCAAAAACACAATTTACAAGTCAAATAATTTAAATAACTCGGCCATCCAAGACAGAAGAATATCCTCTGTTGATGGAAATTCATAATACAGGCTAAAGAAAGTCGAATGAAGTCAGGTCTGTTGACTCATCATTTTTTCTTATAGGGAAATCTCCGGATTGGGTACCTGGAATCATCGAGCACTAAATAAGCAAGTGAAAACTGCACTGATAGCAGCAGAAAAGGGATATTATATAATTAAACAATTTGAAATGGGAACTAGTGACAGACGCTAAAGAAGACAAGACATTTTTAAAGGATGGCAGAGGATAGGAAGGTTTGGCATGAATTTGTTGAACGTCTGTGCTCCTTAGGAAGTTGAGTGGTAAAGACTTGCAGGTAGGATGAAGACAGCAGCCAAGAGATAAGGAAGGCGACATGAAGGAAATACCTGTTGAAATCGGATGCAGGCTTAACAAAACAGTGCAACGTATTTCGCTTGATGGTGTCGGATGGTAAAGATGTTGATGAAGTGTGACAGTCAACACAAGTAGACTGCACAGTAACAGTCTGTTGATTTAAAAACGTGCATTTTTATTTATTTACAACTTTTCCCAAAACCGATCTGCTACGTTGATCTTTGTTCTTTGATCTACCATCACTTAGCGTTAGTTTTTGGTGATAGATTTCTTTTCTTGTTTAATCATCTATTCAACAAGCTAAAGATAGGAACTATCGATGATTGTAAATGTAGCCTGATAAAATGACTGCTGAACATCTGCTTCAAAGATGCTCAACATATGAGCAATATAGAAAGAACATATGCCAGACATCCGTACCATTTTCGGAAACAAACTATCGTAGAGGAGTCAAATAATTAGAATATAATCTACACGTATCATTCAAGCTGACCAAAAAAGGTAAAGGTAAAGGATCCCGTTACACGCCCATTGAGGCCTTTTGGGAATATGATGCTAGGCCCATATGTTCTTGACCATCGGCACACTAGGGGTGATGTGGTCAGCATCACGCCGGTCGCCTTACCCCTCCTAGAAGTTGCTCTGGTACCCAATTCATGAGGCTGGGTCGACCCCGGAGCCGTTTAAGGTCTAAAAAATCCCACCTCAACTGGGGATCGAACCATGGACCACCGAGCTAGGAAGCCAGTGCACTAACAACTGTGCTACCGCGGCTCAGTGCCTTATTTGAATATATTCAAGTAGACGCCTGAGAGTGTACGAAGAAGAAGAAGTTTAATGCAAAGTCGCAGCTTCCACCGTTCATTCTGCAGAGCAAAACACAAGCCTGTCCACCTATACAAAACGTCAACTCTCATGCGACCTTTCTCTTTGGACTGCCAGAACTGAACTCAGAAAAATAAGAGAAGTACATTTTGGCGTGAATAGTAGCTTTCTGTATGATTAATGTCAAGTCTAGCCTTCATAAAAAAGGTCAGGAATCTCTGACTAAAGCGCTATGGTTTTGATAACGAATGAACAGTTGAATGAGCTTTTTGGATTCATTAAAAATGAAAAGCCCTATTATAATTAGCTTTACAAATGAGCTGACTCGAGTACCATCTTTCAGTTTCTTTTTTACTGTCTGTTATTAGTTATACAGAATTGTACAGACCATTTCGTTGTCTATACATCGTTGTATTCATTTCAAGTTTTATGATATGTCAATGGTTGTTGTTCTTTAACTAGGGCTGCTGGGCTTTACGCTCTTTTGCAGCTAAGTTGGAGACTCCTTGGTATTATCTACACTGAAGATTTAGGCTTTTCCTGTGGCTTTTCTCCCATTCCGAAACGTGTTTTGAAGTCATGAGCTCCAGTTTCTCCAGCTTGGCTGGTATTTAAAGGATCATCCCATCTGGTCTAAGCTAGGAGGAAGAAGCATGTAGCATACTGTGCACACCCCGCCATCCAAAGGGGCTCTTCAAATATCCAGAGCTAAAATACCATGTTCTGGTTCTGGGCTCTACCAGAGAATCATCACGTCCTGCACAGAGCCACTTTTCAACTCCCCCCTCCACCCGCCCGCCATGATATCATGGGGGTCCATAGTGAGATCCTCCTGCATTCAGGTAAAAGCCACAGTTACGTATGGGGCTCAAGTGACTCCTCAAAGCTTAATGTGCAATACTGTGTTTTTAACATGTTTCACCACAAGGGGAATTCTTGGAAGTGTGTGGATGATTTCAAGAGTTAATGAGGGTGTAATTAGTTCACAGACAGAGTTTCACATCCACATCTACATACTATAGCATTGTGCATAGCTGGTGGTCATATAAGTAAGACTCCAGATATACCTCCATGCATATGTCAAGGGCCTGGACCCAAAGACGCAGCAATAGAGAATGCAGTCAGCGACCCATAGCTTGACTGCTTGCGTCAGGGTCAGCGAACCAGAGCTGACCAAGACCCTACTCCACCTCCACGTGGTGGTCCTGGAAACAGGCTGCATCACTGCAGTCTGGCTGAGAGAGTAGGGATCGAAGAGGGAAGGCAAACCTGGTCCCCAAAAATGCCGTGCTGAAGTCGGATGTGCCGGCCGAAAGGCGCAAATATCGCAGCTCCGCTGTAAACAGACACAACGCAACCAACGTCCTTTTCAGGACGAACGAGGAAGGGCCAAAACAAAAGGGTATTTCATTCATTCATAGCCTTTCAGTCACCAATGAACATAGCCTTTCAGTCACCAATGAACATAGACTTTCAACAAACTCATGACACGTTCTCGTGTCGCGTGCTGACAGCTGAAGGTCTTTCTCTTTCTCATCATTTTCATTTTTGCCTCAAGATCTCTTCTCAATCTCTTTTTTTTTTTTTCTGTCTACCTCAATATATCTTACCTTGAGGATTCTGGAACAATGAGTGCTTGGTAATGCTATCAAGAGTTTTCTTACCTGTGTGTCCTATCCATCGCCACACCTTCTTCTCATCTTTTGTTCCACTGGTGCTTCTCCAGTTCTTATCATCAGTTCCGCATTAGTGATCTTGTCATACTAAGCCAATCCTTCTGTACTACGTAAGCATCCGTCATTCTCCATGTTTTAAAGCCATACAGTAGGACCGACATAACATTTGAGTTGAGGATTCTTATTTTTGTGTTGGACGTGATTTCTCTTGATTCCCCTTATATTTCCTAATGCAATGAAAACTTAATTGAACGCCCATTAAAAGAGCACGCATGCATCTCAATCTTTCCATAGTGCAGTGGTCATTGTGTTAGAAATATTTGCACTTGCTTTTCGGGAAAATACGGAAATGGCGGGCATTGAACTGTGCTTTGAGTGAAAGCTATCGTACATAAAGGCCAATAATCTTTTATTCGGATTACACAGATCTATTCGCAAGTAATCCGGAAAAAAATGATGAAGTTTAATAATTTCGTGTCGTAATGAAAAAAAGAAACTGTGGTGAAAAATTCTAATCCACATATATAAATTACAACATAAATGTAAAGTAGAACGAAATAATACAAAAGAAAGAAGAATGGTGAAAGACTAGGCTTTCACAATAGCGCACGCCTGTGTTGTAGAACGCCATAATGGCTGAACCAGAGATCCCCTTTTTCTACTTCGTCTGCATAACTGTAACGCTTCCACGTACGATAGCAAAAGCCTACAGCATCATACACGCGTTTCTAAAAATAAAACTGGTACTGTATTTCTTAGACGACCTTGATAGGCACACTGCTTAATGACCTAGATATAATACTACATTAATGTCATTATACACACTACGTTAACCTAAAAGACAGACGGGCTTAGAAGAGAGAGAGAGAGAGAGAGAGATGCACGGAGGAACGCATGCAATTGTACCACGTCGTCTCGCGATTAAAAAGTGAATGCCAATCCCACGCGAAAGGCATGCAGGCCTGATTTTTTCAAATAAACAGTAATAAAAAACACTAACGATACGAGGTTAGGTTTTGAAAACAGGTTTAAGCTCTTATTGGGAAACCTGACATTCTACTGATTTATGTCTAAGCTCCTGACATTAGTCTGACAGTACAGAAGACATCCCTTGGTATGGAAGTGAACGGGTGGTAGAAGCAAATACATATTTTGAACGAAGCAACTTAGCCCCATTAAACTTATATATTTGGGTGCCTTAGGACTTGCTGACAAAGAATATGTTATGTGTTACGCAAATAGTCTAGTAATTAACAAATTATAGCCAAAATACTATAGTGGGGTTGTCTGACAGCTTAAGATCATATTTGCTCATAATGGCATGTTTGAAAAACACTGCTTTAGGGGAAATGAGACCAACAAGTTAGATACGATTTGATTGGCTGTAGTAATATGTAAGGCGAAACCTTATTAGTCGAACTGCAAATACTATTATTGTTGTGAATGGCAACGTGTAGGATGGGAAAAGTTTTCAAAGTCTCTTGTAAACATGGTCTCATTGGTTAGAACGTTCGATATAGTCAAATAGAAGCGTCAGTTCAGGGCCAGTTTTGAAAATAAATTTTGTGAGAAGCAAGTGCGTTGAGCTCAAGCTAATATTTTTCTAAATAAAAGCCTGGGATAAGGCAGATCAAAATTGTGCCAGAATTCATCGCCAGTCAACGTTACTTGTGTATATTTCCTTGAATTGTGGTAAGCTAGACATATTTCCTATATATATATATATATATTATATGAAAATTGAATATGAAATGATAAATTGTGTCTGTATGTGTGTGGTTCAGTAGCAAATAGAAGGCAAAGCCTAGATATTGCTCCACCATGTAAAAGCTTGTCAGAGAGGAGTATAACTGCATAGGCATATATGGGATTGCCAAATAGTAACATGACACCTATCCTATTGTATAGAAGGAATTAACGCTGGAATTGCAGAGGCGTTGTAACCATTAGGGAGAGGAATACTGGTGTATATTGTCACATGAGAAGCTAGCAGTTGGCCTACAGCGCTGAACTCTGTGTTTGTAATGTCCTGTACTTCAGTGTGGAAATATATTATATATATTAGTTCTGAAGAAGGAGGTACAACCTTCTTATTTCAGGGACCGTGGTACTGAAGTATTAGAGCAGCACCTGGTCTGAGTTTTGCTGGATCCAGAGGGCTGGCAGCAGACTCCTTGTCTAAGATATCGACCAGTGGTGTATTTCAAGATAACTGAGAAGCAAGCGAGCAGAGGAGACAGTTTTCCTGCCGCCGACATATAAATTAAGAATTCGTCAGCCAGAGCAGCTCACCCTTGTATAACCCACCCTAAAAGTGACTGTAATACTAAATCAAGAGGGACAGTTATTGTTTACAAATAAAAAGAAACTGTGATCCCTTCAATATTATTTCCACCAGTAACAAACACATGAAGTCGTGATGACAAACAACAACCTAGCTTCAAAAGCCAGTATTACCTCATAATACTACATCCCAACCCTACACACATATTGTAATAATATTATATGTCAGGACAAAGATCCTTTGTATAAATTTTGTACATAAACATTGTGTATACATTTGATTGTGATTCCTGATTCACTCTGTAGTTGGATCAGGATATCTATTCTTGAAAGAAACTAATACATAATTTAAAAGTTAACACTTGACTTACTTAAGATAGTCTTCTAGAGTGTTATATGTATGTGCTTGTCATAGTGTTGTAAAGTGTTGTGGATCTTAATTAAAGTGTTTATCTGTCTGTTGGTTGTTGTGAACTTACACTTCATCACTATCATAACCCTAGACATTCAACGTAGTCATCACCATATTCCAGAATAAGTCTGATTGAGGTCTAAATGTGGTAGCAAAGTAAGGTCATCTGTAACACACCACACTTATTAGATACAGATACCTTCACAGCTGATCTCAGTCAGTACACTAAGTCCCTTATAACTATTTATATAATCCCAACTTACCACAGAAACCTAATACCGTTTCTTTTGTTTTAACGTTCACATTCTGTTGAAACTAAAGACAGATGACTGAATAAAGTGGACGAGCTTTCATTCCACAAATCAATTTAGAGCCAAGCATGCCAGCTTTCCTATTATCTAGAGGTGTGTTAGTGTGTCTGCCGTGACAATCAACAAAGCACAAGGGCTATCATTTAACCATTTATGTGTTTACCTACCAGAAGCATTCTGTGCTCATGGTCAGCTTTGAGTATCGCTAACGCGAGGAAGGAACCCAGACAATTTAAAAGTATATATTCAGGACACAGGCTATGAAGGCACACATTTTTGAAGATAATTGTACATTTACGCGGTGTCCGTGTGGTTTGAATCCAGATTGGACGAGCAACACTCATTCAAAGTGACCAAGTATAATGATCTGTTCACGGTCTTGAGACACGACGGGTTCACTGCAAGGGGCATGGCTGTTGAGGTAGGTGCAAGAGGTCTAGTGGCTGCCTCAATGAATGATTAACTGAAACTGTTGGGTTTGAAAGGACAGTCAAATCAATGGCACTTAAGAGACTCAGTGAAACTGCGGAAAAGGCATCATGCTGGCTGTGGAACAACCGGAAAGGGCTAAGGAATTCAGGACATAACATAAGGGTTACTTTCACAACTGCCTCCAACTGGCAGAAAAACAGGAGTGAAGTTGAAAGTCGCAACCAAGGTGGAACGGGTTGAATTCTCTGCACAAGACAACAGGAGGCTGACACTTGGGAGTCATGACCCACGTGTGGGCCCCCCCCCCCCCCACTTTAGAGTTTAAAGGAGATTAAGGGACCGAAAAATTTGATTGACGGGATACCTCTGTTGATGATCAGATTGCCTCCTGTTGTATCGCTCCGTATAGAGCTTCCTCGTACATAAAAAAATTGTGACTAAAGAGTTGTTATTAGTCGAATTACACTAAATTTACTTAATCTCATTTCTCATTGGTTTAAATGTTCTGATTGGTTTAAATGTGCCGAAGATGCTTAAAGTTTAAGATTGCATTTAATTCTTCTCCCGTGAATGTTTTGACAGGTATACTTGCTTGCACGTGTCCTTATTTCTTGCATATGTATGATTTTTTATCTTGTAGGGGCGTTTCTTCCAGTTTAGCCATCTGATCACTTCTTGTATTTATTCTCATTATTTTGGTCTGTCCACCGTGTATTGTCTGACTCACTTGCCGTGATCTCTCATGAAGTATTTTCATGTTGTCTTGCATCTGATTACAGTTATTGGAGAAAAGAGCCTGGTCGTCGGCAAAATCTAGATCACGGAGCTGTTAAGTTAGAGTCCACTGGATTACACTTCTCTTTGTCTGAAGTCGATGTTTTCATAACTTAATCTCTAGGTAATAAGAAGAGAAATTGTGACAAGAGGCATACCTGTGCATACAGTCGCTGAACAGAATGTATTTATCTATTAAGTTAAGCAGAAAAATTTCTCCGATTAAGCTCGTTTGCCTATCTCTGTCTGGTCGGCTAAGGCCGTCCGTCTCTCTAAGGCTATCCGTCACTGTAAAGCTACCCGTCTCTCTGAGGATGCATTTATTTTAACCCTATATCATTCTCTTGATCAAAACCTGCTGTTTTGGCGAGCCTTTTTTCTCTGAGCCTACCTGACTGACTTGTCTCTGCAAATGTGAGTAAGCTGCTGTTATTTATTGTCAGGTCAGTCCTATTGTATGGCTGTAAAACATTGGAGAACAACATAAATGACAATCAGAAAATATTAAGACTTTCATAAATGGGTGTTTACGCAGAATAGAGGAAATGAAATGGTATGACAAAATCACTAATGTGAAACTGCTGACAAGATCACTGACGTGGAACTAATGACAAAATCACTGCTGTGGAACGAATGACAAGATCACTACTTTGGAACTGATGACAAGATCACTGATGTGGAACTGATGACAAGATCACTTATGTGGAACTGATGACAAGATCACTAATGTGGAACTGACGACAAGATCACTAATGTGGAACTTGCGACAAAATCACTAATGTGGAACTGATGACAAGATCACTAATGTAGAACTGATGACAAGATCACTGATGTGTAACTGATGACAAGATCACTGATGTGAAACTGATGACAAGATCAGTAATGTGGAACTGATGACACGATCACTAATGTGGAACTGATGACAAGATCACTAATGTGGAACTGATGACAAGATCACTGATGTGGAACTGATGACAAGATCACTGATGTGGAACTGATGACAAGATCACTAACGTGGAACTGACGACAAGATCTCTGATGTGGAACTGATGACAAAATCACTAATGTGGAACTGATGATAAGATCACTAATGTGGAACTGATGACAAGATCACTAATGTGGAACTGATGACAAGATCACTAATGTGGAACTGATGACAAAATCACTAATGTAGAACTGATGACAAGATCACTAATGTGGAACTGATGACAAGATCACTAATGTGGAACTGATGACAAGATCACTAATGTGGAACTGATGACAAAATCACTAATGTAGAACTGATGACAAGATCACTATTGTGGAACTGATGACAAGATCACTAATGTGGAACTGAGGACAAGATCACTAATGTGAAACTGATGACAAGATCACTAATGTGGAACTGATGACAAGATCACTAATGTGGAACTGATGACAAGATCACTAATGTGGAACTGATGACAAGATCACTAATGTGGAACTGATGACAAGATCACTAATGTGGAACTGATGACAAGATCACTAATGTGGAACTGATGACAAGATCACTAATGTGGAACTGATGACAAGATCACTAATGTGGAACTGATGACAAGATCACTAACGTGGAACTGATGACAAGATCACTAATATGGAACTGATGACAAGATCACTGATAAGGAACTGATGACAAAATCACCGATGTGGAACTGATGACAAGATCACGAATGTGGAACTGATGATACGATCACTAATGTGGAACTGTTGACAAGATCACTAATGTGGAACTGATGACAAGATCACTAATGTGGAACTGATGACAAAATCACTAATGTGGAACTGATGACAAAATCACTAATGTGGAACTGATCACAAGATCACTTATGTGGAACTGATGACAAGATCACTAATGTGGAACTGATGACAAGATCACTAATGTGGAACTGATGACAAAATCACTAATGTGGAACTGATGACAAAATCACTAATGTGGAACTGATGACAAGATCACTAATGTGGAACTGATGACAAGATCACTAATGTGGAACTGATGACAAAATCACTAATGTGGAACTGATGACAAGATCACTAATGTGGAACTGACGACAAGACCACTAATGTGGAACTGATGACAAGATCACTAATGTGGAACTGATGACAAGATCACTAATGTGGAACTGATGACAAGATCACTAATGTGGAACTGATGACAAAATCACTAATGTAGAACTGATGACAAGATCACTAATGTGGAACTGATGACAAAATCACTAATGTGGAACTGATGACAAGATCAGTAATGTGGAACTGATGAGAAAATCACTAACGTGGAACTTACGACAAGATCACTAACGTGGAATTGATGACAAGATCACTAATGTGCAACTGATGACAAGATCACTAATGTGGAACTGATGTCAAGATCACTAATGTGGAACTGATGACAAGATCACTAATGTGGAACTGATGACAAGATCACTAATGTGGAACTGATGACAAGATCACTAATGTGGAGCTGATGACAAGATCACTAATGTGGAACTGATGACAAGATCACTAATGTGGAACTGATCACAAGATCACTAATGTGGAACTGATGACAAGATCACTAATGTGGAACTGATGACAAGATCACTAATGTGGAGCTGATGACAAGATCACTAATGTGGAACTGATGACAAGATCACTAATGTGGAACTGATCACAAGATCACTAATGTGGAACTGATCACAAGATCACTAATGTGGAACTGATCACAAGATCACTTATGTGGAACTGATGACAAGATCACTAATGTGGAACTGATGACAAGATCACTAATGTGGAACTGATCACAAGATCACTAATGTGGAACTGATCACAAGATCACTAATGTGGAACTGATCACAAGATCACTTATGTGGAACTGATGAGAAGATCACTAATGTGGAACTGATGACAAGATCACTAATGTGCAACTGATGACAAGATCACTAATGTGGAACTGATCACAAGATCACTTATGTGGAACTGATGACAAGATCACTAATGTGGAACTGATGACAAGATCATTAATGTGGAACTGATGACAAGAACCAGAGTCATACCAGTGGAACAAGAACCGAGGAGAGGACGCCAGATAACCATTGGAACAAACGAAATCTTGAGATCATCAAGGAAAAGAAGTTATACATTATTGCCTCTTGATGTTTCTGCCCTGCATTAATACAATTCTCAAAGTGTTTTCAAATTAAAACTTTCTTAAGACACATTGAGAAAGTCAACTGGTATCATTACAAAGCAGTTCCTATCCTGAAACTCCCAGGTTCAGAGAAGTGGAAGGAGACCGACCACCCCCACCACACACGCACGCAGTCACGCACGCACGCACAGTCACGCACGCACGCGCGCGCACACGCACACACAGTATATGTAGAAGAGAACTACGTTGGAGTGGCTAAGAGGTATGGCGTACGCCTCTAATTCTAAAGGTACCAGGTTCGATTCCCAGTAGAGGGAATACAATTTATGGAAATTTGCTTTTCAGAACTAGTGGTTCTAATGATTTCATACTCCCTTCTGCTCTCCTGGGTAGTGAGATTGGATGCCTAGCCTTCTCGGATAAGGGTGAAAAAAATAGGTCACGTGTGCAAGTTGCGCACGTCAAAAATCCCACGGCAGTTGGAAATCGTAAAGAGTAGGCCATAAGGGCCGCCGCCCTGGTAAAATCTAAAAATTAGAAACCTACCCATCACAAAATATTATTAGAATGTGTGATTCCTGTATACACACATTAGGATTCTCGCCGGTGTTACGGAGTTCGTGCACTGTGTTGAGATCCTCCTTGTGTGATCGAAGGGAGGAGATCGCAGCATTGATGGAGTTGTCCTTGTGCAGTGAAGATAGTCCTTAAAACCAAACACAAAAACCAAGAAGAGAACTGGAGACAGACACAAAATGAAGAAAGAAGAAAAGAAAGGCATTGAACGGATGGTACAGGTCAAGTGAGCTTGTAGTGTGTTTATTGTAGGCGTGTTCCACACAAGAAGTTGAAAGGTAATGATGATTATCGCTAAAGAGAAAGAACAATGTCAACGAACAAACGCAGGGCGAACCGCACATCTGACACTCGTGCTGCCGACACCACATTGGCTCACTACAACCGTTTTTACCACAATGAACGTCTAGCTATGTCTACTGTCGTAGTCAGTGGAACCGTTTTAAAACAAATCAGTAGATACAAATACCTGAGCACGGTAATAACATCGGATGTATGATGTATTGTCTTCGGGCCTTGTATGTCGGTCATGCAACATAACTTTTCTTGCCCGCATTGGCTTGATCAGCCTTATGCGCACCCACTTAACCTCTTAGGACGAACTGTATTACGAGAGATGTCGATGGTCCTCAACAAATACGATGGACAAATCATCAAGATGCATCTCAGAAGTAACGAGTAGAATAGCCCATGCTAAAGCAGCAATCTATAACATTGAAAAGTATTTTATCCAACAACTCTTTGTCAATGGAAGTAAGAAAGAGAGTTCTTCATTGTTATATAGAACCAATGCTGACATACGGAAGTAAGTTATGGACAGTAAGTAAACATGTAGGAAAAGCATTGGAGGCCATAGAAATGTGGTTTTACACAAGAATATTGAAAACACCATGGGCAGCAAAAAAGCGTAATGAGGATGACCTGAGAGAGGCCTACGCACAAAGAAAGCGTATTCTTCCTATAAGAAGGAAACAATCCACTTTCTTGGGGCATGTTGTGAGAAGAAGAAAGCTGGAGTATACCGTGACAACAGGAACGATTGAAGGAAAAAGAGATATAGCACGACAAACAGAGAAGTTACTGGGCAGTTTTGACATCATGGTATAGAAATAAGGCAACAACAGAATTGATAAATAGAAGCTGTGAAGGGACATGATCCCCCACGCAACCAGACATGGTGCTTACAGAAGAAGAAAAACTAACGTCTAGGATAACTTTGCACATTATATAACATGAGTGTAGAATAACCTACTCGAAATCTGTGAAGTTCAACATGTAACTGTAATAATACAGCATTACAGAACAATCATAATAAGAGTTACTAAATAAAGATCTACACACTGCCAGTTTACAGGTACCTGGAAGAAAACTGCAGCGGTCCCTGCTACTGACCAGCAGCGAAACCCACTGGCGCAAAAATGCCCTGCGCACAATCAACAAGTCACACGACTAACTTCGATCAGGCACAGTTCTTCTAGTAAGAATTTTCAAAACTCTCAGGATCCTAAATCAGTAACAACTAAGCCCTACAACCCAATATGCCCTACAGACGATACCTCTACCTGAAACTACTTCTTGACAACGACGACATGGGTCTCCTCTGTCCCTTGCTGCTTGCTGAATGACTCGCCGAGACCCACGTCTGGCCAAAAGACAGGTTCTTCCAGTCTCGCTCTGACTTTCCCACACTGTCCTAACCCCTCGAACTTTTTTTTTTACTCCTCACTCTTTCCAGCCAATCCTCGATTATCATTTTGTTCCATGACATGTTTCAGCCATACGAGAGAAACATATTCCGAATGTACAAATGTTCACTTAACAGATGCAACTACATCACTGTACGTAGTCATTATTTCATATCTGTCTCCACTGTTCTCACATTAACATATCTTATACAAAATCGAAGAACTTAGAACATAAGTCCGCGACACCAGTAATAAAACATGCATTGATAGTACTGGTATGTTACATTTACGTGTCATTACTTAAAAAAATACTTACTTACTTACTCTAGGTTAGCCACACAGAGAGCGCCATGCTATCATATCCGCTGTCTTTTCTTTGGCCTGGTTCTAGTCCAGTCCGCGTACCTTCAGATTTGTCTTATGTCCTGGAGGTCTGAATAATTGACTGTTGGTTTCCATGTTTGCCGTTGTAGCCGGTCTTCTCCCATTCTGCAGACATGGCCAAACCATCACAACTGGGACTGTTCCACTCGGCTCTGCAGGGGCTGGGTTTCGAGCTAATGTTCTCCATGTTTCAGAGCCATACAGTGGGACTGACTTGACATTTGACAGACATTCGAGTTCAGGATTCATCTTTTCATGTTGGACTTGATTTATTTTCATTTCCATTCATTTCAAATTGCAATTAAAGCTTCTTTTGCCTTTTATATCTTATTTCTCTGCTTTAATTAGTGCTTGTATTTTGGGTGCCCTTTGTGACCCGTCTAGGCGTTTTGATAAGTGGTCATGTGACCCGTATAGGCTTTTTGATCAGTTATCATGTGACCCGTATAGGCATTTTGATAAGTGGTCAGTAGTAGTTTACATGCCCAGCTAATACAGATGTGATCCCATGTTCACGTTTTCTCTATTTCAGTGAGGGACAACACGAGAGACGTCACGAAGACAGAGACCAGCTTGATCGACGAAGAGAGAACAAAGAACGGCGGAAAGACGGGCGTGGAGAATCTGCTGAACGATACCGACAGAGTCCGGTCAATGGACGAAGGGAGTATTCCGACAAGGAGAGTTACAGAGAATCCAGAGAACGTCTCAATGACATGAAACAGCAGCAGCAGCAGCAGTCCGCCGGCCCAGAGGGAGATACAGAGGCGGACGTCAGGTTAGATCGACGCGGAGGCAGCAGCCGACATCATCGAGACAGAAACGAACGGTCAGCGAAAGAGCAACGGAGATCTCCAAGTCGAGAAAGAGATAAAGAAAAATTTAGTACCAAGGACGCCTCAGACAGCCACGACGTACAGTTTTCTCGTCATAGAATACTCATTGACCACGCCAGCGATAACCAAACTGATGACCCCCGGGAAAGCGTAGCCAGCGAGCCTAAGGACAAGAAACAACATCTGGATCCCAGCTCTGCTGGCGGGAGAACCAGAAATAACCGGAAAAAATTGGAGAGTATGTTAAGAAACGATTCTTTGAGCTCGGATCCATCAGACTGTGTACGACCTCCTCCGCCAAAACCGCACAAACATAAACGAGGTAAAAAACAGCGACAGCAAAGCTTAAGCAGCTCAGAGGATGAGATTCAGTCCTCACCCGAGTGTTCAAGTTGTGAGGAAGTAGACCTGGAAAGCGAGAGTGTTAGCGAGAAAGGTAGGTCAAATAGTTCTTTGTTTAGCCTAATTTGTGTATCTGAAATTTTGAGTAATATACGAGGGTTGCCTAAAACGTTTTGCAGTACGTTAAGTAAAAATTAACAGGAAATACCTGCAGCTTATTCTTTGGTTAATTTGAAATGCTCTGCTATCTATTGCAGCCACCACGGAACAATCCGTTTTTTTAGACTCTAAAGCATGCGCAGTTGGCCCTGAAAATGGCGTCCGACTGTGATATGCGTTCTAAATAACGGGTTTTTACTAAATTTCTTGTGGCTGAGAAGAAATCCGTAACGAACATTCTGATATAATCAACTGCCAACTTCTCTTCGAAGGTCAACTGCCGTGGATCTCCAGCGTCTTCTGTTTCTTGTTTTGAGGGTACGCTGTGATGGACTCTTTCTTGTCCATCTCTTGACGTTAACTTCCTATTTATAGCACTGTGCTCCTCTTGCACGTCTGCCTTAACTCTTTCAGTCCCAAGCAAAAAAGTGGGCTTGGCCCAAACAAAAATGGCCATACCAGTATGTTTTTATTGTTTTTGTTTGGAAATAATTTTTTTAAATGTTCATATTCATAAATAACAAAAGTCCATAATGGAAGGCTATACTTTAGGAAAATAGCGTTTTTGAGTTGTCAAAATTAGAAAACAGCCCTAGAAAGGATCAAGAGATACGAAAGCCAGTATACTGTTGATTGGGCCAAATGGGTCTAGCGGGAAGTACAGTACACTGGCTCTTGGGGGTTAAAGAGTTAAACTTTTTCTGGTTGTCAGCAACGTTACTGCTTCCTATATGACCACAATATTTTATCTGTCTGACTCTGGTCTTATTCATTATTTGTCTTGTCAATCCGTGCTTTTCTAAGACTTCTTTATTAGTTTTCTTCTTCTTTCCATGAGATGCTCCACTTTAATTTGTGAGTTATTTGTTTCAGTGTTAGTATTTGTTCCCTGTTGCTGAATGTAGCTTTTGCCATTCCTATTTTCTTCTTGAATTCTTAACTAACCTTCAATGGCGGTTGAACAAGTAAACAGCAATAAGGCCGTTGATAAAAACATGGTTGTAGTTGGTTCTCACGAATTGTAGGTTCTGGGAAAACAGGACTCAGGCTTGTACAACACAGGGGAAACATGCTTTAGTTTATCGCTGGCGCATGGCTGTTAAAAAGTTTAAAGAGATTATGTAGAAATATTGAGGATTATAGAAAATATGTACAGTTATCCTATGTCTATTCTAACAGTTCAGTAATAAATTACTTACAATTGTTGCAAAACGTTTTAGGCAATCCGCGTATCTCAGTGACTGAAGAGCAGGGGCGGACTGACAGTGCTCGGGGTCCCTGGGTAAAAAAAAAAAGTGTCATTGGTGATTGATGATTCCACATTGCTTACTGGTTCAAAATGTCTAAATCCCAGCTGTGGGCCCTTGCAGCGCCCGAAATGTCTGATGCTCAGTTCGCCCCTGCTGGGGAGTTATGAATTTCAGACAATAATGAAAAAAAAATAATAATAATTGGGGTTGTATCACAACATACAAGGAAACGGGAACAGAGCAAGATAAGCTTATAATTGCGAATGCCTTTTTGGATGTTATTACATCTTTCTGTGTATGATTGTGTATGATTTTTGTTATATAAAATATGCATCTGTTGTTTTTGTTTGTTTGCTGTGTTTATTTTGCCCAGACATGTTTGTCTCTATTATATGTAAATACATGTGTAACTGTATTGGATGCGTTGCGTGCGGTAGTGTTAATTCTGTTCGTGCTGTGTACCTGATAAGAATCAACAAATGCTATATATACTCGTATATATATATTCTTCCTTAATGTATGGTGTAGAAACATGAACAAGAATTTTTGGAAGAAAGATTTGAGACCCTCGAGATGTGGATATATAGAAGAATGGGGCGCATCTCATCGAAAGAGACGAAAACAAATAAAGAGGTCCTAGAAATGTAAGGAATGAAAAGAGATCAAAATTAGACAGCTAAAATATTTTGACCATATAAAAAGACTTAACACCTTGCTGAAGACCATAATGGAAGGAAGCGTTAAAGGCTAACGTGTAAAAGGAAGACGGGGCTATATGTTGGAAGATAACATCAAGAGATGGACGGGAAAGAGTCTCATCAGAATGCACCATCAAGACCAGAGACAGAAGATGTTGGAGATCCATTGCAGCAGACCTTGATTGTGGAAATAGCAGTTGATGATGATATGTTTCAGCATGTCTGTGTTGATTATATATATATATATATATATATATATATATATATATATATATATATATATATATATATATATATATATATATATATATATATATATATATATATATATATATATATATATATATATATATATATATATATATATATATATATATATATATATATATATATAACACGTTGATATATGAATTGTGCATATCTGTCTCTGTGTATCTGAACTATGTAGGTATATCCATATTTGTGTATGTGCAGTGTGTTTTTATGTATTTCTGTTTGTATTTCCTAGGGGTATCTATCTGTTTGTCTGTATTGTATGAGTGTATCGATATTATCTTTGTATTTATGTAGTGTCTTCCTGTATCTGTATTTATTTCTGTGCTTCTCTGTGTTTGTATGTGTGTCTGCTTGTATTGATTGTGTGTATGTGTATTTACATCTAAATTTATATGGGTGTATCACAACTGTCTTTGTGTATCTGTATTTAGGTCTGAATTATAAGTTTGTGGATATATATATATATATATATATATATATATATATATATATATATATATATATATATATATATATATATATATATATATATATATATATATATATATATATATATATATATATATATATATATATATATATATATATATATATATATATATATATATATGAATATGTTTATTATTTACGTGTACCTGTGTATGTATTTTCATATGTGAGGTGGGTAAACGGCGGAGAGGTTGAGAATATATATGAGGTATTCATTCATTGTCACTTCTCGTGACAAAATCTGTACCAGTCTCCAGGCACGTCACACATTTTAGCTGACACATTCATGTGTTAAATACACAAAGACGTTTCAAGAGCTCATGCATGTCTGGTACCCCCAAATCAAGTACTCACATAAGCCATGTACTTATATTTTAAATAGGCGTCACTCACTCTAGTATGTTAAATGCTCACACATTAGATAAACACACATGTTGAGTGCTAACAAGTCAGATAATCACACATGTTTAATACACATGTCAAATGCTCACATATCAGATAATCACACATGTCAAGTGCTCACATGTCAGATAATCACACATGTTTATTACACATGTCAAGTGCTCACTTGTCAGATAAACACACATCTTTATTACACATGTCTAGTGCTCACGTGTCAGATAATCACACATGTTTATTACACATGTCAAGTGCTCACATGTCAGATAATCACACATGTTTATTACACGTGTCAAGTGTAAGTACTCTCACATGTTAATTACATGGTATGCAGTCGCACATGTCATTTTCTTACAGGTTACATGCTCACACATGCCAAGCACTCGTATGTTAAGTACTCATCAAGTGGAAGTATTCTCGCATGTCAAGTGCTCATGTGTCACATATTCACTCACGTCAAGTGCTCGTGTATCATATACTCACACATTTCAGATACTCTCACGTGACACATACAAACACGTGTCTCATACGCACACATGTCAAGTGCTCATGTATTCCATATTCATACATGTCAGATACTCACAATGTCAGATACTAACACGTATCACATAACACACATGTCAAGTGCTCATATGTCACATACTCACACATGTCAGATACTCACACATGTCATATACTCTCACATGTCACATACTCACACATGTGGTATTCTACCACGTGTAACATACTCGCAAATATCATATACTCACACATGTCACACACTCACAAATATCAAATACTTTCATGTCACACACTCGCACATGCCACGCACTCATTCATGTCACACACTCACACATTGACATGTCACATACTCACTCATATCACATACTTATACATGTTGCATACTCACTTATGTCACATACTCACACTGTCAAGTGCTTATATATCACATACTGACACGTGTAAGATCCTGACACGTGTCACTCACAAATGTCACATACACATGTCACACACATGTCAAATACTGGCATGTAACACTCACACATGCTACACACTCATATGTTACACTCACATGTCACACACTGAGATGTCACATACTCACACATGTTTTACGTACTCACACATCTCTGACTCGCACATATCTCATGCTCACACATGTCAGATACTCACACATGTCACATATTAACATATATCACATGTTTCCACATATGACATACTCGCAATGTTGCATATTCACAATGTCACATACTCACACATGTCAATACTCCCAGGTGTCACATACTCACACATTCACACATGTCAGATACACACACATGTCACATATTAACGTGTCACATGTTTGCACATGTCACATACTCACAATGCCACATACTCACATGTCACATACTCACAATGTCACATACTCACACAAGTCACATACTCACACATGTCACATACTTACAATGTCACATACTCACACGTCACAAACTCGCAGGTGTCACAAACTCACATATGTCACATACTAACATATATCACATGTTTGCACATGCCACATACTCACAATGTCAATGCTTACACACATCACATACTCACACGTCATAAACTCACACATGTCACATGCTCACACGTGTCACATACTCACACGTCACACACTCACACATGTTGGATACTCACACATGTCATATACTCACACATGTCATATACTTACATATATCAGAAACTTACACATGCTAGATTCGCACATTTCACATGTCATACACTCATGCCACATTCATGTCTTATACTCACATATGTCACATAATGTCATATACTTATACTAACACATGTCACATACTCGCCCATGTCACTTACTTACATATGTCACTTACTCCCTCATGACAGATACTCACACTTATCAAATGCTCATAAGTCACAAGCACATGTCAGATACTCACACGTGTTAAATGCTCATGTGTCACCTACTTACACATGTCAAATACATGCAACAACTGTGCTTACCTGGTGACAGATGGCAGTTATGACATTTCCTAGTGTTAATCTTGGCAATAAAGTCAAGACAGAACAAAGCACTGTCATGACATGGCACAGCAGAAAAGAGCCGACTCCAGAGGTAGAGCTGTATCATGTGCTAACCAATAATTTTTCCTTCCCTGGTCAAGCTGTGTCCGTGAAAGCCAACGACCTTCACCTTGTAGACGAGAGGTGGAAACAGGATGAGATTTTAGCTGCAAAGATTAAAAAATTTCTATCGGTGAGTTTCATATCACATGATCACAGGACGGCTTCACGCTGATTGGTTGGCTCCGGGACTTGTTGCTGTAGCGTGACACTTATTTGCATGTTTGCTTTGTAGATCTTGATTTTGATTGGCTACTATCAAGGGCCAGAAACCAACGCGTTGCTGGCAAGTTTCTATTCGGTAATAGATAACCAGAGCTCATCTGTCACAGAAAGCAGGGGTAGTTTGAACATCACTTTTACTTGTTATAGCGAGTATACAGAGACTTTTTAATGACCCTTAAAACAAAGAAATTAATTACAATTAATAACACAGAATCCAAATGTCAAGCTGTTAGAGGCGACACGGCTGCCCAAGTCGTGAACGCCAATGATTTCTAAGTGATTTTACTTATTTTTGAATATAGGCTAACTCGTAGATGAATAAAAGTAAGAACCATTTGCATTGTGCTTTTTAAATTGCACACACAAAACAGATAGCCGTGTAATCATTATATTTTAAAATAATAAGTAGAAAAAGTATAGTGAAATGTCATATAAATACATATATTTAATTATGCTTTTTTGCGGACAAATTGTTTCCCTTGAGAAAAAAAAAAAGAGCCGGCGGAATTACATCCCTTGAATGTAAGTAGGCAATATTAACATTCTTTTTCACAGGTTTTAATTAACCTCGCTCAGAATCATCAAAATGAGTTCCGTGCTAGATCCCCAGTCTTCTAAATGTGCTGCAAATGCTGAAATATGAAGATGCTGGCATTAATTACTCATTGTTTTGGCGGGTATGCTTGCTTGTAATTTTCAAAGACGAAGTTATACAAGCAGGCATGAGAGTTTAATTTTTGCCGCAGACGCAAAAAAAAAAAAAAAAAAATGTGGCAGAATTAATAGCGACGTATTGCCAGATAGGTTAGCATGTAGCAAGATACATGCGCCAAAGATAACGTAGGTGTGGATACGGTTATGATAGTCGCATAACAGATAATGCTGTAGAAAAGTGAAATGTTAGAAACTTCCCCTATAGTTATAAGAGTCTCAGCGTACTTGGGGAAAGGGAAGGGGGGGGGGGGGGGGGAGGGGGGGGGGGGAGCGGGGCGGGGGGGGCAGAGAAGATAATAAGTTCCCTTAACCGCTAACTTTGCCTTTGCCTTCCATAACTCAAGAGCAGAGTCAGGTACCCATTCACTGCTGGTTAGACCGGTGAATGACGCTGCTTGGTTTCGAACGTTTGATTTGATTTTTAAGGGCGATCTTTATTGCAGGCGGAAAACTCCCTCAATAAAATTCAACAAACTGAAAGCACAGTGAATTCCTGCCAACAGCGGAATGTATGGAAATGAGAGGACAGCTGGACTTACCAAAAACAGAGGGCGGGCAATTTAAACGGAAGACAGGGCGACGTATGAAGAGATAAAAGCATTCATACTAAATTATTTCCTTTCTTCTTCTTTGATCATTAGCCGCCGACTGTCAAAGCAGTCAGTGGCCATCACGCATGTTGGGCAGCAACAAACTGCTTCCACTTTGCTAGGTCGGCAGCCATCCTTCTTGCAGTGCCCTAGCTCTGATTCACGCTCGTTTTTCTCGGGCTCTACAGCCTCCGCCAAGGTGTTCACAGGAGGCCTCTCTTTCGCTTTCCACCAGGGGTCCACAGAATAGCTGTTCGTATGATGGAATCGGGGTCTTTTCTGAGGACGTGGTCAACCCAACTCCAGCGTTTGCCAGCTGTGATGGTGTGCATGTCCTCGTAATGGCACCCGGCCAAAATACTTGGTGAACTTTCCCTCGGAAGACCGTGCGGAAAGAGGACAACCTCGACATTTCCTTCTCTGCCAATCTCCAGCATTCCGCACCACAGAGAAGCAAAATTACTGGAGAGAAAATGCATAGATAACACTCAGATTTAACAGAAGGTACTACCCCGTACAAAGAAAAGAGATCAAGTGATAGTTCTCGAACTGAAAGCCATCCATTTTAGACTCAAGTCCCCACCTGTTCAAAAAATGAAAAATCGAAAAGACAGCTATGTGTCCATGTGTGGAAGACAAGCAAATTGTTTGCACAGGCTTCATGTAAACATATATACACTGCAGTGGCAGTTTCGTACTCACTAATATGTATCCAATTGTTTATTTATTTGAGAATATAATATAATCATAATCATATCTTTTTTTTCACTCATTATGGAACATGTAGCCACCTCTGCAGATGAATCTCTTGAAGAAGCCACATCCACGCACAAACTGTTGCAGCAGCGGTTTATGTAGTAGCTTTTTTACATGATGATGTTGCCAGGCCCACGCACAACCTCATATTAGTCGTTGAGCAACACAGTGATCCTATTCTTCTTTGCGTCATCAGTGGTTCCCGGAAACGACACAGAAGAAGATACATAAGTTAAAATATGACATAAAATTATGAGATTCATTTGCAGTCCCCTGTATGTCGACGTCTGAGAATCCTTGAGGGACCAATGACAAGAGATATAGAGTAAGAATAAATGCCGCAACAGAGAACAATATTGCTCGTTGACGAGCCCCCTTACGGAGTGTGGATTCACACATATCTTGCCAGCAACAACAACACATAGTTGGAGCAGCAGATAATACTTTTCGCATAAGGATAAAAAAAGGTTTGACTGAACGTCTGTTCTCCGCGGAAACTGAAAGACAAAAGGAAGATAGACTATTGAATAACTGACAGAAATTAAGAAATGTAGCATATAAACGACATCAAAAACTATGAATGTTTTTTTTTACAAATCTGATTTAAATCACGTACGCAGCGGTTTCCAGCCCAGGAGCTGTTGGGGTCTACTTTAGACAAACTGAGCTATCTAAAAGATTGACCTTGATGCAATCAAGTCTGATTTCGGAGTTCCGAGTTTTTTTTTTTTAAATTTGGAGTTAGTGCAGCAGCCTATCATCTTACTTACTTAGTCGTCCCCCTTCTACCGTGAGGTGTAGAGGTCAGCCTATCATCACCATTATCATTTACGTTCCTTACGGAGCCTGGCGCCACCAATATAGCTGGTCCCTTTGCAGGAAACCTGCGCAGAGCATTCGCGTACTCCTGCATTGTTGGTTTTTGTGGCAATGTTTTTTAGGTGAAAATGTTGCCAGCGCCGTGCTGAGCCTCATATTAGTCGCGTTGTACGACACTTCTGAGGGTGCAGCAGTCATGTTCTTTCTTTATCTCTTCAGAGACCCCCCGGGATATATACACGTGACTCGCAGCCTAAAAGTAATGTTTAACTGTGCTGGGCCAGCTGCCCCCTGCAGGTCCATCAACAGAGTGGGTGGTGAGAAATTAAAACTAAATGATAATTTACCAAATGTTAACTTCGCTGCAAAGACAAGATTGCATGCGTATTATACAGTTCATGAAGAAAGGGAATTTTGTTAAGGTAGCTTATGGGTTTTCACTGGGGACGTGAAAAAGTACTCTTAACCCATGGAATGCCGCCATTTTAAATACCGGCGGAGAGGAATTTTCCAAGCGTGGAAGTTCTTTTTTTTTGGGTTTTGTTTATTTGTCTCAGTCATTTTGAGGTCTGCCAAATAAAACCAAAGTGTTCTCCCGGTAGTCGTGATAGATTGGTTGTCGATCCCTGCTTTAGCGTACCTGCATTAAACAATTCATTCATTTATACATCTCAAGAAAGTCCGTAATTTATCCAGCTGAGTAATTCAGTACTGTATAGATTACATGTAGTTATGAATTTAATGATTAGAGGTATACCTTTATATTACGTATTTATATTACGTTAATTAAAAAATTAGAAACTTACCAACCACAACGGTATTTATAGAATGTGTGATTCCTATATATACACAATGGGATTCTCGCCGGTGCTACGGAATTCATGCAGTGTGCTAAGAACCTCCTTGTGTGATCAAAGGGAGAAGATCGGAGCACTAATGGCGTTGTCCGTGTGTAATGAAGATAGTCTTTAAAACCAACCCAAGCCAAATTACGCACTTCACGTTTTTTTTTTTTTAAACTCATTACACGACTTCGAGTTAGTTGTTTATTCCATGACAGTCGAATAAAGTGGTAATTAACCTACCCAAGGAATTACACAACATAGCAAAGCAACAATAAATGTATAACAGCTAGATGAGCTAAGGAGTTCGTTACGGGGGAAAAACAATTATAAACGAAAACATCAGTTACACTAAGTCAGGGCAAAAGTATTAATCAATATAAACATGACAAAATCAATAAACACAAAACTGATAAATATATAAAAAATCATGTTTATTAGAAAAATGAAAGTAGAAAAAGAAGCAGTACAACAAACTGAAGTAAGTCACCGAAGCCCACAATTCACGCTCGAACAATATAACGTAAGGTGAGAAAGTAAATAACCATGGTTGGGGCGGGGAGGAGGGGGGTGGTGGGGGAATACACTCCTGTGTGCTATGTGAATTATGGAACACCATAATGTAACATTTAAAAAATTTGCAGCTTAGCAGAAACAACAAATATATTGTACTACGTAGAATAAAGAACACTATTTA
The DNA here is from genome assembly GCA_024509875.1 of Oreohelix idahoensis. Classification (NCBI taxonomy): domain Eukaryota; kingdom Metazoa; phylum Mollusca; class Gastropoda; order Stylommatophora; family Oreohelicidae; genus Oreohelix; species Oreohelix idahoensis. The sequence continues at coordinate 530,504 of JAMPIV010010379.1, read as the reverse complement.
CCCAAATTAGAACCCTGAAGGAGTTGAACCGGGTATTCCGTACATAAGGAACACCAGTTTCCATTACCTGGGCCAAAAAAAAAAGAAGAAAAAAAAACAGCAACAACCAACAACTTAATTAAGTGGGAATTTTTTTTTGTAGCAGCTATATCGCGAGGACAATGTTGAGGGTTGTATTCTGTGAGTCGAGGCCATTTTGTACAGACTATCCCGTGAAGATGAGCTCTTTAGATAACGTTTTCTCACTAATACCGGCCGTGCCCACGACAGAAACTCCAAAATTGTTGCTGGTTCGTGATCACGACAGAAACTCTATAACAATGCTGCCATTATTTTGTTCTTGTCGGTTCAAAATTTATACTCAGATTTAGTCACATCCATAGCTTTTTTGTTAACGTTGATTTGTGCCAGTATTATGAGCATTGCATCGATGTGTGACAGTGCTGTACTGTAAGTTACATCGATGTGTGACAGTACTGTACTGTGAGTTACATCGCTGTTTGACAGTACTGTACTGTAAGTTACATTGATGTGTGACAGCACGGTACTGTGAGCATTGCATCGATGTGCGACAGTACTGCACTGTTAGCTTTTACATTGATGTGTGACAGCACTGTACTGTTAGCTTTACATCGATGTGTAACAGTACAGTAACGTGAGTTGTACATCGATGTGTGTTGCAAGTATTGTAATGTGAGCATTATATTTACATGTATGTGTATATTCTGTGTGTAAATATTCCCTATAGGGGAGCTAGAAAGTGTCAATGGTAGCCACATCTCGTATCACACCCGCCTGACCCGAGCTAGGCTGGAGGGTCTTCACAAACCCACACTTTACGACACGGGCCGAGGCACGAGTCTAGAAACCGAAAGTGGATCCTCGGAGCCACAGGTCAAGGACAGCGGAAATGACACGGGACTTTCATCCAGTAGCAACCAGACTCTCTACAACATGGACGATATCATGTCCAAGGTATTACGTCACGCACGTGCCATTCCTAGGCGTCTGCCAAGGCTGCACACGAAACCTCAGCCTTTCAGATTTTGTTATAGTTTTGTATGTGTGTGTACGAGTGTTAAAATCACAGCCTCACCTGTTTATTTTGCCTCATGTTGATTTCCTTTTATTCTCTGTGGCTTTTCTGTTTAATAATATTTTACACTTCTTCAATCAACAACTGGACACATAATTTAGTGTGCAGTGGCGTAGTGTGGAATCTTCACGCGGTGGACTAATCGGGTTGGCGGTACATATTCGGGGATGCAGTCTGACTATCCCTTCCCACCCCCATCCCAATAAGCCATTTTTTTGTAAAATAATACGTTCGAAATCATGGGTTCTTAACCTTTTTGCCCTTATACTCTCCCTTGAGAGTGAACTTAATGTTCACATCTCCTTTCCACCCCTACATTAACCAGTGAACCACATAAGATAAAGTTAAGAGGTTACAGCACGCATTTTATTTCCATTCAATTTTCAACATACACGAAGAAAAATATAAAAATAAATAAATTGCCCTGTTACTGCTTCCAGATTCTAAACTAAAATTTTATTAAACGTAAAAGCAATTGCGATAAATTATCTGGAAAGTAACTCACGCCTCCCATGTATTCCCTGGCGAGGCACACCCAACAGGTTAAGAACCCCTGTTCGAAATAATACTAAGTATATTGTCTAAATGTTTCATATACATTCATCATCACAAGCATGTAATCTAAGGTTTATAAGTGCAACACAAAAAACGTATGAACTATCCAACACGTGTATAGTATTAGGAAAAATGGGGGGAAAGAGAAAGGGCTTAAGCCCATAAGACCCCATTTAAATATCGCCACTGGTAGTACAGACACACCACCGATTTTCCAGCATGCTTGGTTCCTAAGCCTTGCCAGACCGTCCGTTTTGCCGGACCAACAGAGGCCATGTAATAATAGTTCAACCATATACCTCTGACCCACTAATTATACACCACTCGTGTCTCTAACGCGCCATGAATGCTAGGTACTTAAATGAAACAAATATTAAATGTAAATTAAAAGATCTAATGAAACACAGGTAAATTAGTTATACTAGTATAAACAGTATATGTTCAATTGAACCAATGAAATATACTTATTAATTAGATGTAAACTAGTTTGGTGGTCGCTAGGATTTCAATTTCCCTCTCGAATTTCTGTTCGTATATGAAAGAGATGTAGAACCATCCGCTTCCTGAACAACGCAGGTGTACCTGTATTGGATATCAAAGTAAAGTTACTTTATCTAGGTAATTGGAATAACCGAGTTATTACATAGTCACATACCAGCGTTGCCACTCTTAATTTTGAAAAAAAAAAAAAAACCAGAAATTGGCGACTTGGGTTACTTTTGTGCTATTTTTGGACTACTTTGGGCGAATTTTAGCTACTTTGGGTACAATCTTAGGTGGCGTTCTTCAACTAATGAAGGAAAATGACACCTAGACGGGACAAAAACAAAAAAAAAAAAAACCTAGATCTAGGTCAATCCACCCTGGAGTGGCAATGGTGGTCACAACTTAAGCTTCGAGGTGAGGAGAGAACACAGACAGACGTGCATACAGAGCAGCACTTCCTGATTAGGGGTGCAAGCAGCTATAGGCGTCACTAGGGTTGGTGTCACCCGGTGCGGTAACTCATGGTGTCACCCCCATGGACCTCCTCCCGTACCAGACCATACAGAATCCTTAGTAATGTTTTTTTGTACTAATGTTACTCGTAAATGCATATGGAAATATACCCATAAATGAAATAATACCCCCCAATAAAAAAACAGGAACAAATACACAAGCATGTCAGCACTTAGTGAACATCTCGACTAAATCATAATGCGCATTAGAAGGTTCAAAAAATAAACTAGCATAGAGTTTTAGCCTTGTAGGTATATTGATACAGTACCGTACATGTAAGCTGGGCTTACGAAAAAATGTTTTTGTGGTTATAACTAACTACAGGGATATTTTTATAAAAAAAAAGAATAAATTTCTGCTGAAACACTGCACACAAATTTTATAGACAGTCATTTTGGTGTCACCTCCTCAGCGGATCATCCCCTCTGATGGTGTCACCCGGGTTCCGTCCGCACCCCCTTCCCATCCCCCCCCCCGCCCTAGTGATGCCTCTGTATACATCCCCTGGAAGTGTGAGACCCACTTTCTGAGGGTGCGAGAAGTGCCAGATATTTTAGGAAGCTAATCACGATAAACACTATATACAAAAGAGAACATTGACAACGTGAGTTAAATATGGAACCTTAGTCATAGTTTGTAAATAACATTTTCTCAAAACAAAGGTGATGCGTGATGCCACATGATGATGGATGGTATCCGCATGTCTGGTTTTGTGTAGTGTGCAGATGTGTTCAGTCAAAACAATGTTCATACAAAAATAACAGGGCAATCCACATAGGACGTCAGTAAACTCACGACGTATAAAGTCAATGATTCTTGAAACAGCCGTTGACGTTTTTCTTCATTATTTATTGTGGACGCCACAGTGACAAAATGGTTACGCGAATATGTAGGCACATCAAACAGTCATTATCACAGCAACATTCAATACAGCAATAGACGGTAGACAGCATTACAATGATGAGTCAGATGCATGTTATATTTCAAAGTGCTGTAAATGTAGTCAGGTGAAAAACTCCATCCCTTTCTATAACAGCCAGGAGATAACCAGATATATGAGATCAGTTCACTCTCCTTAGTCTGACTTCAGCAAGACAGACACGTCTGCCGAAGTATAAATAATGTCCTCAAAAATATCCTCTAGATAATAAAGGTTTTTCAAACCTAGTTCATTTAACAAAGTAGCAAGTAATGGTCCTTGGAACCTGCATCAACCGATGCAGCACAATACAGCGACATGTGAGCTAGGAAAACATCTCGTGACGACGACTTTCGAAGACAGGCTATGAACCAGAAATCGTTCACGACCAAAAATCGATAGAGTTAATGAAAATGTTAATTTACCTTGCCTTCCGGAAATACACAGAAATATTATGCCTCCCGGCATGTGCAAATACACTAGAGGTATTATCTCGAATAAACGAAATATCCATAAGAGGACTCTCACATTCCTGACAGAACAAAAAAAATAGCGGAGATCCCCTCTTCAACGAGGCATCTCTTTCGCCATTCCAAATCGCTCACTCCACTAGTGGTGGGCGGAAACCGATCGACCAAGAAGCAAGACAAGTCATGCGCAGTCCAGCGCAAAATGACCACAGCTCAAACTTAACTGCATTCGATACCAACGCGAGAAGACAAATGCTTACCGAGAAAAGTGACTATAAATTTCAAGCAGTTGTTGCCCTTGCGTTATAAAATAGATATTGAAATAAAACGATGTTGCGAGAATTTATCACGCAACAAAAGGTTTGTCTCTTATTTGCATGTCTGACATATTTGGCAAGTTAGAAGATAAGGGGTTGCGAGGCATCCTAAAATACTGTAAAAGGGTACATGGCTTCTTATGATGCTGTAAAAAGGTGCGAGGTTTCATGAAGAGTTACGTCAGAGCAGATAACGACATCTCAATAGGTGGCGCTTAACGCGCGCCATAAAATGTATCACACTTACGAACACGCTCACATATACACGTACACACACACACACACGTGGAGTAACAGATTTTAAGGAATACTAGAACATATCTAAGTGTGTTGCACAGATGTATCCCATACACACACACACATATATATGTATATAGTATTCGACTGGCAGAGGGGTTAGAACCTTTGCCTCTCGTGGCTACGTCACTGGGTTCCCGGTTCAAAACCTGGTAGCATCACGCCACGCTTCGCTCGTCAACCAACGCTACGCTCCAGTCAACTCATGCTACACTCTAGTCAACCCACCCTACGCTCCAGTCAACCCAGCTGTAAATGGGTACCATACTCTGCTCTTGAGTTAGGGAAGGCAAAAGCAGCGCGAGATGGAACTAGTCACTCCACCGCACATAGCTGAACCTGGTATAGAGTAATCTCTAAAACGTATATATATGTATATATATATATGCGTGTGTACATATATATGTTACACGTAAAGATAAAAAGCGCGATAAACTGGAGTTTAACCGGCTAAATTGTACATTACCTATAGCCGGGTAATTTGCATTTTAGCAGACCTCGACTTGGTAATGAGAATAAATTATAAGGGTTAAGGATAAAAAATAATAATTTTTTGGGGATAACTCATAGAATCAAATAGCTGTCAGAATATTCTGTTTTTGTCTCATAAAACTGTACAGGATATATATGTATGTGTGTGTGAGTGTGTGTGTGTGTGCGCGCCCTGGTAAACTGCCCTGGCAAATGTGGTTTCGGACAGCCCCCTCAGGGCTGCAGTAGCTACCTCCATCTCCATTCTCATGCTGGAGGTTGTTGTCATGTAAGCTCTGCTTTCTTCAGCGACGACCCTGCCCTCTTGCCGAGAAGACCCATCCTGATTTCTAACCACGGAGCACAGACTCATCAATGTACACAACGGCATCATTTCCTGCCTGGTCATTCATCAGTTGATAAATGTCCAGCTTTGCTATTCCATTCTCTCAGCGACTCCATTACGCTGCATGTGTCATAATGAAGATGACTTCTGGGAATGAGCTGTGACGACGTACCTGAAGTTCTTTTGTCGACGCCTGTGTCACGAACGTGGTTTATCAAATGCTCTTTATCGCATTACAAACGTCATTTGCCAGATGGAACTCAACAAAAACGTGTTTCAAACATCTGATAGACTCAAACTTGTCTTAACCATCAATCCGCATTGTTTGGCGGCAAATAAAATTCTACTTCATTGTTTACAAATTCTTCGTTCTGACCCTGTTGCACGGGAGGTCTTCCATGATGTCAGTATGGTGGCATATCGTAGGGATAAGAATTTAAGAGACATTGTAGGTTATGGCCACTTGATGAATAATATCACTAAGTATTTTGGCACGGAGGCTTGTTATCGCCTGAAGTGTCGTACCTGCCCGTTTGTCTTCCAAACGCAAACCGTTTCATTTCCGAAATGCGCCTTGCTATTAGAGAGGCCGTTTCTTGTGAATCCAGTAGTCTCAACTGTGTTATTGTCTTTTAAAGATGCGGCATTACTTATCTTGTGGCATTAGGCAGGCGTTTATCTGACAGATTTTGAGTACATTTGACGGACATTTCTTACGGATCAAGAAACCTGTTGCTGTTTATTGTAATTTTTCTAATCAATCTGGCAATATCTGATATTCAACTCACCACTATCCTCTCATATCCTCAGTTCAGTAGACTTTAATTTAATATCTGGCATTAGGTGGCTGTTTATGTCATCAGTGACTTGCTTCTTATCTTCGTCATTTACCTCCTTCAATGTTTCTGACCTTTTTTTTTGGGGGGGGGGGGGGGGGGGGTGGTCCCGTTTCTGATGTCGTATTTTTCTTCATTGGCGTTCTCTCTTTTTTTTTTTCCTTTTTCTAATGGCTCTCGTTACCTCCTCTCCTTGGAGTGGCTGTTGATGTTGACATTGTTCAGCGCTTTACTATATTTTTTTTATCAGGACATTCTATTGTTTTGTTGTATTTAATTTTCTTTCCTGTATTTTTGCATTTAGTTTCGTCGCGTTTTTCCTTTATCAGTATTTTTATTTATTAATTCATTATTATTTTTCATCGTGTTCGCCTCTTTCATTTTCTCATAGCATAGCTATACTCCTTGGCTTTGTTCTCTAATTATGACTATGGCTAATGAAGGGTAACCCCGAAACGTTCCCGTGTTCCTCTCGCATTGTTCATTTATAATTTTATTTTTTACTTTCTGTTAACGGTTTTTGATTTGTCAAGTGGACAGAATTCAAAGGGAAGCTAATGCACTTCAAAATACACACTGATGGCCAGGATTTATTGACACGTTTGTTCAGGAAAACGCTCATAAAACTAATAGACGATGACTAAGGAACATATAGTTGGAGCAGTTGTGTGTTGGGCTATAATGTACTGCATCTAATGGGCACAGGAAGGTCTACTAAAACAGCATATCTTATTCTGCTCCATCTTTCATCTTCCAACTCCCTAAGGCGTGTAAGCGTTCAACAAACTTACGCCAAGTCGTCTTGCATCAGGTCAAGGTCACGCCAAGTCGTCTTGTCCCGTACCATCAGGTCAAGGTCTTTCCATATCTTCTTCATCCCTTTCATGTCTGCTGCCAGTTCTCTTTTCCACGTGTTCTTTGGTCTCCCTCCAGTTCTCTTTTCCACGTGTTCTTTGGTCTCCCTCCAGTTCTCTTTTCCACGTGTTCTTTGGTCTCCCTCCAGTTCGCGTTTCCACGTGTTCTTTGGTCTCCTTCCAGTTCTCTTTTCTACGTGTTCTTTGGTCTCCCTCCAGTTCTCTTTTCCACATGTTCTTTGGTCTCCCTCCAGTTCTCTTTTCCACGTGTTCTTTGGTCTCCCTCCAGTTCTCTTTTCCACGTGTTCTTTGGTCTCCCTCCAGTTCGCGTTTCCACGTGTTCTTTGGTCTCCCTCCAGTTCGGTTTTCCACGTGTTCTTTGGTCTCCGTTCAGTTCTCTTTTCCACGTGTTCTTTGGTCTCCCTTCGGTTCTCTTTTCTACGTGTTCTTTGGTCTCCCTCCAGTTCTCTTGTCCACGTGTTCTGTGGTCTCCCTCTACTTCGCTTACCCTACAGATTCAAGAACAAGGACTGACGGGTAATGGTATCAACATGTTTTCGCAGTGTGTGTCCTATCCTTCTCTATTGTATATCATCATTGCATGAAGTAATGTATGTAGAGGAGCAGAAATGGCAACAGATCGCCATATTCTATTAGCCAAAATAAAGATGAAACTCAAGATATATATCTACAACAGTACATAGCTATAGACAACAGTGTAGTAGTATAGGACGTTCACAAAACAAAAGACAAATTTATGGTCACAATTTCCAAACACTACCAAGTGCTCAAACAGCTGGAATATTTAGCGAACACAGAATTTTACCACTGGCAGCAGATCAAAACTATATGGAATGAGACGTGAAGAAGTACAGGGATCAGTAGAAAGCATAGAAAACAGCAGAAACCTTCAGTAAGATGTATTGTTATAGCTGAAGAAAAACAAAAGGGTAGCGGATCAGGTAGATGCAGTCTGCAGTATAGAAATACATATCTTGAAAATAATCTTATTAAATGAATCCCGGTCCCTGCGGTGATATCAGCAGAACATCTCTTTTTATGAAGGAGGAAAGATACACCAACGGTTCTGAAGCTATCTTATTGATGAACCCCAATAACTTACTTACTTAGTCGTTCCCCTTCTACCGTGAGGTGTAGAGGTTTGGAAGAGAGAGCGCCAGACTATCATATCGGCTGTCTTCCTCCTGGCCTGGTTCCATTCTAGTCCTCGGTCCTTCAAAGATTGTCTAATGTTGTCCTCCCAGCGGACTTTGGGTTGTCCTGGGGTCTGGATTCCTGGCTCTTTGTTTCCCATGCTTGACGTGGTAGCCGATCTTCTCCCATTCTGCAGACATTGCCAAACCATCTTAGTTGGGACTGTTCTACTTGGGTCTGCAGTGGGTGGGATTTTAGGCCTTGACGTATCGTCTGGTTGCGGACCATGTCTCTTCTTGCTACATCAACCACCTTCCTCAGATACCTCATTTCTGAGGTTTGGATCTGGCTTTTGTGGGTTATAGTCATTGCCCGAAAGGGGAGTAAAGAATAGTAACACTGTTCCCTGCCAAGCATGTCGTAGAAAGCGACTAAGGAGGGTTGGGCATGGGGCCGGTTACCCCATCCTGTAAAAAATTTAAACCACAAAAAACTTCAACAAACATGGACAAGTCAATTAAAGAAAATAAAACACAGCCATCCAAGACAGGGAAAGGTCCTCTCGCAGGGAGGCGTATGATGCAACACAGAGAAAGCCGAAAGGAGTCTGTGTTGCTGACTAACCTTCTTTCTTCTAGGAGAACTTCCAGATTTGGCACCTGGAATGTTCGGACATTAAACGAACAAGGGAAAGTGGCACAAGTAGCAGCAGAAATGAGGGAATATAAAATCGAGGTTCTTGGACTGTGTGAAACAAAGTGGAAGGGGGTAGACAGGAAGAAACTTATCACAGGTGAATTGGGGCTGTCCTTGGGACATGAAGACGAAAGTTCACACCACAGTGAAAGGGTAGCTCTTATGTTATCTAAAAAAGCACAGAAAGCACTCATTGAATGGGAAGCCGTTGGATCCAGAATAATAACAGCTTCTTTTAAAACTGGCTGAAAAGAAAATAAATGTAAATGTCATCCAATGTTATGCACCAACTAATGACAAAGAAAAGAGTCTGTGAAAGAAGCATTTTATACTAGACTACAGGAAATTATGGAAAAAGTAAAAAGAAGAGACATCACAATTTTGATGGGTGACATGAATGCAAAGATAAGTACAGTCAACACCGGCTTTGAAGAAGTCATGGGAAAACATGGACTAGGAATAATGAATGAAAATGGGGAACTATTCTCAAACTTCTGTGCTTCAAATCAACTGGCTATAGGAGGAAGCATGTTTCCACATAAGAGAATACACAAGGCAACATGGATATCACCAGACCATAGAACAGAAAATCAGATTGATCATATATGCATAAACAAGAAGTTTAGATCATCATTGCAGGATGTAAAGGTATATAGAGGAGCTGTTTCGTGATACCCCTTTGTTGGCATATCGTAAGGATAAGAATTTTAGGGATATTCTTGTGCATAGTCGCTTGAGACAAACTAGTCCTTCTCACTTTGGTACTAAACCGTGCCAACGCCGCATATGTAAGACCTGTCCTTTTGTACTCCAAACGCAGTCAATCTCCTTTCCGAACGGTAAATTTGCCATTGGGGAATCTTTCACGTGCGAATCCAGAAACCTGATTTATGCTATCATCTGCAAGAGGTGTGGCATGACCTATATTGGTGAAACTGGCAGACGTTTGGCAGACAGGTTTCGGGAGCACTTGAATGACATCCATCATGGCAAACATTTACCGGTGGCCCTTCACTTCAACAGCCCTGACCATTCAGGTAACTCTGACATTCATGTCACTGCCCTCCGTTCATGTATCGGCGGAGACCGAACTCGCTTTTCGTTGGAGAATCGTCTCATTTTTCAAATGGGCGTTTTAGCTCCTGCTGGGATGAATGTCCAGCATCATTTTGCATAATTCTGGTGGCTTCTGTCGTTATTTTCCTATCAATCCTTGTTTTTGCTCTGGTTCGTTTCGTTTCCTCAATTAACTGTTTTTAGCCGTCACTAGCTCCTACGTCACTTCCGCATGACGCCTTATTTTTTTCAGCCATTTTGAATGTTCCTTTCTTCGATCCAGCTAAGTGATTTTTTACGCATTTTAATATTGTTGTTCATTTCTGTCTTCGTTTCGTTGATTATTTACTTTCTTGTTTCGTCATGTCTTTCTGGTTTCACGATTTTCTTGCATTATTACTTTTATCGTTTCGCTCATCACCGTGGTTTCATCTGCTTGAGTCGCTCATTTGACGTTTTCCTCATCATCATAGACTTTTGTAGTACCTATATGTAGTTCTTGTCCTTGTCACCTGTTCGTAACTGTGGCTGACGAAGGGTAAAACCCGAAACGTCCCTTGTCTCATGTGTACCGTTTACTTGTAAAACTGATTTCATACCATATTATTTTTTAATTTATATATAGAGGAGCAGATGTGGCATCAGATCACCACCTTCTGATAGCCAAAGTAAAAATGAAACTCAAGAGATATGCAAAATTATAGACAACAATTTAATGTAGGACATCTAAGAAATAAAGAAACAAGAGACAAATTTGCGGTCACAATATCCAACAAATTCTAAGTGCTCCAACAGCTGAAAGATGCAGAGAATACAGAAGACTATTGGCAGCAAATCAAAACGGTATGGAATGAGACATGTGAAGAAATACCGGGGAACGACAACAAAAAGCATGGATAACAACAGAAACCATCAATAAGATAAAAGACAGGAAAAACAAGAAAGCAGATTTAAACACAAGAAAAACCAGAAGTTCCAAAGCCAAGGCTCAAGAAGTGTACACAGAAGCAAACAAAGAAGTAAAAAGAAGTATCAAAAGAGACAAGAGGAAGTATATTGAGGAGTTGGCAAGAGAGGCAGAAGATGCTGCAGCCAAAGGGAATATGAGAGAACTGTATAACAGCACAAAGAAGCTAACGGGGAAATACAAGCAAACAAGTTGCTTCATAAAAGACAAGAATGGAGAACTGCTCAGCAATATACAAGAGCAAATGAAGAGGTGGACATAATATTTTGAGGACCTCAATATACCAGCTCCACAAAACCCCCCGGACATCCAGCCAGCAGAAGAAGGGCTACAAATTAACGGTGAAAGACCAACGAAGGAAGAAATAAAGAAAGCCATAAAGCTTCTAAGAGATGGAAAAGCATCTGGACCTGATGGCATTCCAGCAGAGGCCATCAAAGCAGATATCGACACGGCTACAGAGATGTTACATAAATAACTTAGTAAAGTCTGGGAAAAGGAAGAGATACCAGCAGAATGGAAGGATATCTGGTTAAATTGTCTAAGAAGGGAAATTTACAAGAGTGCACAAATTATAAAGGAATAATGTTACTTTCAGTGCCAGGAAAAGTATTAAACAGGATTATCCTTGAAAGATTAAAAGAGTCCATAGACTTAGCTCTTCTGTCCCATAACCGTAATCAGATGCAGGACAAATTGAAAACACTCGATGAGAGGTCACAGCAATTCGGTCTGAAAATACACAGGGAAAAGACAAAGATAATGAGAATAAATGCAAGTAATGATAATAGGGTTGAACTTGAAGAAGCACCAAAACAAGATGTAGAATCGTACACATATCTTGGCAGCAACATAGACAAAGTTGGAGGGACAGATAGTGATATCAAAATAAGAATACAAAAAGCAAGAGGAGCTTTCATTGCATTGGGAAATATATGGAGATCAAGAGAAATCGGATCCAACACGAAAATAAGAATCTTCAACTCAAATGTGAATTCAGTCCTATTGTATGGCTCTGAGACATGGAGAACAACAAAGACAACTACCAAAAAGCTACAGACTTTCATAAATGGGTGCTTGCGTAGAATAGAGGGATTAAAATGGTATGACAAGGTTACCAACATGGAACTGATGACAAGAACTAGACAAGTGCCAGTGGAACAAGAGATGAGAAGAAGACGATGGCGATGGATAGGACACACACTGAGGAAACCTGTTGGTAGCATTACAAGGCAGTCCTTGTTTTGGAACCCCCAGGGCAAGAGAAGCAGAGGTAGACCAAGAAGCACATGGAGAAGAGAGCTGGAAACAGAGGTGAAAATGATAAGGAGAACGAAGAAAGAACTTGAGATGATGGCACGTGACAAGAGGACTTGGCATGTGTTTGTTGAAGGCCTATGCTCCTTTGGGAGTGGAGGGTTATGAAGGAATGAATGTATCGTCTGGTGTGGTCCCTTGGTGTTTCTGAGACGGTAAAGAAAGAATAAGGCTATTGCTTTCTCAAGCATGTCGTATGAGGCAATAAATATGAGGTTGTGCATTAAGCTGCCAACCGCATCATGTAAATCAAATAGCAAGAGAAAGCACCTCTGGAAGAGCACATGAACACTTTGATACAGGCTTTCTGGAAAGGGATCGACCGCAGTGGTAGATCTCTGCTCTGTAGGGAGCGAAAATTAATCTGATTTAATCTGTTGACCGCATAAATAATATAATTTTAGTATTTCAAACCGAGTTGTGCCCCGTACAAACAAACTAGTAATCTCAACGGAGAACGTCATCAAAGATGAAAACGAACAGCGATTTGAGCAGATCTTAGATGAACCATGTGATCTACGCGTATATAGTCCAATTCTTTTGTTATTTCAGCGTAATTTGCACAGAAACATCGCATAAGTAGAGAAACACCTCATTTCCTCTTCTTAGGTTCTTTGCCGCACACCTCACAAAAATACAGAAAGCACGCAGTTTGGTGAGAGAAATATACATAACGTCTTAATCCTAACCGCTTAGATCATTATATAAAGATCAGTACCAGTAAAACAAAAATATTGACAATAAATAAAATGCTGTGAGAGCTGATGGAACTAAACTCAAAAATAGGGGTGCTTGAGTAGCTGAGGCTGCCATGTTTGTTCTTTAGCAACCTGGAATACAATTTCACTTTCCATCTCACACACTGAGAATAAAAATAGAGTCTGTGCTCATATTTCATAGAAATTTACTAGACGTAGAGGTCTGCGATTCAGTTACACAATTGAAGTGTGGCGTTGTCAAACCAAGAGCTGCAAATTCAGCAAATACAAAAATTGTTGTCATACGCCAAACACCGCTTATTAATATGAAACAAATATAAAGGTATGTTATCAGGCACTCGCAGGAAATAAAGAAGTAGAACACCAGACAACAGAAAAACAACAGACATGAGTGGCTTACCCAGGATTTGAACACTGGACCTTCCGTGCGACAACCCCGCCTAGCCATGCAAGCGAATCACACTATCCGCTCTGCCATCTACGCATCATCAAAAAATGATGTTTCAATGGCAGGTCAATAGTGCGAACCACAATACACGACACCAGAAGTCCTCCATGGGCAGTTCAGCCTATTAATGACGCAATCACTTCTGTTGTATTTCTATCAAGCAGTATAGGCCGAATCCAACAAGATCCTTAGGACCTTAATACTGTGTCCAGTAAATGATAGTAGACTAGAACAGTGAGAACAGGATAGTGGGTAGGTTTGGTATTGTACAAACATTTATTACAAATAAGGGAGGGAAACCTGAGGCCTGTAAACAGTAAATTAATATGAAACAAACATAAAGGTATGTTATCAGGCACTCGCAGGAAATAAAGAAGTAGAACACCAGACAACAGAAAAACAACAGACATGAGTGGCTTACCCAGGATTTGAACACTGGACCTTCCGTGCAGACAACAGAAGTCCTCCATGGGCAGTTCCTCCCTTATTTCATTTTTTGAACACCGCTTATCCCTAAAGGCGCTAGCACCCATTTAAATTTAAACGTAAATAATTAGCTGTACAATTTAGCATTTTCTGTGTCTGTCAACAAGTCGCAGGGTCAGACTTTTGACATTGTCTTTCATTATCTAATCCAGTTTTTAGTCAAGGTTAGCTTTACTTTTGTCTCTTGCGAGTTAGATCATCCGGGTCTCTAATTATTGTATGAACAATTTAAGAACTGAAAAATGATCTTCGTAAGGAAATTTTTTTTCCTTACTTACTTAGTCGTTTCTCTTCTGCCTTGAGGTGTAGAGGTTTGCCAGAGAGAGCGCCACACTATCCTATCGTCTGTCTTCCTCTTGGCCAGGTTCCATTCCAACCCTCGGTCTTTGAAGGATTGTCTGATTGTCCTCCCAGCGAACTCTGTGTCATCTTGGAGGTCTCGAAACCTGACTCTTGGTTTCCCATATTTGCCGTGGTAGCCGATCTTCTCCCATTCTGCAGACAAGGCCAAACCATCGTAACTGGAACTTTATAGCTCAGGTCTGCAGGTGTTGGGTTTCGAGGACATGACGTATCGTCTGGTTGCGAACCATGTCCCTTCTTGTTACTTCAACCACTTTCCTCAGATACCTCATTTCTGAAGTTTGCAACTGGCTTTTGTGAGTTGTCATAACCATTTTTTAAAATAGAAAACAATAAAATGCTAGTACGGACACCCTCTGCGCCGGATTTATAACAACATGATAATATATCGGTTACCGCCCGATGGCAGAAAATATGATTTGTCTTAAATTAAGGAAGGACCTGGACATCTTTGTTATTTTGAGGCTTCTGGTAAATAAAACAATAAATAAATAAACTATAAATCACGTCTAAATCTAAACACTCTAAAAATTAGAGGCAGTACGAGGGTCAAATAAATATATTAATTTGTATTATATTTATTAAATTATTATATATCATAAATTATTATTTGATGCGCAATTGTTAACCAGGAATGAATCGACTAACAGTGCCATCATTATCATGATGAAAACATCTGCGCCAGTATTATATTCATTTCTTTTCGATTTCCACGGGACAGTGTTTCCCAGAGTACGCGAAAGGGGTACACGGCCGACTTAAAAACAAATTTTACTTTATCATACTTTTCTCAGTTGCGTATAACTGTTTATTAAAATTAGGAGACGGGTACGCCGGTAAGACTAAACTCTCATACGGGGTAAGCGGTTATTATAAGTTTGAGAAACACTGCCATGGAACATAGGGTGGTAGTTGTTGCACTCAATCTATATCTATTTGGATACATCTTCTTTATCTCTGCCCACGAAGTGCTAGTTGACCTAGCTTCCTTTGTCTGTATTTCTTCTCCGCGCCTGTTGGTCCAGCCATTCTTCTCTTCCCTTGCGGGTACCAATCGAAGGCATGTCTGACTAAACTGGCTGGCTGAACTTACAGGCATACCTCGACTTTCGTCGCTTCGAGTTTCGTCGCTTCGCTCTTTCGTCGGTTTTCAATTATAACCACGTTTCAAAATTTCGTCGCTTGCTTCGCTCTTTTGTCGCATTTCGTAACCACCGGGCGCCATCTTGTTTCTTTCGTCATCCAGTCTTTGAATAGAAGTCGTTCGGTATGCACTGTTTTTTTTAAAAATTGTCCGCATTGAATTTCTTGTATTTGTGATTAAACATATTAATACTTCTTATTTTTGTGTTTAAAATAACCAAACTATTCATACTATATTATTTTTGTGATTATACTGTAAACAGTTCATAGTTATTTTTGTGATAACAGTATAATGGCAGTGTTCTTATCGTGATTATAAGACACGTGTACAGTTTTCATACTGTACTTTTTTGTGATTAGGCCCTATACAGTACTACTTAATTTTTGTGCTTTAATATATTCATAATGGGTCCTAAGTGTAGTGACGAAGTTAAAATACACCATAAGGTACTCAATTTGCAAGAAAAGCTTGAGATAATCAAGCTTAATGAACAAGGCATCTCAAATGCTGAAATAGGCCGCAGGCTAGGTGTACCTCGCACTACAGTTAGCACAATTGAAAAGAACAAAGCTAAAGTGTTTGAGGAGATTAAAAACGCTACGCCAGTGTATACCAAACTTATTAGAAAGAGGCACAATTTAATTGGTGACATGGAGAAAGTGTTAAATGTTTGGATTGAAGAGGCAAACGTCCTTGCTCTCCTTTTTCAAGACGCAACCACCACAACCAACTTCAGTCACCCCTCCCTCTAACTCTTCAGATTCCGAGCCATTAACATCAGCCCTAGCCACTGTTAGATCTCCTTCAAAGTCCCCTTCTCCTAAAAGAATTAGATTGAGTTCCTTTAGTTCTGAAGATGAGCCACCTCAATTTTCTCCATCTGATTTTCTAAGTCTAGACCAACATTCAAAACTGTACATACTGTATATATTCATCGTCTACTTGCTCAAGAATGATTTTAAGGTGAGATATTATTTACGTATTTTTTAAAATTTATTACTGTATTTTCTTTACTCTTATGTTTATTTCTGTTTATTTTGGTGTTAGTTATTTACGTTTTTTGGCGGCCCTAATGCAGGTGCAAGCTAAATAAAGGCTATGCTTCGACTGTCGTCGATTTTCGTCAGTGCTCTGGTCCCTAACCTGTCGAAAGAGTGAGGTATGCCTGTATTTGTTTCTGAACGAATGTACGTTACATCGCCATTTTCTGAGGATCTTTTTAATCGTTAGCTGAACTTGAAGTCGTCTCATTCTCTTCCATAGCTCTGTGGTTGTTATTAAAGCTATGTAAACTTTACGAACAACAAAGAATGTCAGTATTAGATAATTACAGACACGCAGTTCACCCATTACTGTAAAACTAGTGTTGAGAACAAACAGACCTAGAGAACCACATAATGTAGTCATACAGTATATAAGGACAAAAGTTAATCTAATATGATTGGTAAGGGTGGGCGGAAAAGTGAAGTTCTAGGGAAGTTCTCGTAACATATAGATGATTGAAAAGTGAAGTTCTAGGGAAGTTCTCGTAACATATAGGTGATTGAAAAGTGAAGTTCTAGGGAAGTTCTTGTAACATATAGGTGATTGAAAAGTGAAGTTCTAGGGAAATTCTCGTAACATATAGGTGATTGAAAAGTGAAGTTCTAGGGAAGTTCTCGTAACATATAGGTGATTGAAAAGTCAGTTGCTGTTTTGAAACTGTTATTTCTTCGTTTGGTTAGATTTTGGTTTTAGGACTATCTTCATTGCACACGGAAAACTCCATCAGTGCTCCGATCTCCTCCCTTAGATCATATAGGGAGGATCTCAGCACAGTGCACGAACTCCGTAGCACGGGCGAGAATCCCAATGTGTGTATATAGGAACCACACATTCTATAAATATTTTTGTGGTTGGCAGGTTTCTAATTTTTAAATTTTGCCAGGGCAGCTGCCTTATGGCCTACTCTTTACGATTTCCAACTGCCGTGGGATTTTTAACGTGCGCAACGTGCACACGGGACCTCCTATTTCTTCGCCCTTATCCGAGAAGGCTAGACATCCGATCTCACTACCCATGAGATCATAATGACATCATTAGGGCAACTGGTTCTGAAAAAAAAAATTCCATAAATTATATTACCTCTACTGAGAATCGAACCTGGTACCTCTAGAATTCGAAGCGGACGCCAAAACTCTTAGCCACTCCAACCCCCATGAAGTGTTATCTCTCCACTCCTATCCAACTAATTTATGTGACACAAACATCAAAATAATTTTGTTGTCCCATTGTAACAGGTAACGGTCAAGTTAGTCCCATAGTAAATACTAGCGTAGGCAAGTGACGTGTTATAGAGCTCACAATACTAGATCCAGCATCGAGAGGCGGGGTGATCAGTTCTCATCCTCGCTGCCTTTTTCCTTCCCTTACTCAAGAGCAGAGTCAGGTATCGATTCATAGCTGGGTAGACTGGAGTGTGACGATACTCTGATTCGAATCCGTCACCATTACCGCGAGAGACCGACGCTCGAACCATTCTATCAATAGGACGCTAAACCGTTTGAGTCTTTATTTTATTTCCGGAACAAAAATTAAAAACAGAATATATTAGTCACATGGAAGCGATTGGTCATTGTTTTGTCATGTCTATCCATTGGGTGGGAGGCGCGGTAGCGCAGTCGTTAGTGCACTGGCTTCCTAGCTCGGTGGTCCATGGTTCGATCCCCAGTCGAAGTGGGATTTTTTAAACCGCAAACGGCGCTGGGGTCGACCCAGCCTCATGAATTGGGTACCAGAGCAGCTCTGGGAAGGTTAAGGCGGCCGGCGTGATGCTGACCACATCACCCCTTGTGTGCCGATGGTCAAGAAAATATGGGCCTAACACCATATTCCCAATATGCCTCAATGGGCATGTAACGGAATCCTTTTTCGTTACCTTATCCATTGGATGTAAAAATAAGAAGTAACTTCTCGGTCATCCTGTAAATTGATTGTTGTTCAACTAGGACTAATTCTCGCTCTTTTGCAGCCAATACCAAGTTGAAGACTCCTTGATATTTATATACAATGTAGATCTAGGCTTTTCCTGTGGCTTTTCTGCCATTCTGAAACGTGTTTAGTTGAAGTCATGAGCTCCAGGTTCATTACTGGGTATTCTATCTCAGCTTGACTGGCATTTAAAGGATCATCGCTTGTGATCACAAGCTACAAGGAGGAAGCGCGTGGCATGTTGTGCATTCCTCGACATCCAAGGGTGCTCTCCAAATATGCAGAGCGAGGATACAAGGCTCTGGTTCTGGCCTTTTCCGAGGAATTGTTAAGCACAAATAAGTAGTTACTTAGGTATCACCCCAAACACCACACCTTATTGTTATTGTTAATGTTAATCAGAATCGACCTCACTGCACTCCGGGCAAACCCATTGGTGCTCAGTCTCCCTCAGCAAATATCGAAGAGTATGAATGCTAATTGTACCTGTACCACGCTGGTAGTACATAAGACGGATGCTTCCTCCCGCTTATTAAGACCATGACATATATGGGGGAACTATAACTTTAGGACAATAGAAAACATACACAAGCACAACATTGTTAAATTACTAATTTTTACATCTTATCTTATAGTCGTTTCATCCTCTACCGTTGGATGTGGAGGTTTCCCGGGGAGCACCATGACTCTCATGGTGAACAAGCAATTATATGTTAAGACAATCAGGTGATTAGCCTGTTGTGTCCGGACTTGCCCTCTTCTAGATTGCATTATATCGCTATGGAACCTTTGCTTAGTTCAAGCCTTTAAACAGCTGGGCTTTCATTTCTCTTCTTCTCGAAGATGTAGAGGTTTGCCCATATCATGAATGGGTTTTTTCATTCCTCTTATACCTGGAGATGTAGAGGTTTGCCCATATCATGAATGGGCTTTTTCATTCCTCTTATACCTGGAGATGTAGAGGTTTGCCCATGTCATGAATGGGCTTTTTCATTCCTCTTATACCCGGAGATGTAGAGGTTTGCCCATGTCATGAATGGGCTTTTTCATTTTTCTTATACTTGGAGATGTAGAGGTTTGCCCATGTCATGAATGGGCTTTTTTATTTCTCTTATACCTGGAGATGTAGAGGTTTGCCGGAGAGAGCATCTTTCGAACAGACACGCAACCACTGTCTCGTTATCGGAAACCGGAAGGACCGTTTACTCATTTTTACAATAACTGGAAGAGCGAAGTGATACCCACGATCAGGTACCGACAACTGAAAATGTTATCTGGAATTAGAGACAATATATATCCTAATTATTAACCATCTGAGGTTGAACGGGATTTAGTTATTCACGTTTAAAACAAAAACATCTAGCCATCTGATGCAGAAGATGTAACAGGTTAAGTCGAGCACGTTGACCGTTGTACCTGAAAGGCGTATGTTATTGAGTGTTAGCAAATTAAGGGTGATAGAAAAGTCACTTTCTATTTTGCAATTTGTATGTTCAGATTGGCAAAGGAAGGTGGAAAGTTACCCCAACCTGATACAAGCATAACTTTCGAAGAAGCAAAGAGTTTTATCAGAACCAGATACACAAACAAATCCAGGAGTCACACACAAAATGATGCATATTACAAGCTCAGCAGAAGAGAAAAAGTTATAATATTCAGACTCCGGACGGGCTAAAACAGATTGAGATACCATCTATTCAGCAAGCTAAAGATAGGAACTACTGATGAGTGTAACTGTGGCACTGATAAAATGACTGCTGAACGTCTGCTTCAAAGATGCCCAACATATCAGGAACATAGAAAGCACATATGGACGTCACCAGTACCATTTTCTGGAAAAAAAAAACACTATGGAGATGCAAAAAGCCTCAAGCTGACAACTGCTTTCAAGTAGACTCCTGAGAATGTACGAAGAAGAAGAGGAAGATATACATAAAACAAGTGTCAAAACAAAGACCAGTAAGCACAATTTGACTAATAAGTTTTGTTTTTACTATTTTTATTATTAGAAACGAAACAAAATAAAATAGTTAATGAAATAACGCGACAAGAAACAACAATAAATTGTTACCCGCTATTAAATCATATTTTAAATAAACCAAGTCTCATGTTAAGTTGTGATATTAATTAGACATATCATTTTATTTAATAAACGGCAGTTAATTTCTTTATTGCGATGTCAGTTTCATATATATTAGTTGGATAGAAGTGAAGAAATAACCATTTTAAAATGGCAAATGACTTTTCAATCAACCTGTCTATTAACTAATAAAGTACGGGACACGTCTGTGTAACCTTTCAAAGACCCAACCGTGTTACTGTAAACATTCTTTAAATGTGTATATGTAGGTATCCGTATCTGCTTGTGTACAGCTTTACCAGTTTGTGTTCTTTTTAACTGGGGTTTTTGTACATATCAAAACCGGGAGTTCTACAGTATAAATTGCGCGGAAATAGTGTGGGTGCTGGGAAGACGTTCCCAAAATGAAACGACGTCACAATAAAAATAAAAATAGCAACGAGACGGTAGGTTCGCTTCTGGAGGTAGCTATTTGTGTCCGGAGAGCTATTTCTGTTCATTTAGTACCAGATTATCGCACGTGTTGGACCTAAAATTAACATTCTTTATCAACACGTTAAAAATAGTCAAGTATATTTTGTTCTTATCGGATATTTTTAGTGGCTACACCTTAACTACAAGTTTCAAAATAACGATGTATTTAAAAAAAAAAAAATAGAATAAGTTTTTGATAATACTGTAGTTTACATTTGTATTACAGCGCACTTAAAATTTAAAAAAATGGTACATGTAAATATAGTCTCATAGCAGATACTGCAGTAGGGGAGTGAAATGTTATAGACTTAACTATACTAAGTCTAGCTTCGAGGGGTGAGATGATCAGATCCCTTCCTCACTGAATTCCCTAACTCAAGTACTCATTTACAGCTGAGTAGACTTCGAACCTGGTGCCGCGAGAGGCCACAGCTTTAACCATTCTGCCAATTGGACGCTGAAAATTAGCTTTATGCGGTCATAGTAGAGGGTAAAGGCAGTCCCAATAGCAGATATGGCCTTAGAGGAGCTAAATAGAGACTTCACTTATACTGGATCTCAGCTGTTTTGAGTTATGTGACCAGCTCCCTTTCTCGCTATCTTAGCCTTCCTTAAGTCAGAGCAGAGCCAGGTGCCCATTTGTTTTTAACAGCTGGGTAGACTGGAGTGAGAGGCAACCTGGGTTCTAACTCAGGTCCCGTTGCCTCCAGATCTGAAGCAAGCGAAACTCGGGGTAATTGAGTAGCCAGAAGGATCTTATGCGGTTACGTACATTAAAAAAAAATACTATATACATTTCAAAACGCAACGAGGAACAGATAAAGTGCATATGACTATCACCAGTACCATTCCTGGACAAACTCTACGGTGAAACCAACAGTCTGAAGTTGGCCACTGCTTTCTTACTTACTTAGTCGTTCCCCTTCTACCGTGAGGTGTAGAGGTTTGGAAGAGAGAGCGCCAGACTATCCTATCGGCTGTCTTCCTCCTGGCCTGGTTCCATTCTAGTCCTCGGTCCTTCAAAGATTGTCAAATGTTGTCCTCCCAGCGGACTCTGGGTCGTCCTGGGGGTCTGGATCCCTGGCTCTTTGTTTCCCATGCTTGTCGTGGTAGCCAATCTTCTCCCATTCTGCAGACATGGCCAAACCATCTTAGTTGGGACTGTTCTACTTGGGTCTGCAGGGGGGTGGGATTTTAGGCCTTGACGTATCGTCTGGTTGCGGACCATGTCTCTTCTTGTTACTTCAACCACCTTCCTCAGATACCTCATTTCTGAGGTTTGAGCCATTGCTTTCTTTGAACATATTCAAGTTGACATCTGAAAGTGAACGAAGAAGAAAAAGAAAAAAAAAAGCAAGTCTGCCAAACACGTTTGTTATCACTTTTTTGTTATCACACGTTTGTATTTCCCTTCCTTGTGTGTTATAAACGTTTGTTATCATCTCGAACATTGACCCCGCCATCTTCAAGGCTTTGCCTGGCGTAATACGTCATGGCGAGAAGTAGCCCGTCAAGAATTACGGGGTTTGAGTTATAGTGTACTCTTTCTGCTGCCTGTACAACAATATAAAGGCAGTCACGTGGCAGATACTGCCGTAGAGAGTGAAGTGATAGAGCCTACACTATACTAGGTCCAGCTTCAAGAGGTAGGGTGACTAGTTCCCTTCCTCGCTGCCTTTTCTTCCCTAACTCGCCAGCAGAGTCAGGTATCCATTTACAGCTGGCGTCACGAGTGTTTCGAACTCGTTTTGAAAAAAAAAAAATAAAAAAAAAAAACCCCACAAACTGTAACATTCCAAGTACACCTTTTATTACCCCGTCTCCGAATCATTATCAACTTGGGCGACTAAATTGGCCGATATATCAATAATTATTTGGCCGGAACGGGACATGTGTCCCCCTCGAATCCTATTTAACCTCCTAAATTTGATAATTGTGATCAGTTGTTCCCTACAGCAATGTTTATTAAATTGTATATTCCACAGATCAATCAATCAATCAATCAATCAATCAATCAATAAATCAATCAATATCCTTTAGCTCCCCAAGGAGCATTGACCTTAAACAGACACATGCCACGTCCTCCTGTCACGTGCTATCCGCTCAAATTCTTTCCATGTTTTCCTCATTATTTTCACCTCCGTATCTAGCTCTCTTCTCCGTGTGCTTTTTGGTCTACCTCTGCCTCTCTTTCCCTGGGGATTCCAGAACAAGGACTGCCTTGTAATGCTATCAACAGGTCTCCTCAATGTGTGTCCTATCCATCGCCATTTGCACAGATCCGTTTGACTGCAAATGTAATGAAATCCATTCATTATCTACTGCTAAGGATAAATGTAATGTAGAGGTACTTATTCATATTTACTCATGGTGAAAATCGCGAGGAACTCTGCTTAATATAAATGGGAAAAAACTCTGAAGTTGTGGCCTCTCCCCCCCCCCCACAAACAAATAAACAAACGAACAAAAAACAAATAAACAAACAAAAATATGACAAGAATATTTCCATTACATCTATTATGAAAAGATGGAAAGACATGCGAGTTTTTATGAGTGAGTGTGCAATTTAGTTTCCACTGTGCAGTGCACGCCTTTTCCCGAAAGGTTTGTGGGTTTTTTGTTCCGTTCACTTGCTACGTTTCACTAAACAAATAATAAGTTAAATAAAGAGCGTCTGATTGGCTAAGCCAAGAGTCGGGAACCTTTCCGTGACAAAGAGCCAAATATTTAATTTTGTCTCCATTTTAACAAATTGAAGAGCCGTATGAAAAAAAAAATCACTTGGTATCCCTCATTCTCTAAGAGTTAAGTGTAGAGAACTAAGAGCCGCACGAGATAGCTCAAAGAGCCGCTTGCGGCTAGCGAGCCGCGGGTTTTCTACCCCTGGGCAAAGCGGTTACAACGCTTTCCTTCCGCGGCACACTTACCAGGTTCGGGGATCGAAATTTGGTAGCGCCACGCTCTAGTCTACCCAGCTGTAAATGGGTGCCTGGCTCTGATCGTGAGTCAAGGAAGGCAAAGACAGCGAGGACGGGAACTGGTCACCCCACCTCATAAAATGCTAGACTAGTATGGTGAAGTCTCTAACCTTTCACTCCCCTACAGCAGGTTATGCTATGGGACCACCATAATATTTAAGATCTACAGACCATACTACGAACAGTTAAAGAAGCGTATAAGCAGATTTGGTTTCTGGGTATACTTTCGAAAAAATACCTGTTTATTTGTAAAACTTGCATTCTTGACCGATTTTTTTGACAAACTATGACAGTATGAAACGGTAAACATAACTAAATATAAACGTACATTCCAACAGTTAATTGTGGCCTGGTACTGCGGAAATAGCACAAAGTGTGATCCAAAACGTTGAAATAACACTGAAATAGCACAAAGTGTGAGACAAAACGTTAAAATAACACCAAAATAGCACAAAGTGTGAGACAGAATGTTAAAATAACACTGAAATAGCACAAAGTGTGAGACAAAACATTAAAATAACACTGAAATAGCACAAAGTGTGAGACAAAACGTTACAATAACACTGAAATAGCACAAAGTGTGAGACAGAACGTTAAAATAACACTGAAGTAGCACAAAGTGTAAGACAAAACGTTAAAATAACACTGAACTAGCACAAAGTGTGAGACAAAATGTTAAAATAACACTGAAATAGCACAAAGTGTGAGACAAATGGTTAAAATAACAGTGAAATAGCACAAAGTGTGAGGCAAATTGTTAAAATAACACTGAAATAGCACAAAGTGTGAGACAAATTGTTAAAATAACACTGAAATAGCACAAAGTGTGAGGCAAATTTTTATGTATGCTGGTTGTGCAAGAAGACGAATCAGAAACGTGTTTCGTGGAAAACACTTCGTCAGCTACGGTCACAACAATAGACAAGACATAAACGTAAAGTAAAGACAAAAAACTTAACCATAATTTACTGAACTTATTTTTAAAAAAATATTAGAACAGTAATTTGATACAACTGCTGGGGAAAACACTCGAACATCTCCAGATACTTCACTCTTGTGAGCTTATTCACCTCCAGTAGGTTGTCTCTGTTGGTCAAAATATTCTGGTTCGTCAGGCAGTGCGTGCACGTTGAAGGGTCAAGGTCATTTACGCGCAATTCCCTTGATCTTATTCAGGTTCAGAGGTAATAAGGGAGATAATGATCAAGATTCAAATGAAGCACTTTCTAGTTCCCCGATATCCCTAATTGTTCTTGCAGACGCCAGAAATGAGCATGATTGTATATGTATTTATATGTAAATGAGTTATTCCACGCTTGAGCTTTGGTGTGCATGCCGGTATTCCGCTTGTTATAACATATCATGTGTCTATCTATCGGTGTATCCATATCTGTTTTATTCTTGCGCACTGCCAGATGTGTAGCTGCTTACCTCTGACGTCTGTTCCTTGTACATGCTTGTAATTGTTCTGTTGTTAATGTTCACAAATCTAACTGTATTATATTTTCAGTTAAATTTACGTAATTTTATTTTATTTTAAGTTGTTTCCCCTGTAGCTTAAGTTGTTTCCCTTGTAGTTTATGTCGCAACTCTAGTTTTCCCTGTAATGGCAGATTCACATGTACGGTACACCTTATGCGCATGAGCGGACATTTTGTCAGTGCTTAATCCACGAAATTAATTAGCATGTATGATATAACTACACAAACTTCACAACTGGCTGTGTTCTTTGCCTTCCGTTATATTTAAATCGGGGGCAGGGTGAGGCAAGGAGAGGCGAGCGTCATAAGTAGATTATAGTTGAATTTTAAAAAAAATGTTGGCTGTTATTAAATAATAATAACAAAACAACAACAACAACAACATGCCAACAAGCCTTGTTTGTGTTATCGATAACGTAAAGTCTCATATTTTATAAAACCTTTATCATATTCTAAAGAGATTTGTAAACAATTCTAAATAGACTTGAAATAATTCTAAAGAGATTTGTAATAATTCTAAAGAGATTTGTAACAACTCAATAACAAATACACTATTGCTCGATAGCATAACATGAGATATGGTCCTGGCCACTTTTGTTTCTGGACGCTTCTGATGTTAAGGATTCACATGCTGTTGCAATGTGTTTTAAATAATGAGGTTGCTAGTCTCATTCACAACTTCATATTGCCTTGTGCGAGTAGTAGTTATATCCTGTTTTATCCCGTCAGAGGCCCCCCGTGGACTACACCGGGACTCATCCCCATGCACAATCTCGTCGCCTTGTATCAACTGACAGAGGGAGCAGTAGGCCCCTATTTTTGTCTTTGTCCCATCAGAAGCCCCAGGGACTACACGGGGTGAAACATTATAAGTGTCAGATCATATCATCCTGCTCGCTTCCCATTCTCCTCCTCCCCCGTGATAGGCCTCATTAAAAAAAAAAAAAAAGTGGCTGAACCTAGGGTGATCAGATTTTTAAATTGTTAAAACTGGATATTTTACGGTATCCACGAAACGTGCTTCCAGTGTGTGTTGTCTTATAACTCTTCAAGGACTTAATGGTTTCCCCCCACGTTTGATGCAGTAAAGTTTCAATCATTTTGAGCTTTCATGTTCAGGTTGTACCCTTTTATGAGAAATTATAGTGGACAGCTGTGTTTCAAAATCCAGATGTCTTCGATTTTCAGATATCACCTAAACCGCGTTTGAAAAGTAGCCCAAGTCGCTCAAACTTGTGTCGAGAATAGCCCAACGTCTTCTTCATTGATGGGAGCCGCGGTATCTTAGTGGTTAGTGCACTGGCTTCCTAGCTCAGTGGTCTATGGTTCGATCCCCAGATGAGGTGGGATATTTTTAGGCCGCAAACGGGTACTGGGTCGACCCAGCCCCAGAGCTGGTAAGGTTAAGGCGGCCGGCGTGATGCTGACCACATCACCCCTAGTGTGCCGATGGTCAAGAAAATATGGGCCTAACACCATATTCTCACTATGCCTCAATGGCAATGTAACGGGATCCTTTACCTTTACCTTCTTCATTGATCCTTAGCCGCCGACTGTCACAGTAGTTGTTGCGTTCCATTGTCATTCTGATAACATGGCTGTTATGGTCAAGTTCATTATGGGGTTCAAAATCATGAACGCATTGCGGTGCGCAAAAAGAGGCGTAACACCTGCTAAATTTGTATGTTCTCTTTTGCATAAAACATAAGGATCTTCTTGAGCATAATGGCCAATTAGTCACATACATCTTTTGGCTGTTTATTGTGTCCTCAACATTCTCACAGAGCATTTGATTGGCAGAGCTGTTTGACCGCTTGCCTCTCACGGCAAACTTATCTGGTTCTTGGTTCGAAATCAAAATCCAGCCTACCTAGATGTAAATGGGTACCTGGCTCTGCTCTTGAGTTAAGGAAGGCAAGAGCAGCAAGGAAGGGAACTTGATCACTCCACTTTATAAAGCGGGGACCTAGCATAATGAAGTCTCTGTCACCTAGAGCTAACGCTCAGTAATGGTGGATCACAGACAAGATAGGTGAAGTCTCTGACACTTCACTCCACTATGGCAATAAAAAGGTAAAGGATCCCGTTACACGCCCATTGAGGCATATTGGGAATATGGTGTTAGGCCCATATTTTCTTGACCATCGGCACACTAGGGGTGATGTGGTCAGCATCACGCCGGCCGCCTTAACCTTCCAAGAAGTTGCTCTGGTACCCAGTAGGGGCTGGGTCGACCCAGGAGCCGTTTGCGGCCTAAAAAAATCCTACCTCATCTGGGGATCGAACCAAGACCACTGAGCTAGGAAGCCAGTGCACTAACCACTATGCTACCGCGGCTCCCACTATGGCAATAACGTCCTATTAACATTCTCCTGTAAACTGACCACTCTGTTGCTCCATATGATCTTCTTTCTTTACTGACTGTCCATGAACTGATTGATTCACTTCCATTGGACAGAAACAGCTCTCAGCAACAACGAAGAACTCTTCTATTTGTTTTCATGAACAAACAGTTGTGGTGTAGACCAGGGGTTCTCATGAACAAACAGTTGTTGTGTAGACCAGGGGTTCTCAATCTTTTTGTTCTCATGTACAAACAGTTGTTGTGTAGACCAGGGGTTCTCAATCTTTTTGTTATCATGGCCCCCTTCTGAGCCTCTTTTACCTCTGTGGCCCCCTATTAGTCACTGTTAGCTAGAAAAAAAGTGCTTACCACCTTACTGTGGCCCCCTAGAAATATGCCATGGCCTCCAGGGGGACCATATGGCCCACGTTGAAAACCGATTGTATAGAAAGCCTTTCAATTGTTTTTTTTTTTTTGGTAATGTTGTCTTTCCTTGATCTATTCTGTTCTGTATTACTAAATGGCATTGTGGAATTCAGTGGCATATGACTAAACAGCTTGGCTATCTAGATTGTGTTGATGACCTGGCTTTTCTTTTCCTCAAGTGTTACCAGATGGAAGACAAAACAAAAATACTTAACGAAGGGTCAGAGCAGTTAGGCTTGATAATACACAGAGGACGGACAAAGATTATGATAATAAATACAGCAAATAATGGAAGATTTCACTGTAAGAAACACCACTACAAGATGAAGAACCATGCATATACACAGCTCTATCAACATAATTGAGGAAACGGACATATATATATATATATATATATATATATATATATATATATATATATATATATATATATATATATATATATATATATATATATATATATATATATATATATATATATATATATATATATATATATATATATATATATATATATATATATATATATATATATATATATATATATATAATGAATACCAAAGGCAAGCGGAACTTTCATGGCATTTGGAAATACTTGGAAATCAAAGGAAATCAAATCCAAAACAAAGATGAGAATCTTCAAATCAAACGTCAAGTCAGTCATATTGTGTGGCTCTGTAACATGGAGGACAATAAAAACATCAAGTCAGTCATATTGTGTGGCTCTGAAACATGGAGGACAATAAAAACATCAAGTCAGTCATATTGTGTGGCTCTGTAACATGGAGGATAATAAAAACATCAAGTCAGTCATATTGTGTGGCTCTGAAACATGGAGGACAATAAAAACGTCAAGTCAGTCATATTGTGTGGCTCTGTAACATGGAGGACAATAAAAACATCAAATCAGTCATATTGTGTGGCTCTGTAACATGGAGGACAATAAAAACATCAAGTCAGTCATATTGTGTGGCTCTGAAACATGGAGGACAATAAAAACGTCAAGTCAGTCATATTGTGTGGCTCTGTAACATGGAGGACAATAAAAACATCAAGTCAGTCATATTGTGTGGCTCTGTAACATGGAGGACAATAAAAACATCAAGTCAGTCATATTGTGTGGCTCTGTAACATGGAGGATAATAAAAACATCAAGTCAGTCATATTGTGTGGCTCTGTAACATGGAGGACAATAAAAACATCAACAACCAAAAAGTTACAGGATTAAAATGGTATGAAAAGATCACTTATGTATTCCTGATGATAAGAACCAGACAGGTGCTTGTGGAACAGGAGATGAGAAGAAAACGCTGACGATGGATGGGAGATAATTTATTGAGGAAACATGTAGATAGCATTACAAAACAGCCCTTGCTCTGGAATCCCCAAGGTAAGGGAGGTAGAGAGAGACCACACAAAAAAAATTACCCACACACACAGAGAAGAGAACTGGTGATGGGAATGAAAGGGATACAGAAGACATGAATGAGCAGATAACACAGGACAGGATAACTTGGAAGAATTAGTCAAAGGCGTGTGCTCTTTGGGTATCTGAATGGTAATGATGCTCATGATGATTGTGGTCCATCTGATGCTTGTAGTGGGTCCAAGTATTTAAATTAACTAGGGCAGTAAGACTCTCAGTCCATGCTTTGGAAGGTCAAAAATGGATGGTTACGGCATGAGTATAAAACCTCAAAAGAAGCCTTGAATCTTCAGGAACTGGCGTGGATCTACTGTCCCGGTCATGCAAGGGAACATGGCAATGAAAGAGCTGACAGACTAACACTGGATATGGATAAGGGAGAGATACTGAGGACAATTTATGATCACCTGTTAGAAAACAACACAGCAAATCAACAAGGCTAAGATTGCTAAAATTTGGCATCAAACGTAACACTAGCAGGTATGGACGTATGAGAGGATGCATCCATCGTGTATACAACCATACAACCAGTGTGCAACAAGAAAAATTAGCATTCACACCCTTCGACGTTTGCTGAGGGCAACTGAGCACCCATGAGTTTTCTCGGAGTGCACTGACGTCAATTCTGATTAACAATAACAATAACTAAATCAAGTTTTTAAATCTGTGAAATTGTTTCACGTTTTTCACTTAGTTCTCTGTGTCTTTCCTTTCTGATTTTGGTTGTCTGTCCCTGATGAAGACCTTGTGGTCATATGTAGTCTTTGTCCTTTTTTCTATTAAGTCGTAATATCTTTTTTTAAATTTTTATTTTAACTCGTTGGTGTTTTTTTTTCTTTAAGCTAAGACCTTTCTATTTTAATCTTCAAACTAAGAAGCTGAAGTAAAACTGTTGTTAATGTTTGCATGCAATAAAAATTAAGCAGGACAATTTCAATTATGTTTTTCTATTCAACGAAACAAATCAATGGAATAGTAGAATGCTCAAATTAAAACGAGTCGTCTGGTCACCCTATTTAAGCCGTGTTAAGTTACTTCACAGAATTAGGCTATTTCATGTCTGTAATCTTTTATCTGTAATCTTTTATCCAAAATCCTCGGGGACAGCTTTGTTTTAGAAACCAGATTTTTTTCCAATTTTCAGATGTGGCCCAAATCATGTTGAAAAGTAGACCAGATTTGCCCAAGTTGCCTAAACTGCATTCAAAAAATAGCCCAAAGTCACCCAAAATAGTCAGAAATTGTCCAAATTGTGATAGAAAAGTAGCCATAGAAATTTTCGATTTTCAGAATATTTCGGTTTTTGGGTTTTCGGATAAAAGTTTATAGACCTGTGTTATTACACAGTGACATTTTAAGGAATACATAATTTTGAAGATTAATAAACTATTTTGAAACTATTTATGTTTTCTTACAAACGACTAAGATATTATTTACACTTGTACAATGTTAAGAAAATATTATTAACTGTATACATCTTACAATATTTTAATTAAAAGTGTAAAAGTTCTAGTTATGTATTATTTTAAAAATATTTTAGACAAAAAGAAGGAAGTTAAGGTTTAGCATTAACAATTTTAATAGCTGAAGTTGTATTGTGAACACTGCTGTAGGCATTGTCACTTCTGCATTGAATGTTTCTGTAAGCTTTATTTTAATTTTAGCATCCCGTCACGTGGCAGATCTCAGCAGACGGAACAAAATGGATAGGTCACATGATCCTCAAAAAGGCAGTTCTGGAGAGTGGGGGAGAAAAAAGAGATTCAAGTGCAATTTTGGGTATGTAAGCTGTTATTTCCATGCTTTTAGTGAAAAGCCAGGTTAGTTCTAAATTTTGGGCATCAGTTTGAAATATCAGCAATAGTCAGCAATGATTTTTTGCAATGTCAAAAAATTCTTTGCATGGAAAGGTAGTTGTTGGTAGAAGTTTCATGCATACTTCAGCTGTGAAGTTTGTCATATCTGTACACAAACGGAAGGGAATTACCAAAGATTGTTACTGCTGACTGGAATTGTCTTCTGCAGTTAACTAGTAAAAATCTTCGCATGTCACATGACACTGTTGAAACAAGCTCAGTTGACGCTTATAGTTACAGTGCAAGGTATCGGCGACATGAGACATTTTGACTGCATAATTAATGATATAAACAGTAACTACTGTTTGCACTAGAAATGGTATGACAAGATCATCAATGTAGAACTAAAGGCAAGAACCAAACAAGTAGGCCTACCAATGGAACGAGATGAGAAGAAAATCTGACTTTGGATAGGATACACATTGAGGAAACCTGTTGATAGCATTACAAGGCAGTCCTTGCTCTGGAATCTCCAGTACCGGCAAAAGAAAGGTAGATGGAGACCAAAATAACACAGAGAAGAGAACTGGAGACAGACATAAAAGGGAAAAAAAAGAACTTTAAAAAAAAAAATTTAATAATGAAAAATACCCCGTTCAACCTCAGATGGGTTATAATTAGGATATATAGTGTTTTCAATTCCAAATAAGATGGATAACTGCCGATATGGGAAAGTGGCAGCACATATTATCTAAAAAAAGAAACATGTAAAGATCTTTAAATGGATGGCACAGCACAAGAAGGCTTGATGTGTATTTATTTGATGGCTGGTACTCTATGAGGCACTGAATTATAATGAATTAATGAATGAACTGTTGGTACAGAAAAATATAGCACATTCCTGACAGCAAGTTCTGATACAATCAGGCGTATGTAGGCATACGCTGCCCCAGAAGACTGTGTGTGGTGCCCTGTGTGTGGGCCCTCCCACTTCAAATGATAGGTCAGAGCTATGTGAGTCTGTTCAGACAGCATCTTTGGGCAGGATGATAGTCCCCCTCCACAATGACCCCCTTGCAGGGTAGAGGTCCATCCTTCTCATGGCATTGCACACACGCCAATTAGTGGGTCTGGTGTGACCTCTGCCAGCTGCGCCCGCTGAGTTGGGGAAGTTCTCTGGGGTTGCAAGAAAGCCCAAAATGACACCCCCAAATTGCCGCAAGGGTAAAAGAGTGAATAACTCGAATCCCTGAGCATCAGAACTACAACAACAACGATTCAATCAGATTGAAAAAAACAATTTTTTTCCAAGACACACATAAACATCAA
The DNA here is from genome assembly GCA_024509875.1 of Oreohelix idahoensis. Lineage (NCBI taxonomy): Eukaryota > Metazoa > Mollusca > Gastropoda > Stylommatophora > Oreohelicidae > Oreohelix > Oreohelix idahoensis. The sequence continues at coordinate 497,689 of JAMPIV010010379.1, read as the reverse complement.
TCACGTCAGTCCTATTGTATGGCTCTGAAACATGAAGAACAGCAAATGGGACAACCAAAAAGCTACAGATTTTCTTAAAGGGTGCTTGCATATGACAAGGCCACCAATGTGTAGCTGATGACAAGAACCAGACAAGTGCCAGTGGAATAAGAGATGAGAAGAAGATGCTGGCAATGGATAAGATACATATTGAGGAAACCTGTGGATAGCATTAAAAAGCAGTACTTATACTGGAACCCCCAGGGTAAAAGAGGCAGAGGTAGACCTTGAAACACATGGAGAAGAGAGCTGGAGACAGAAGTGAAAGTGATGAGGAAAACGTGGAAAAAGCTTGAGCTGATGGCACATGACAGGAGGACTTGGCGTGTGTTTGTCGAAGGCCTATGCTCCTTGGGGAGCTAGAGGGTATTGATTGACTGATAGAGAAGTGTTTTCAGATTGAGTGAAACATTGTGAAAGTAACTGTGGTATTCTTATTTACTCTTCTAAACAAACCGATGTGGTATACTTGGGTTCTTGACATTTATTTACACACACAGAAACAAACATTTAATATCTCACAACTGCCATAATCCAAGGGCCCTTAACTTTTCTTTTTTATATCTAAATACTGTGATAAATATAATAATGTATATAAAGTTGAATCGGACTCTACAGTAACAACTATTGGTAAACAGTGCAGAAAACAGTAATGTTATGGAGACTTGGATAGCTTGATGTGATGCTGCTGTAGAACAAGTTTATACAAATTTATTGGTACAATGAAAACTAAGGACAACACAGTGTAAACAGTTATTTTGAAAACTGTCCAGGATTGGACGACTGCATTACTAATGCCTGACTAACTTTGCTGCTTTGAGGAGAAGACTTACGTTGTGGGCTTTGTTTACAGAAAGACCTGTCAGAGAACATTTTAGCTAATATACATGGAATTAGTCATACATTAGCTTCTGAGTAAAAACATGTGTATCACGGGGTACCTTCCAGTTGTAGCTATTGGGCGGACAAGCTGTGAAGATTCCATTCTCCATCTGTAATCTGTAAACATCACAGTAAACCCAATCTTGAAAAATAACAAAAGCACTTTTCAATGCTATAGAACCATTGTGAATGTATATGGAAAATGGTTTGTGCATTGTCAGTGGATTAAACAGCACAATACTCAACAGGGCAATGGAAGATGTACTAAAAAACAAGGAAGAGATACACCAACAGATCTTAGAAAATGCCACACCAAATGCTAGAGAATTTGCAGTCTGGAAAAACAACAAATGTAATGTACTATATAGAAAAAGGAACACTATATACTCAAATTATAACCCATATGGGGTTGAACTGGGTATCTCATGCACAAAACGAAATCCAGTGGATTGTGTAAGGTCCTAAAATCAAGAACAATGTGTATCACATGGCTTTTTGAAATAAATCTAGACTAAGAACTATAACTCAAAAATATTTTAAACATCGCACATACCTAAAGTTATGAACATGAGTTATGCTGCTTTGGTAGTGGATGAGGACACTGAGACTGTCACATGGGCACTTGCTTATCTGCTGCACACATATTGATGCACTGTTAAGTGTAAATAGAGATCTGTCATGTGTCTCGTGGTATGTATGATGTGGCTTTGAAGCCAGAGATCTGCTTTGACTGTGAAATTCTTGTTGAAGACTGGTCCACCAGCCTTGAGTCTGGAAGATTTGCACCCATAGGAAATGCTTTTCTGTTCTGCCTAGGGCATTGTGAGTGATAACTGTGTTCTTGGTTGTTGCCCATGCAGTAATTCAGCAGGTAGTTTACCCTGAAAATAGGATTAGGCGCTGGCCTGTAGGTGAACAGCAGTTATCTAGTGCACAATTTTATTTGTCTGAGAAGATTTTTTTTGTATGGCAGACTTGAAAGTTCATGAAACCTTTTAGTTTCTCCATATGATACAGGATGGAAGTAACTGTGGTTAAATGTTTAATTTATTGCATTGTTGAAAAGTGCAGTGAGTCCCATCATCTAAGACAGTTGAGCCTAGTAACCCATCATGAACAAAAACCTTACTTAGTGCACATAGTGTTGCTTCTGTTCTTATTGAGCTCATGCTGCAGATGTTTGACTGTGTATCAACTGTGATGAGCCAATATAGGTTCATAAAGGTCCTCTGCGTAATCAGTGCAATTCTGTCCAAGGCTGTTCAGGTTCAGGCCTAGATTTAAATTTGTATTGTGGACTGTCTTCATTAGCTTGTAGGAGGCACATGTCTTTACTGTTGCTACAGTGTCGACATTTATGCTTGGTTACCAGCAGTGCCATCATGCCATCTGGTTCAGTGAGCTACTCCTAAATGTTTTAGTCAGTAAATGTAGGACTTTTTTGTGAGTGATGAAGGAATGATGGCACAATTTAACTCAGCCAGCCAAAGCAGAAAGTCCTTTTAAATAGACAAGTTCAGATGATGATCAAATTATGGTCTGCGTGTAAAGTGGTCTGAATGTGATAGTCCAGTGATCCTCCTTGCTGAGATGTATAGACTGAACTAAATTCTTTAATTTCTCAGACTCAGCTGAGACCAGAATCAGGTAGAATATCAGCAAATGCATCATTATCTGTTAAGACACTGAAAGAGTTAGCAGCAGATTAGTTAAAATGGGGATCTGGCATTATGAGAAATCATGATACTTGCTTCAGTATTTGGATATTTATAATGTAGATCAAAATTTGATCACAATTTTAGATAAAATCAGCATAATTTCCAACTTTGAAAACATTGCATGGACAAAACTGGTACCTTATGATGAAGTTAAAATATAGCAAGATGATGATTGTGATCCATTTGCAGTTCTGAAGGTCATGTTAGCCCATACAGATACTAATGAAATTTGCAAACATTAAAGACAACAGAAAATGCTTCATTATCAGCTTGACTGTAATTCTTTTCAGCATCAGTCAGTCTTAGATGCCAAAGCTATTGGTTTCTCTGATCCGTCTACACACTGTGGGAAAGAACAGCTTCTATCTTATAAGATGAGGCTTCTTTAGCCAAAATGATAAGAAGAGTTTGGTCAAAGTTTTTCAGATGTGTAGCATCACTGACTGCTGCTTTTAGAGCTTGCAAAGCCTTGGACCACGTGAAAGGAGCATTCTTCTTCCTTAACATGTTTACTGGCACAGCTAGCTGACAAAATTTTGAATGTTTCTGTGGTAGTTCATCTTGCCCAGAAGTGACTAGTGAGTCAAGTTTTCTTGGTGAGGCAGTTGTTTTGTCAGCAACAACACTGAAGTCAGGAGGCTGTAGACCATTTGCAGAAATTATATTGTCCAAGTATTCAATATCTGATTTAAAGAAGTTACAATTTGACTAGTTACAGCATAGCCTATGTTGATGCAGATGGTGGAATAATTCTTCAAGTGTATGAAGATGTTGTTCATCTGTTTCACTACTGACATTAATGTCATCCAGAAGATGTGCACAGCCATCCATGCACTTAATAAATTTTAAAAATGAATTGTTGATCAATTACAAGGGCACTAGTAATTCCAAATAGTAATCTTTGATATTGGAAAATTTCATGTTGAATATAGATGACAGGAAGTTGCCTGGATCTATCAAACCCAATTTGATCCAAAGTAGGCATAGCAAATATTTGAAGAAAAACATCCATTGTGAAGCTTATAGAAAAATGCACCAGGCCTTGGTAATGTACATTATGTTCCACATTCAATAAAGGGTTCAGAATAACCTTGTAATCAACAAAGATTTTCACAGTTTCTTTCGGCATTAACACAATGACGATATGTACTGTCCAGTTGCTCATTCTAATTGATTTGACAGTTCCAGCTTATGAAGCCATTCCATTTCTTTCTTAGCTGCTTCCCTTTTAGGAAGATAGTGCTGGGGGTTGAATTTTGGAAATGCATTTGTTTGAAATTGCACTTGTACTTTGAATGTAGCATATTTCATAAAATGTATGCAAAGTTATTAGGAAACATTTTGCAAAGTTCCTTGACCTTAAGCTTGACTTGAATTGAGTGTTAAAGTAGTTTGACAATTTCAGGAGGTATTTGGTTACAGTCGCAATAAAGCTTGAAACCATTTCAACCTGAAAATGTTACTATCGATGTGTGTGTCAACTACTGCTAGCCTCAGAGTAGGGACTTGGTCACCTAGTTGTGCTTTGACGTTAGTTCATACATTGACAAGAATACTGAGTTGGTCCCCCCTTTTGACAGCAATACTGAAAGAACCATGCCTATTAATTGTGAATGGGATGGTCTTGGAGAACCAAATTCATTACAGCCGCTAAGTCCAGCAATGTTACAAATACCTCTATTGAGAAAAAATGTTGTCAGTTGTTTTACCAGCATGAATTATTTGTCATTGTGAACCTTGAAGGCAAGAAATAGAATATTGTCAATGACATAAAATACTACAAGAGGTGGAGCCGCGCTAGCGTAGTGGTTACAACACCGCTCTGGCGACTGGGTGATTCAGGATCAAACCCGGGCGACGGCATTTGAGGATTTTTCGTCGACCGGGAATTGGACTGGATTAACTCGAGACCTGGCGAAAACAGTTGAAGGAGTATCGTCGACCAGGGATTGGCGGCTCCTGAGCCGACCCAGCTCTAATGGGTACCTCCGAAATCGGCGAGTATCTGCCTGAATGAAGAGGGACACCTGTCTCTGTACAAGAAAAGGGATACTCACGTAAAATCAATGTCAGGTTAGACATTAATAATAACCTGAGATTTCGCCTCGAGTATTAGCGGGCGTACGAAAAAAAAAAAAAAAAACAAACTACAAGAGGTAAATTTTCAACCCCATCTCCTTTTTTACCCCACCATTACAGGTATAAAGAGATTAGCATACAGGACAGAAGAAAATCCATACACACACACATCCACACAATTTGACACTTTTAATTTATTCTATTTACAATAATTGGACAGGGGTGATGTGACAATCAGTTATCAGCAATTGAATAAATAATACACACATAAAGGTATGTTTCAGGCACCTGTGAGAAATAAAGAAGTAGAAAACAAGGCACACATACATACATTCACATAATTTTACAGTTTTCATTTACTATATTTGGACTGAGTGGAGGGGGGAGAAGATACTAAATTTAGATATCGGAAATCGGGTTTTATTATCTTGAATTTACTACACTATATATCCTAATTATAACCCATCAAAGAGCCATGGTAGCACAGTGGTTAGTGCACTGGCTTTTCAGCTCGGTGGTCCATGGTTCGATCCCCAGTTGAAGTGGGATTTTTTTTAGACCGCAAACAGTACCGGGGTTGACCCAGCCTCATGAATTGAGTACCAGAGCAACTCTGGGAAGGTTAAACGCAACTGGCGTGATGCTGACTACATCACCCATTGTGTGCCATTTGGTCAAGAAAATATGGGCCAAACACCATCTTCCCAATATGCCTAAAGTGGGCATGTAATGGGATCCTTTACCTTTTTGTTTTTTATAACCCATCAAGGTTTGAACGGAATACTTTGTCTTTAAGAAAAAAAACAAAATCTTTGCTTGGGGCAGATAAAAATGCAGGCTGTAGCTAAGCATCTCAGATGTGCGATCCAGCATATATATTTTGCGGAGGCTTGTTCTGCAACTGCCAGATATTGTGTCGAGATATTATGAAATGCGATAACTGCTTGAAATATGTACAGAGCTGTAGAGTAAGGTCTGAATATGAAAAACTTAACAAATCCTCTGTTTCAAGCATTTTTTATAGCAGTTTGTATAATTATGTGCCAATCCATGACAGAAAGTGGTTATATTATGTGAAAGACAATGGGCATCAAAATGATGTGATAAGCGCTTGAAGTAAAGTTTCCTTTGATCTTTCCATCTGACAAATTCTGGAAATGATGGAATATTGTTTTGAGAAATTGCCATAGATGCTAATGCTGCAGAAATAGTTGATTTGCATTTGATCAACTCTGTTGACTAATATTACTGTCCTGGCTTCTTTGCCAACTGTGTTCCTCCTGCTTTAGCATTTGTTGTTATTGATTGTTATTTGCTCTAGATCACTCTTTATAGGCTCTAGAGTTGACTTTTCAAGTTTCATGAATTCTGATGCCGGTAATCTGCAACTTTGTTTGCAAATGAATTTTTATGATGCAGCAGTATGAAATGTGGGTGTTTGACAATCACTTATTACCTAATGAAGTTTTATTTCTGAGTGGGTGTAAAGTTGTGAAAGAAACACCACTCAATGAACATAATGAAGGAAAAAGGAACACTGCAGAAATATGAATTACTGGAACACAAGTAGCTTATATCTCATCCTGGGGATTCGAGACAGCCTCATATTGCTATCAAAAGATTTTTATTTTTGCAGTTGATTTTGCTATTTTGCTGATTTTAGTCATTATCTGGTTCATTCAGAATATGTGCCATTTAGAATATTTACCATCTGGAATATTTACCATTTAGAATATTTGCTATTTAGAATATTTACCATTTAGAATATTTACCATTTAGAACATTTGCTATTTAGAAAATTTGCTAATTATTTGTTTGCTCTAGGACTGAAAGTTATAGGAGGAAAAGTGTCAGAGACAGGAAAATTGGGTGCCTTTATAACCAAAGTCAAGAAGGGGAGCATTGCAGACACTGTGGGTCATCTTCGACCAGGTCAGTCCCACTTTTATCATCTGAGGCTCATGTATTGCAGATTTGTATTTTTTCATCAGTCATTATTTCTTCTATTGCCATTATGTGTGTGAGTGCGTGTGTTTTTTGTGACCGTGTTTGCATTGCCGTATATGCAAGACCTGTCCGCTTGTTCTCCAAGCTCATACTGTTTCTTTTCCAAAGGGCAACTTTGTCATTAGAGAGTCATTTAATGCAAATTCAGAAACCTGATTTATGCTATATTCTGCAAAAGGTGTGGTATTACCTATATTGGTGAAACTGGCAGATGTTTGGCAGACAGGTTTCACGAGCACTTAAATTAGGGTGACCATATTATTTTTTTTTTGAAGGAGGACATTTTCTGATTTTTTGACTAAAAAGGAGGACACATTAGTTTCACTAATTTAATACATTTATGTCAAGAGTCATGATAAACTATATAGAAATATTTCAATGAAATTAAAATAAAAAAAGGTAAAAATCTTCATAAAATGCATTTTTAATAATTTTTCCATCAAGCATGATTTTTTTCAACATCACTAAATATTCAGTCTTTAACATTGTACTTTTCACTTGAAATTATTTTTCCCAGTAAGTCTGAATTTCCAACTAAATACTCATGAGACTCCATACGAGAAACATTCTTATAATTGTATTGAACTTCTAATATTCATTTAATATATTCAACAGAGAATCGGTAACTGTCCTTTGTCCACTGACTTTCCGTTAAAGAAAAAAGCCTCTCAATATTAGCATTATGTCCTGGAACAACAAGAAAATATTGAACAATGAGCAGTAGTTCAGTAACTCTACATTTCTTGATTGTTCAAAGAATTTGCTCCACTTTTCATGTGCCAGTAATTCAATCAAAGTATTATCATTCAGATTATAGCATTACTTACTCAATGAACAACAAGAATAAAACTAAAATTTCAGTCGATTGATGTAGATTGAGGTTAGTTTTGTTAAAGGTCAAAGTAGAATAAGTAATGATGGATACCAGCGTGAATAAAAAAAAAAAAAACCTAGATATCGGTGACTTGGGCTATTTTTAGACTACTTTTGCCGATTCTTGGTCTACTTTGGTTGATTTTTGGGCTATTTTGGCCAAAATTTAGGTGGCGTTCTTCAACTAATAAAGGAAAGTGACACCTAGATGGAACCAAAACAACCTAGATCTATGTGAATCCACCTAGGAGTGGCAAAGCTGATGGATACCATCTATCAAATCTAAACGGATGTCAAAATGGCCAAATTTCACCAAATTCGCATTTAAAAAAAATTTGATTTGTTCTTCTTTTTTCTAATTTTGTTAAAAAGCTGGAAAAATTGCAATTTTTAAAAAAGCTGGCCGGACACTAAATTTTGACGTTGAAAGCCGGACAAATCCGGCCAAATCCGAACATATGGTCACCCTAACTTAAATGACATTTATCATGGCAAACCTACACCTGTGGCTCTTCAGTTTAATGGACCTGACCATTCAGGTAATTCTGATATCCAGATAACTGCCATCCGCTCTTGCTTTGATGATGACCAGATGCACTTTGCATTGGAGAATCATCTCATTTTTCAAATGGGTTGTCTTTCTCCTTATGGCTTGAATGTTCAACATCCTTTTGCTTGAGTTCTGCTATTTTGTGATTTTCCACTGTTTCAATACCTTCTTTTCCCCACTTTTTCAGAATCTGTCTTTTTTGTTGCTAATATTATGTTTCATATTCTATTTACATATTTTTGTGCTTCGACGTCACTTCCAAAATTTCTTAGCAAGGTTTTACCAAGGCTATTGGTGGATATCTCCCCAGGATATCATTAAGCTCTGTTACTTCATTTTATATTTTCATTATTGCTTTATTTCTTGTGTTAATACACTGGTTTGCTTGCTCCGTATTTTAGCATCTTTTATCTTTCTGTATTATACATCATATAAGTTTTTAATTCATTTTCCCACGTGTTTACAGTATCCATTGTCTTTGTCTGTTGACCTGGCTATATTTATCGTTGTTGCCTTTTTGTGACTGTGGCTGACAAAGTGTGAATCCTGAAATGTCACGTTTCCTGTTGACCTTAATTTGTAAAACTGATTCTAGACCATTTTATTTTTAAATTTACGTATTACTTCCTGTAAGGGTACCAGCTGTGGTGGTGGCTGCATGATTCATAAGGAGCAAAAAAGGGAAATATATTTATAATTTATATATGTATATATATATAGATCATGAATTGTCATGTATGTCACCAGAAGGCTCAGAAGTGGAGCAAAGAATAGTAACACTGTAACCTACCATGCATGTTTTAAAAAGTGACTATAGGGGGTTGGTAAATAAATAAGGGGGCTGCTGTAAAACTGGTAAAGAAATTAATGTATAAATAAAAAAAGAAAATGGTATGGAATTAGTTTTACAAATTAACGGTACACAGGAAACACACTCAATGAGAGGTCACAGCAATTGGGTCTGAAAATGCACACGGAAAAGACCAAAATAATGAGAATAAATGCAGGAAATGATAACAGGGTTGAACTTGAAGAAACACCAATACAAGATGTAGAATAGTACACATATCTTTGCAGCAACATAGACAAAGTTGGATGGACAGACAGCAATATCAAAATAAGAATAAAAAAAGCAAGAGGAGCTGTCATTGCATTGGGAAATATATGGAGATCAAAAGAAATCGGGTCCAACACAAAAATAAGAATCTTCAACTCAGATGTCAAGTCAGTACTATTATATGGCTCTGAAACACGGAGAACGACAAAAACAACAACCAAAAAGCTACAGACTTTCATAAATGGGTGCTTCATAGAATAGAAGGATTAAAATGTTATGACAAGGTTACCAATGTGGAACTGATGTCAAGAACCAGACCAGTGCTGGTGGAGCAAGAGATAAGAAGACAATGGCGATGGACAGGACACACGCTGAGGAAACCTGTTGATAGCATTACAAGGCAGTCCTTGTTCTGGAACCCCCAGGGCAAGAGAGGCAGAGGTAGACCAAGAAGCACGTGGAGAAGAGAGCTGGAAACAGAAGTGAAAATGATGAGGAGAACGTGGAAATAACTTGAGATGATGGCACATGACAGGAGGACTTGGCATGTGTTTGTCGAAGGCCTATTCTCCTTGGGAGCGGAGGGTAATGAATGAGGAAACACAGTACATTTATTTAATTTATACATTAATATAGAAGGTAAGGCATGGGACTCCATCCTGTAGAAAATTTATGCCACAAAAAAAAAACCAAACAAAAAAACCAGGTGATGACAAGAACAAGACAAGTGCCAGTAGAACAAGACAAGTGCCAGTAGAACAAGACAAGTGCCAGTAGAACAAGACAAGTGCCAGTAGAACAAGACAAGTGCCAGTAGAACAAGACAAGTGCCAGTAGAACAAGAGATGACAAAAGATGATGGGTACACATTGAGGAAACCTGTTGATAGCATTACCAGGTAGAGCATATTCTGGAATCCCCATGGTTAGAGTAGGCAGAGGTAGACTAAAAAAACAGATGGAGAGGATTACTGGAGACAGAAATGAAATTACTGATCAAGACATGGAAATACAAGTCCATAATCTCTTACCCAAAATGCAAGGTTAATTGTATATTTCAGAAACCGAGATTTTTCAATTTTCAGATAATGCCCAGATCATGATAAAACTTACTTACCTACTTAGTCGTTCCTCTTCTACCATGAGGTGTAGAGGTTTGGAAGAGAGAGTGTCATACATCAGGATAAAACAGTAGTATAAATTGCCCAGAATAGCCCAAATCATACAAATTGCCAATAGAAAAGTAGCCCAAAGAAACACTCAATTTCCAGAATATTTCAGTTTTTGGATTTTCGGATAAGGGGTTACAATCCTGTACCTTGGGCTGATGGCACATGACAGGATCAGTTGGCATATGACAGGATCAGTTGGCATATGTTTGTTAAAGGTCTGTTCTTGATGATCGCAAGGGTAATGAATGAATGAATGGGATTTAAAAAGATACACGTCTGTAAAATGACATCTATGTGGCTTCCAGCGATCTTATGGTCTTTTTTATTTAGTGTCTGCACTTCACTTCCGTATGTTACTACAAGTCTGTATTCTTTTATTCATAATCCTCAGGAAAAGCTTTCTTTCGGAAATTGGATTTTTTTTCAGTTTTCAGATGTCACCCAAATTGTTAAAAAAAAAAAATAGCCCAGATTCACCCAAAATGTCAGAAAATTGCCTAGTGTCGCCCAAAATGTGTCAGGAAACTGCCCATATTGTGTTCAAAACTAATTCAAAGTTGCCCATAAAACTTTTTAGTTTCAGAATATTTAGGTTTTCACATGTTCGGATGAAAGGACACAGACCTGTACACGTTTCTGTCACATTGGATTATTTTCTTTCATATTTCCACGTATTTGAATGTTTATAACGGTGAAAGAGAAAGTTGTTACAAGATATGAAAGTACCCATTTTTGATTTTTACACGGAGCTGCAGTCTAGTAGAATGAGTCAGGGTTGTTTCTATTTTCAGGTGATGAAGTTGTAGAGTGGAATGGACGCTCTCTACAAGGTGCTACCTTTGAGGAGGTCTATGATATTATTCTTGAATCTAAGCAAGAACCACAGGTGGAGCTCATAGTTCACAGAAGTGCTAAGTATGTCCAAACGTTTGTTTTTCAGGCGTAGTCAGGCTGCTTTGAAATCTCTGTTTTTTTTTCACCAGGACTAGTTTGTATTTACAAGCTGAGTGTTTCAACCAGGGTTTCCCAACTTTTTTTAGTTCCTATACCTCTGTGGCTTTTAGTAAACCTTCCTGTATCAATATTTCAGGAAATAAATTCTAGATTTTACCATGCATAAGCATGTAAGAAATAAAACTTCTTCTTCTTCGTACACTGGATGTTTTCTTGAATGTTTTCAAAGAAAGTAGTGGTCACCTCGAGGCTGTTTGAATCTCCATAGAGCTTTTTCATGAATGGTACTGGTGTCAGCCATATACGCTTTCTCTGTTCCGCATTTGTTGAAGCGACGTTCAGCAGTCATTTTATCAGTGAGAAATAAAACAGATCTATACATTTTTATTGCAGAAATCTGAATTTGGTATGTAAAATTTATTTAGTAGTATAAAGTCGTTAAATGTTTATCAGAACAAAGTGAAATAAATTAGTGAGACCGTTGATTCTGTTTCTTATCAACCAACAGTTTTACTCTTGATACATATTTTGAAAGAGAAACCCATCTGTCATGTTCAGACTCTGTTTCTTGACTTGGATTTGATTGAGAAGAGAACTCCCCACTCTGTCACAAGTCCAGAACTATTACATGTGAATAATATATTATTTAAAAAAAATATCCCCCATACAATGGTTTAGAATGTATTTGTGTGCTTTTTACTGTAACAATCAATATGTTTACAATTGTATTATATTTAATTGTTTAGCTTAGGTCCCAGGGGGTCTGTGATGAGACATAAATAAACATAAAAAGAATGGACCTGCTGATTGGTCAGGCATATTACATAGGCAACTAATGTGAGGTTGTGCATGAGGTTGGCAACCTCATCATGTAGAATGAATTGCTACAGAAATCACCTGCAGGAGCATGTAATTGCTTGGTGTAGGCTTCCTGCCAGAAGGTCAACTGCAATGGTTGCTTCCATGCTCTATAAGTATTGAAATGAAAGATGATGATGATGATGATGTGTACATTTAAGTGCTTTACACTTTACTCAGTGGAATTATGGAAGTAGGTAATGTACATCTTACTAGGACACAGATTTTGGGGAAACACCACATTCACGATGAAGACCAAATCTGTAGTGTAAAATACTTGTGTCAATAGAACACTTCGATACAGTGGTGAGACATGGAAAACTTAGGCTAAGCAAGAAAGAAGGCTCTATACCTTCCATCTATGCCACATCCTTGGTATTTCATGGAAGGACAATGTGACAAATGTTGAGGTGCTGTCACGTACTGGCCTTCAAAGGATGCACACACTGTTTAGACATCGCAGACTACACTGGCTTGGCCATGTCCGCCGCATGGAAGATGGTCGCATTCCCAAAGATATTTTCTACAGACAACTGGCAAATGACAAAAGAACAGCCGGGTGACCACAGCTGAGGTTCAAAGATGTGTGCAAGAGAGACATGAGGACACTGGTCCTGGAAGGATGAAGCTGCTTGTCGCACCAAGTGGCGATGCTCCATGTTGCGCCAATTTAGATAGTTCAAAATCAAGCTGTCACAACAAGCAGAAGATCATCTTACAGGTGCATTATTCTCATAGTTAGTTATGACTGAAGCAGGCTATTACTATGAGGCTGGCAACTTCATCATATAAAACAAATTGCTACACAAATCATTACTGTAAGAGCATGTGACTGCTTGCAGCAGATTTCCTGTCAGGTGACCAACAGCAGTGGTTGCTTCCATGCTCCATAAGAATCAACAAGGAAAATGATGAGGGTGCTGATTATATTTAATGACTTTATCACTTAATTCACTGGAAGCAGGTAATGTCCACCTCACTATGACAAAGGTCAGAGAATTTACCTGTGGTACGAGGGGCGGTCGAAAAGTTTTGCACTTTAGTATGAAGGAGTCAAGGCACGTACCTGGAAATTGGTGTGAACTTTAGTCCTTCTCTATGTATTCACCCCTCTAGGCAATGCACTTCTTCCATCTCTTCTTCACCTTCCTGATGCCCTGATTGTAGAACTCCTCCATCTGGGTCCGGAACCACGTCTCCAGTTCAGTAATCAAGTCCTGGTCGTTAGAAAAACGACGTCCACGAAGCAGATTCTTCATGTTTGGAAACAGGAAGAAGTCACTCGGTGCCAAGTCCGGTGAGTATGGTGGATGGGGCATGATTTCATACCCGCACTGCTGGGCAAGGACGATGGAGCCATGAGCTGCATGAGCCGGTGCATTGTCCTGAAGCAGACGAATGCCTCTGGACAGCATCCTGCGTCTTTTGCGCTTCATTTCTTCTCGTAACTTCTGGAGAAGGCTTTGGTAGTACATGGAGTTGATAGTACAGCCACGAGGAAGGTAGTCGGTGAGTATTACCCCGCGGCAGTCCCAAAAGACGGTGAGCATGACCTTTCCCGCAGAGGGTACTGTCTTTGCATTCTTTGGTGGTGGCGAACAGGAATGTTTCCATTGTTTGCTCTGGTTTTTAGTCTCGGGGTCATAGAAATGCACCCAACATTTGTCCACAGTAACCAGTCTACGAAAAACATCATCTTCATCAGCATTGCAACTGTCCAACATCTGTGCGGATGTTTCGGCTTGATGCTCCTTTTGGAATGGCATTTTGTCCATGACACCGCTTCATACACAACTGAACCAGTTTCCCGCCAATTTCTCTTTCACACAGCACCTCACGCGCGCCATGTACGTGCAGGAAATGTAAACCAATAGTGTGTCTTTACAATGATACACAGCAATCCTGCCTGTCTTAATGCTTTCTTAGTAAAGTGCAAAACTTTTCGACCGCCCCTCGTACAATCACAATGTCTTCTTTAGGGACAAGGAAAGGAATAACTATAGACACAAAAAAAGTGAGAACTAATCTAAAGGCATAAGAAATAAAATAGAAGAAAAATTAAAGTTAATCCCATAACACAATGTTTCCAAACTTACAGCAATTGAGTACCCCTTATGAGAGTTTAGTCTTACACACATGTGCATGCATGGAGACATATCTGGAGTCATCCTTATATGACCACCAGCTTTGCACAATGCTACAATCATACATGCCACACCTCAGAGATGAAAAACCTGTACAAAAAATTAAAAAAACCTGTACAAAGACCCGCAAAACCTGTACAAAGACCCGCAAAACCTGTACAAAGACTGAAAAACGTAACAAAAGAGTTTATTCATGTAAAAGTATATTCAATTAGATGGTTCTGCACCATCATAGTGACATGCGGCCTTTGCCTTTTTAATTTCCTGCTAGACAGAAAAAAAAAATATTAATGTGAAAAAGTAAATACAAATATTAATAATCAATTTGAAAAATATAATTATTTGTAATTTTAATATTATATAATGAAATAGAATCTTGGAAAAAAATTAATACAATTTATGGTTGAAATGAAGAACAGTTGCTGTGTTTTCTATAGTGCCTTATAAAAGTACAGGCCTAAAGAGACCAGTAATAAGCATTATGAATTATAACTCTAAATGGTACGAAAATACATGCGGAGCATTCGGCGACCGTCATTACGATATTAGGCTACCCATAATTTGTAGGCTATTGTATTATTTTTCAAATTTACATTTCTTACGCACTTTCTACAAGTTTTAGTGAAATCAAATAATATGTAGTGGTATCAGCCTTTTTTTTTTTTTTACCAGCCGTAAATAATAAATTATGCTAAACCTTAGGGGAAAAGAAAGCATAGGCCTAAGTTATCTGACAGTTAAATCTAACTTCATCTAAACAATGTTATTGTAATATTTTTTTTAAAATGAATTACTTACCAATACTAAACTGGAAATTAATCCTAAACAATAGGCTCGACTCAAAAAAGATTTCAGTGCTGCGTAATCGTTCAAATAATCAGTAACCTCGCGCTAGCTTTAGCGAAAAATTGTGAATGAACACGCCACGCACATCCCGCGGCAATTGAAAAATAGGCAGCTTGATTTTCATTGGTTATTTTTTTTTTTTATCCACTTGGCTTAAAATCTCGCCGAATCTCATGACGCAAATTGTGTAGTGGCACAAGATTTATATGTATATTTAATAATTAGGCGAAAAAACCCGTACAGACCCGTGTACGGCCCGTACACATCTGAAAACGCAAACACCCCGTACAGATTATGGGTAAACCTTTAAGTGTGGCATGTATGCTACAATATACATATGTCGAAGTGAACAACTGTGAGACTAATTACACCCTCATTGACTTGAAATCATCCACACATTTCCAGAGATTCCCGCTGTGGTAAAACTTGTTGAGAACCCAGCATTGCATAATAAGCTTGGTGAAGGCACTTGAGCCCCAGATGTGATTCTTTGGCTTTGATCTGGTTGACTGCATGCAGGAGGATCTCACTATAGACCCAATGATAGGCAGGGGGAGCTGACAAGTGGCTCTGTGCAGGACATGACAATTCCTTGGGAGAGCCCGGAACCAGAGCACAGTATTTTAGCTGTGCATAGTTGGAGAGCCCCCTTGGATGGCGGGGACTACACAGTATGCCATGCACTTCTTACTCCTAGCTGGAGACCAGATGTGATGATCCATTAAACGCAAGCCAAGCTGGAGAAACTGGAGCTCATCACTTCAACTCAGCACATTATGGAATGACAGAAAAGCCTAGATTTACAGTGTAGATAATACCAAGGAGTCTTCAACTTGGTATTGATGCAAAAGAGCGAGAAGCTAATCAGCACTAGTTAAACAACAACAACAACAAACAACAATACACACACAGGCAAGCATGCACGCACACACATACACTCACACAGTTTTTGCAGTGTATACTATATATGTAGGGGAGCCGCGGTAGCACAGGGGTTAGTGCACTGGCTTCCTTGCTCAGTGGTCCACGGTTCGATCCCCTGTTGAGGTGGGATTTTTTAGACCACAAACGGCTCCGAGGGTCAACCTAGCCTCATGAATTGGGTACCAGAGCAACTCTGGGAAGGTTAAGGCGGCTGGCGTGATGCTGACCACATCAGCCCTAGTGTGCCGATGGTCAAGACAATATGGGCCTAACACCATATTCCCAATATGCCTCAATGGGCGTGTAACGGGATCCTTTACCTTTACTATATATGTATGTAATTAAAATAATAAAAATCAATAAACATTATGACAGGGCAGGGGATAAATATGATAGATTCTAAAAATTAGTATGATAAAGTAACATCAAAAAGATTCTGCCGTCTACCCCTTGAATCCCTTTGGAGTATGCCACTTTGGGAAACTGCCATAGCAAATACTGCCAACCAGGACTGAAGTGTTAAAGACTTCACCATACTAGGGCCAGCTTTATGAGGAGGGGTGACTGGTTCCCTTCCTCACTGCCTTTGCCTTACCTAAATCAAGAGCAGCATCAGGGTACCCATTTACAGTTTTGTAGACTAGAGCATGATGCTGCCAAGTTCTGAACCCAGAATCTAGTAACTTTGCTGTGAGAAGAAAATGATTTGACACCGCCAGTTGGTGCTGTAACCTGCAAATGTAGTTGCTGTTGTTACTGTGATAAATCCCAGTAATAAATGATGGGACAGACATGCTTGAAACAAAGGATATAAAAGGATATTCAGTCCTTTTCGTCTTCTTATGTCTTTATTTATTTATTAACTTGTTTATTCATTGAATCCACAGACATGGGGAAACACCCCCAAGTGTCCAGTCTTCCTTTACCGATCATGCCAGAGGTAGGAGATAGGTACTGGTGGTAGGCCACATTGATGCAGTCATGGTGGTGGTTGTTGTGTCTGTGCCATTGTCCTGTGGTAGTGATGTCTGTTCCATTGTCCTGTGGTAGTGATGTCTGTTCCATTGTCCTGTGGTAGTGATGTCTGTTCCATTGTTCTGTGGTAGTGATGTCTGTTCCATTGTGCTGTGGTAGTGATGTCTGTTCCATTGTCCTGTGGTAGTGATGTCTGTTCCATTGTCCTGTGGTAGTGATGTCTGTTCCATTGTCCTGTGGTAGTGATGTCTGTTCCATTGTCCTGCGGTAGTGATGTCTGTTCCATTGTCCTGCGGTAGTGATGCCTGTTCCATTGTGCTGTGGTAGTGATGTCTGTTCCATTGTCCTGTGGTAGTGATGTCGGTTCCATTGTCCTGTGTTAGTGATTTCTGTTCCATTGTCCTGTGGTAGTGATGTCTATTCCATTGTCCTGTGGTAGGGATATCTGTTCCATTGTGCTGTGGTTGTGATGTTTGTTCCATTGTCCAGTGGTTGTGATGTCTGTTCCATTGTCCTGTGGTAGGGGTATCTGTTCCATTGTCCTGTGGTAGTGATATTTGTTCCATTGTCCTGTGGTATTGGTGTTTGTCCAATTGTCCTGTGATAGTGGTGTCCATTTCATTGTCCTTGTGGTAGTGGTGTATGTCTAATACTGTATTGTTCAGTTATTCTAGTGTCTGTCACATTGTTCAGTGGTAGTGGCAGGTGCAGTCACTTCATATAGTATGGAAAAAGTAGGTAGTATCATCACCAATAGCCACATGTAGCAAATTATTTTTACAACTGTGGCAATTTTTTGTTTATAATTTGGAACAAATGATGCATGAACTTTTTAATTTTTTTTTTTCGGGCAAGGCACACAATTAAGTGAATAACAATCCCCCAGGAGAAGTAGATTGTAAAGTGTAAAAGATCAGAAGAACAATCCTTCAGCAGAAGTGGATTATAAAGAGTAAAAGATCAGAAGAAAAATCATTCAGCAGAAGTGGATTATAAAGAGTAAAAGATCAGAAGAACAATCCTTCAGAAGTGGATTGTATTGGAGTAAAGGATTAGAATCCACAAACTATTTGTACTGGAGGTAATCCAACTTGATTCAGTCACGTTTGTTAATTGCAAAACTGTAATCTAATGATCACAAAGATCACTAAAGGGGAACTGTGTCAAGAACCAGACATATGCCAGTGGCACAAGAGACGTGAAGAAGACATTGGAGATGGATATTACACAGACTGAAAAAAATCCTGTTTATAGCATTACAAGGTAGTCTTTGGTCTGCATTCCCCAGGGTAAGAGGAGCAGAGGTAGACCAAAGAACACATGGGGAAGAGAACTGGAGAAAGACATGGAAAGAGCTTGAGCTGATGGCACAGGACAGGAGGACTTGTCTTTGTTGAAAGCCTATGCTCCGTGAGGAGCTGATGGGTCATACATGAAAGGATGAAATTTCCATCATTTGCTACCTGTGTGGGTCATTTGAAAGTTTGGCTGTTTACCTCTGTAATATAATACATTAATAATACGAACCACACATTGTAATAATATGCGAATCTTCACATGTACGAGATCCTGTAAATAAACATGGCTACAAACTGAACATGCTTTTACTGAGTGCCTTCTGAAACATGTGTGTGCTTGTGTAGATGACGAGGTAATGCTTATATACATACATCATAACATTACATGGTGGCAGTGGTCGATACCGGACTGACGCAAAAAACAGCTAGACGATAACACGTGAGTACAGTATTCGGCTAATTTTCGTCATCGAGGTCAGCCATGGCGGCGAAACAATATCGCAACGCACCGCAAATGAGATTCGCCGGTAAAGATGATAAGAGTGAAGCTTTCTTGTTATGGCGCCAACGCATAGGTCTATATTCCAAGACCACTGGTCTGGAAGGACAAACCCTAACTCCATATATCCTAGAAGCATTGGACGACGAAGGTTTGAAAATTTACAACAGTTTTGCTACCGCCATGCCTGTGGAGTCGGCGACAGACCCCGCAGCCATATTGGACGAATTTGAAAAACGTCTGATAATAAAGCACACGAACTTTAGAGCGGCAAGATTAGAACTTCACCACCTGCGACAGAAACCTGGTGAAAGTCTAGATGATTTTTTCACTCGCATCAAAGAGAAAACAAGTGTATGCAAATTTAACAAAGAAGAAGAAAAAGAGCGAATTATCGAACAGATCCTTCTCAGCACACCAATGCCAGAGTTCCAGAAATGGATACTGAGCCAGAGTGATACACTAACTTTACAACAACTTCTGGATGAAGGCAGGAAACACGAGGCACAAGCACTAAACATTAAACAAATTCAGCAAGGTACAGTAACAGCCCAGGTGGATGCAGTAAAAAGCTATAAACCCAAACAAAACAAAGCAACCGGTTCGAAGCAACAAGAAAAACACAACACAAGCAGAGGTGCTATGTGTAAATGTTGTGGCCTAAACCACATACAAAACCACTGTCCAGCTAAAGACTCTACATGTCATTACTGCAGAAAGAGGGGCCACTGGATAAAATTATGTTTCAAGAGGAAACAAGACAGTGCTCAACACAACCTTCACAGCAGAGAGTCATCAAAACAAACACACTTTATGATGACTGAGGACCTTGACTCCAGTGAAGAAAGTGATCCTTCCACATTTGATACTGTGAAGATACTAACTTTCAGTAATGAACCAAAGAGAACGCAGGCTTTCTGCAAGGTACAATTCCGAATACCAGGAATTAAAAGGCACAAAGAAAGATATATTCGGTTCAAGATAGACACAGGTGCCCAAGGTAACACTCTACCCTTAAGAATATTCAGACAGATCATGCCTGACAAGGTGGATGAGCAAGGATTTCCCACAAGGGATGTAAAAAGTAGGAGTGGCAGGACAAAGCTAAGAGCTTACAATGGAACAAGTATAGACTGTTTCAGAGCAGTAACACTTGAATGTTTATACAGAGACTCTGAATGGACATCGTCAACATTTTACTTGGTAGATGTTGAAGGACCTGCAATTTTGGGTTTACCAATGTGCGAAAAGCTGAGTGTGGTAACTATTAACAACATTAAAGCTGACAAAAAAGAACATCTTACTCTACACGTCACTGGAGTAGATGACCTTAAACAGCGATTCCCAGAACAGTTCGACAGAATAGGCAAACTTCCAGGAAAGGCAAGATTCTTTTTAAAAGACAACGCTGAGCCAAAGATAGACCCACCTAGAAAGTATCCTATACATGTTAAACAGAAACTTGCCACAGAACTAGAAAAGATGGTGCAGAATGATGTTATTAGAAAGGTTGAAGAGCATTCTGATTGGTGTAGTAGTATCACAACCGTTCTGAAGCAGGATGGTTCTCTTCGGGTTTGCCTTGACCCAAAACACTTAAACAACAGTCTAAAGCGCTGTCCACACAAAATGCATACAGTGGAAGAGATAACTCACAGATTCCACAATGCCAAATATTTTTCTAAACTAGATGCTGTACACGGATACTGGAGTGTTGAGATAGCAGAGGAAAGTCAACTCCTTACAACTTTTCGAACACCATTCGGCAGATATTGTTTCAAGAGACTCCCATTTGGTTTGAATGTATCACAAGACATCTTTCAACAGAAGATTGACAACATTGTTGAGCAATGTTCTGGTACAGTGGCTATTGCGGATGACATTGTAGTCTGCGGCAGGTCAGAACAAGAACACGACCGTAACTTGATTAACTTGATGCATGTAGCACAGGCCAATGGGCTAACATTCAACAGCAAAAAGTGTACAATTAAGGCAACGGAGATACAATTTTTTGGATTGCTGTACACCCAGAATGGTGTAAAACCAGACCCTAAAAAGGTTGAAGATATTCATGACATGCCAACACCAGCTACAAAGAAGGAACTGCAACAATTCTTAGGTGCTGTCAATTTCCTAGCACAATTCATACCAAATTTGTCAGCTGCTGCAGAACCTTTGCGATCTCTACTACAGAATGAAACTCCGTATGAATGGTCAGAAGACTACCAACACATATTCAACCACTTGAAGACCCTCATATCATCTGATGCATGCTTGAAATACTATGACATGCAAGCACCCACTTTTCTCATGGTTGATTCCAGTCTGAAAGGCCTAGGAGCAGCACTTTTGCAACCAGACAAAAATCCTGAAGGACACTATGCCAAAGAACTTCGTCCTGTAGCTTACGCAAGCAAATCATTAAGTTCTGGCGAAAAGAAACTTGCAAACATTGAAAGAGAAATGCTAGCTGTACGTTTTGGAATCAAACGCTTCCACACATTTCTTTTCAACCGCCCATTTACAATTCTCTCAGATCACAAGCCACTTGAGATGATTCATAAAAAACCAATAGCTTCAGCACCACCACGACTACAAGCTCTGTTATTGGAAACACAAGGTTATGATTTTAATATTCAGTATATCCCAGGAGAGGATATAGGTCTTGCAGATGCTCTCAGCAGACTACCAAACCCCAACAAGACAGCAGATCTTACCCCAAACATCAAAGTTGATTTTGTCAAGTTTAGCGATAATCGGCTTGAACACATCAGAGAAGACACAATGAGAGATCCTATCCTTAACTCTCTCAAAGAACTGATATACCATGGATGGCCAAGCTCTATCAGGGAAGTTCCAACACACATCCGTCCATACTACTCGATGAGGGACGAGTTAAGCATCGAAGATGGTCTGATCCTTAAAGGAGATCGCATTGTTGTACCAGAAACACAACGATATCATCCTTAAACAGCTCCATAATAGTCACCTTGGTATTGTGAAGACACAACTGAGAGCAAAGAAAGATGTTTACTGGCCACAGATAAACAAGGACATAGAAACACTATGTAAAAACTGTTCAATTTGCCAAGAACATGCAAATAGGCAGTGCAGAGAACCTCTCATACCATCAGACATACCATTGAGCCCTTGGAGCATTATAGGAACTGATATTTTCTCAATCGACAATAATGACTATCTTATTATTGCTGATTACTACAGCAAATTTCCCATCATTGAGAAACTTCCACAACCCTCACCATCAGCTGTTATTGCAGACATTACAAAGAAGTATTGCAGCATGTTTGGCATCCCAGATGAAATTAGATCAGACAACGGTCCACATTTCTCAGGTCAAGCATACAGAAACTTCACTAAGGACTGGAAGATCAAACACACAACATCATCACCTAGATACCCTAAATCTAATGGTTTCATTGAGAGACAGATACAAACTATCAAGTCAATCATGAAGAAAACAAGAACAGAGGATGTACACCTAGCACTCTTGAGATGGAGAACAACACCGGTAGACAGTAAGATCGACAGTCCAGCAGAACTTATGTTTGATAGAAGAATTAAAGACCTTCTACCATCTAAGGTCCACTTCCGTCCACAACATAGAGACAGCACATATGATCAACTTCAGCATCGTCAGCAAGTTCAGAAATCCAACTATGACAAATGTGCTAAAGACTTACCACCATTATATCCTGGTCAGCATGTGACTACCTACAACCACAACAATGACACATGGTCAAAAGCAACAATCATTTCCAGAAACCCTGAACCCAGGAGCTATACTTTAAGACCAGACAGCAGCAGCAACCTCCTGAGGCGAAACAGAGTGGACATAAGAGAAATCCCACAGAATACAACAGAACAGAGAATTCCCATGCTTTCAACAGACAATGCAGTAACTCCAGACCTTGGTGCCCCACAAAACCAACAAGCGCCAAGGCCGAAATCACAACCAACTCAAGCTAAACCAGGGACTTCCGCAGAACCACCAGCACTTTACACCACTCGTTCTGGCCGTACAGTGACACCTCCCAGCCGATACAGACAGTGACATATATATACTCACACTGAGCATTACACATACTTATCCTTTCTCACATGAAACATTTCGTTGGAAATGTTTGCACACATTTTTTTTTTTTTCAAAAAAGGGGGGATGTAATATAATACATTAATAATACGAACCACACATTGTAATAATATGCGAATCTTCACATGTACGAGATCCTGTAAATAAACATGGCTACAAACTGAACATGCTTTTACTGAGTGCCTTCTGAAACATGTGTGTGCTTGTGTAGATGACGAGGTAATGCTTATATACATACATCATAACATTACAACCTCTGGAGTCTGGTACTGTGTAATGTGGTGAGGTCAGGTATAAATGTTAATGATTATAGTGAATACTGTGTGATATGGTGAGGTCAGATATCAATGTTAATGATTATAGTGAATTTTACATCATACTGTGTGATATGATATGGTGAGGATATATGGTGTTGTGTGCCACTGAAATATGTAATATAATCATTGTGTGATGTGGTGGTGTATGTTATGGTACATTTTGATACCCTCATACATGCCACACCTCAGACATGAAAAACCTGTACAAAAAATCCAAAAATCCTGTTCAAAGACCCGCAAAACCTGTACAAAGACTGAAAAACGTAACAAAAGAGTTAATTCATGTAAAAAATATATTCAATTAGATGGTTCTGCACCATCATAGTGACATGCGCCCTTTGCCTTTTTAAGCATGTCTTCACTTGCTTTAAAACCTAAACAACAGGAGTTAGAATTTATTTTGCATTGTAGAAATGCTGTAACTGTATCATCATTTAGTCTATTTCTGCAAAAAAAATTAATACAATTTATGGTGGAAATGACGAACAGTTTGGTGTCTGTTCTATAGTGCCTAATAAAAGTATAGGTCTAAAGAGACCAGTAATAAGCGCTTTGGGTTAGGTTTACTAATCTTAAATCAAATATATATATATATATATATATTTTTTTTTAAAGCTAGCAATGAAAATATAAACTGGCGCAACTAATCTCTATCAAACGTCAATAATTGGAATAGCCGTTAGGCCTATAGCCCAACTGGTAGCTTTAAATAGACCTACCCATACGACTTTTAGTGTCAATCAAACATTGATAGTAATTAATTATTTAATAAATATAGGCCTAGCCTAAATCATTAGTTGACCATAATGATGATCACCCAAGGCAAAATCGCATTGTTTTTTAAAGAAACGAAATTAAAACTAAGACGAGAAGTAGGCCTAGGCCTAACTCCAAATAGGCTAAACTTTTCTCTGATCGGGTTAAGATGCAAATTTGCCTTGCTTTTGTGTGTGTGTGTTTTTTTTTTTCTTCAGTTTCATAATTTGGTAATATCGGATGCCGAACGCTTCGCATGTATTTTCGTACCATTTAGATTTAAGGTTAGTGTTACTAGCCTAAATGGTACGAAAATACATGCAGATCGTTCGGCCACCGTCATTCCGATATTACCCATTATTTGTATTGTATTATTATTCAAATTTACATTTCTTACGCACTTTCTACAAGTTTTAGTGAAATCAAATAATATGAAGTGGTATCCGTCTTTTTTTAAGCAGCCGTAAATAATAAATTAGGCTATGCTAAATCTTACGGAAAAAAAAAGCATAGCCTAGGCCTAAGTTATCTGACAGTGTCATAAAATTAACAAGTGATACAACGTAAAAATATCTCCAAAGGATAAAATGTAGGGATAAAAAGAATGCGTAAGTTACTAGAAGGCATGATCGCCCACGCCGCGGGTCATCACCCGCCATGGAAATTAAATTGCTGAAACGGTTACCATTTGAACGGGATGAGAACGGCGGATCAAAAGGAAAAAAAAAATATGACTGAAAAATTGCGTGAGACTAGCAAGGCTTAGAAGATGCAATTGGGGGGGGGGGGGGACGGAGGAAAAGTCACGTCCCCAAATTGACACGAGGTACGGAAAGGGACGCTTATGCGATACCAAGCCTTTTATTTGAATTCAGCGGCAAAAGCATTACAACGCAGATGCTTGAAATATTACAAAATTAAAAAAGTAACTTTTTCTTAATACTAATGTTAGGAATATAAAAATTAGCTGGCCGGATGGCCCATTTTGAGCAGTGAAATAATATGCTTTTATTTATACAGACGGATAGATAATAATGAAGACATTGACAAAAGACTGTGTTGTTCACATCAGCGAAAGACTGCATTGAATCAAACATGTCACTAATTTGCACAAAAACCGCGACCTTGATACTCAAGTGTCCAAATCTAGTTAGAATGAAAGAGAGAGGGTGTTAAGGAGAATTGTGGCTAAAAATAACTTTTCAGGCAAATTTGTAGAGGGGACGGATAGGTTGGTTCAAAAACCAAGTACGGTTTTGTGAAAACGCAAGTAGAGACGGACGGACTAACAGATAAAAATCCATACTTGACTGAAGCATGACTGAAATGACTTTAGTGTAGGAAATTTGAATTTGAAAAAAAACACAAGGCATTGATTGGCCACAGACAATCATATTATCAGCGCTCAGACGCGCTTTTTTTGCCATTCCTCAATAGTTGTCCAGTGATAGACACAGTAAATTTTAAGTGTGGTGATTTCCAATGAAGTAATTGAAATAAGTTCAGGGACGCCATACTATAGCCAGCAGCTCAGCTGAGTTTTGCTAGCATTTCTGTGTTCTTTATCCATAATCTGAGCTGTGAGTTTTTTATGTTGACACCAAAAGGTGGTGTCAAATGCTGGGTAAATAATTGACAGTGAGGACCCGTGCAGTGTCGCATCTCGGCAGAACAGCCTTGTATTGCCCCCAAGCACGGAGAGGTGGGGCCACCCGATATATTGCCCCCAAGCACGGAGAGGTGGGGCCACCAGATTCCAGCACCAGAACTACTCTTTCAAAGTTACGTAAGCAGGCTGGTCTGCTGGATTTACACCAACTTCATAGACATAGCACCCAAAGTGAATTACTACTAAAACATCCCATTTCTTTCCATCATTAATGGACAATGTTTGGTAGGCATAGACAGGGAGGGATGAAGCCACCCCAACAGCACATCTATTCATCGTTCTCCCAGGGAAAATAAAATTATGAACTGTAGAAATATTAACTAATCGTGAAAATTGTATACGTACACACCTTTTATTTATCATGCCATTTATTCATGCCATTCACTCATAAATTCCAAAATCTTTCATATGTTCTGTCTAAAATAAAACCTTGGTTCAGAACAAATAAATTTACTTTTCTAAAATTTCACCAGCTGAATTTAGTTCATTGTGTTCTAAATTTTATTGATAACATTATATTATTTAATATCTGTGTGTGTGTTTGTATATGTCAATACAACACATTACATTCAGTACCCTAGATTTTAACGTAGCCACATTCATTAGAAAAAAAGATAGGTGTGAGGTCGTAGTGGTAGCAAGAAAGGCCTTCTGAAAATTCACAGCTACATTTTATCTCAGGAGCCTTCACAGCTGACCTCATACATCACACTTAGTAATATCACCATCATACAATACCATCAAAACCACTACAGACAGTTAAATCTAACTTCATCTAAACAATGTTATTGTAATACTTTATTTAAAAAATGAATTACTTACCAATACTAAACTGGAAATTAATCCTAAACAATAGGCTCGACTCAGTGCTGAGTAATCATTCAAATAATCAGTAACCTCGCGCTAGCTTTAGCGAAAAATTGTGAATGAACACGCCGCGCACATCCCGCGGCAATTGAAAAATAGGCAGCTTGATTTTCATTGGTTATTTTTTTTTTTTTTAATCCACTTGGCTTAAAATCTCGCCAAATCTCATGATCCAAATTACGGAAAATTGTGTAGTGGCACAAAACAGTCGATTTATATGTATATTTAATAATTAGGCGAAAAAACCCATACAGACGGTATGTACGGGCCGTACACATCTGAAAACGCAAACACCCCGTACAGATTATGGGTAAACCATAGCGTGTGGCATGTATGTACCCTGTATAGTTTCGGGGGGGGGGGTCTCTCAGGAGACAAGGAAAGAATAGGACTACCACACTCTAAGGTATGTCGAACGAGGTTGTCGTCTGGGCCTGGAGGTCTCATCATGTAAGATAAATAGCTACAGAGTCTACTGCTGCCAGAGCACATAAATGGTTTGGTGCAGTCTTCCTTGGGACAAGCTACAGTAGTAGCTCCTTACTCCATAAGGAGCTAAAAAGGAAATGATGACGATGGTCATGATGATGATGGTGATGTTGATGATGATGATGGTGATGGTGATGATGATGATGAGGATGATGATGGTGATGATGATGATGGTGATGATGATACTATAATGATAAAGCAATAATTGATGTGGTGTGAATGACATAAAGAGGCGCTACATGTTGTGTGATGCTGAGAAAAATGATATTCTTCTCCTTTCTTGAACGCTTATTTAGGAGAATGGACCACAACTGCTGTTGGCCCTTTTGCCAACCTCTTGAACATCTTCACATTTTTTTGCCTCTTATGACATGCTTGAGGTAGCTGTGGTACCATTATTTCTGTCTCCCCAGGACACCATATGTGGTGTGCTGTTGTGTCATACAGTAGACAGGATGTGGTTTTGTTTGGTATAGTGAACATGATGTATAGTAAAACTGTATAACAAGGAAAACAAATTAACGTATATCATGATTAATGGAAAAATGACAGGAAAGTTAAAGTCTAGGGAGGTTCTATTGTTGAGATGGCACTGGCTCATCACAAGACATTTAAATTTCATCAGATTATTATTTTCATTCATTTATTTCATTTGATATATTTTGCTGTTATTTTATTTAGTTTCATTGCGTTGATATTTTTTTTTCTATTTAGTATTTTCATTTGTTAATTACCATATATACTCGAGTATAAGTCGATCTGACTATGTCTAACTCTAGACTTTAGGACTTAAAAACCTTCCAAAATAATTACCTAATTATAAGTTAAATAAAAAGATGCAAGAAATTTTGGTATTTCTGGCACTTTGCAATATTTTCAACTACTTTTCAATTAAAGGGCATGAATTCGAATTGATCCTCATGTAATGATGCAACCATTTTGCCGCAGAGTTAAAACCCATTCATTTATTTCCTCTTCAAGAGTCGTAAACGACGAAGTGTTCCCTCTCCCTGCTCATTTAGTTTTCTTGCAGCAATTCTTTTATTTTACACCCGTCTCGAACCAGTTTTTTGTCAATTCCGAATTCCTGTATTGCATTGGAATTGCCATGGCTTTCTGCAAATTCAATCACTTTGAGTTTAAAGCCAGCTTTATAAGAAGTATGCTTTCTTTTTTTAAAAACTCATTGTAAGAGCACCTGTGGGGGAAAAAAATTTGAACTAAATGCTGGCATATTTACAAAAAATGATTTAAACAGCTGTGCTTGTCGGTGTACGTATGACAGGAAGTATGAAAGCTTGATGGACATTTTTTTATTTACCATATATCATTTGTATCTAGTATCGCTAAACATTTTAAATTTTTAATGTATTACTTAAGATATCTTGTTAAAAACATTTAATAAAGCAGTAAATTTATATTTGAAGGATACCAGTTTTGCGTTTCGTTGGCTTCCTGCTGGATTTTAAGCTCCGTCTTCAAAATGTAGCGTACGCAGGAAGTGGTTGTCTGGTGAAGGGGACTACTATATGTCATGTTTATATCCATGCACTCCGTTGTATCAGTGGGCAGAAATGTTGTTGTTCGTCCATCACGGGTGATGAAGACCACTCTGTTCATCCAATTATTTAGGAATATGTTAGGTTAGTTTATGGGTACGACGGTGACTGATGAGCCCGATGCAGGCCTGGAAAGATCTCGGACAGTGTGGGCAGGGAATGTTTGCTTCATGTGAAGGTTTTATTACACGGTCCTTTCTAGCTTGTCTCCTCTGTTCCGCTGCTGCTCTTCTGGATGATTCGCATGCCGCTGCACCTTTACGAAGAGATGTGCGCCAAGCAGTTCGGTCTTGCGCAGCAGCTTCCCATGTATCTGGGTTTATGTTAAAGGTTTTCAATGACGTCTTTAACGTGTCTTTGAAGCGCTTCTTTTGGCCACCATGGGAGCATTTACCCTTCTGTATCTCACCATAAAAAAGTATCTTTGGCAGTCGATGGTCTGGCATGCGGACTACATGACCTGCCCAGCGAATCTGTGACTGCATCAGACAAGAACGGCGGTATCCGGGATCTTGTCTTGCCATTTGATGTTCATTATCTTCCTGAGACAGACTGTATGGAAGTGGTTTAGCTTCTTTACGTGGCGCCTGTATACAGTCCATGTTTCACATGCATAAAGCAGCACTGGAAGCACTGCAGCTCTGTACCCCTTCAGCTTTGTCTGTAGACTAATGCCACTTCGATGCCAAACGTTGGTGTATAGTCTGCCAAATGTGCTGCTGGCTTTAGAGATCCTGGTGTTCACCTCATCATCAATGACAATGTTCTGGGATAGTGTGCTACCAAGGTATGTGAATCTGTTCACAACATTCAGTTTCTCACCATTAACCTTGATGATTGGCTCAGTATAAACTGTGCCAGGAGCTGGTTGGTACATGATTTCTGTTTTCTTCGTGTTGATGGTAAGCCCAAAGTTGGCGCAGGCTTCGGAGAATCTATCCACACTATGCTGCAGATCAGCCTCTGAGCCAGCATTGAGGGCACAATCATCAGCAAACAGAAGATCTCTGATGGTGTGTGATTTGACCTTGGTTTTTGCTTGAAGCCTCCTAAGGTTAAACAATTTTCCATCAATACGATAACTAATGTCGATTCCTGTGTCCCTGTCTCTAAAAGCATCAGTCAGCATAGCAGAAAACATGATACTGAACAGAGTCGGTGCAAGTACGCACCCTTGTTTAACTCCATTTGAGACGGGGAAAGGCTCTGATAGCTCACCGTTTTCCTGAACTCTAGCCTGCATTCCATCATGCAGTTGCTGTGATAGGAAACTCTTTACAGAGCGATACAACAGGAAGCAATCTGATCATCAGAAGAAGTCCCCCCGTCCGACAAGTGTTTCGGCCCTATATACTCCTTTACACTCTAAGGGGGGCGGGCCCACTTGGGTCATGACTCCCAAGCGTCTCAGCTTCCTGTTGTCTTGCATCGAAAATGAACCCATTTCACTTATGGTAGCAACTTTAAATTCCACAACTCCGCCAGCCGTGGAGGCAATTGTGAAAGTAACAAGGAGAAGACAAATTATTCCGTTTGTTCCGTCGCACACACTGAGACACCAGCGCGAAGTCAACGAGTCGCCACTTCGCGTTCCCCACTGGACTTTTGATACTGACACCCCTTATAGTATACACCGCTTGTCGCCCCTGAGTCGCAGCCCGTTCACTAGTCCACCACAAACCTCAGCGTATTGTGGACTTAGAAAAATTCCTGGTGTTTCCTGTACCGCAGCGTTTATTGTTACGATCTCCATTCCCCATTGCGGTTGTTCCACAGCCAGCCTGATGCCTTTTCGGCAGTTTCACTAAGCCTCTTCAGGGCCCTTGTTCTCGACTGTCCCCTCAGCCCCAACAGTTTCAATAGATCATACACTGATGCAGCCACAAGCCCTCTTGCGCCCACTTCAACAGCCATGACCCTTGCAGTGAACCCATCGTGTCTCAGATCCGCGGCCAGATCACTATACTTGGCCGCTTTGAACGAATGTTGCTCATCTAATCTGGATTCAAATGGCACTGTCAGTTCAATCAGTATGACCTGAAGCGTTGCTGCAGAATGAAGCACTATATCCGGCCGTCTCCGCGATTTTCTGATACTCTCTGGATATGCCCCTCGTCCAGGTAGGTCTACCGCCATCTCCCAATCATTTGCACAATCAAGAAGAGATGGTAAACTGCTACCAGGTTTATTCGGTTTGGGGTGTGCTAACTTTCCTGCCCTCAGAAAGTATGTGTTTGCGGTGTCTGGCCGGACTTTGCTATTCGCCTTCATTCTTGCCAGATCTATTGTCGCAGCAAGCTCATTTAGCACTTTGTTATGGCGCCAAGTGTATCGCCCTTGCCCTAATGACACCTTACACGCTGAGAGCACGTGTTCAAGTGTCTGCCTCCCCTGGCACAGGGGGCACTGCTCATCATCCGACTTTCCCCATTTCACAAGGTTGGTGGCCGACGGCAGCAGGTCATACAGTGATCTGACAACGAAGCTGAGCCTAAGAGGTGCCATATGCCATATATCATTCCATGTCAAGGACCTCTGCAGGGCTCCTTCCCATGTAGTCCATTGGCCTTGTTGGACCTGCTGCACTGCTTTTTGCAACCTCTTATCATTCTCAGCTTCTCGTATCTCCTGAACTACCATGTCTCTGCGCTCCCTGCTTGATGCCTTGGACCACCAGCGGATGTCTCCATGACCAAATCCCCGTCTATTCGTTTGTGTGTATCCGATTACCTCCCTCAGTTTGAGTGACTCTTGGGCAGCATCAACAGCTTCTTCCACTTTCCACTTCCTTCCCGTTTTCAGTGTGGGCTGAATGGACTTAACCACGTCATCAGCTGACTCGCGTAGCATCATTGCAAGCCTTGCCTTTCCAACTTTGTACTCTTCAACAACTGACTTGAAAGGAAGCAGAAGTTTTGACTTTTTGCAGTACAGTGCTACATCTGACAGACCTGGTGGTACTCCTAGCCATTTCCTCATGAACTTGTTGACCTTCTTCTCTATGGCTTCCACTGTACTTGTGCTTATTTCATATATAAGCAGTGGCCACAGCAACTTTGGTATCAACATGAACTGGAGGCACCACAGCTTGAACTTCCCCAGGAGTCTGCTTTGGTCTATGATCTGTAGCCCTCTGTCTGCCATTTCTATTGTCTGTTGCACTGCCTTTGAGTCTTTTAATGAGGCATCGTACACCCTGCCAAGACTTTTAACAGGTTCCTCAATGACAGTAGGGATTCTTTGGTTGGAAACCGTGAATATGACCTCTGCTATCTTCCCTTTCCTGACTGATAGGCTTCTCGACTTCTTGGGTTTGAAGCTCATTCTGCACCAGCTGACTAGTTCATCCAGGCGTGCTAACATCCTCCGGGCCTGATGTTCATCTGATGTCAGAATTGTTGTGTCATCCATGAATGCTTTGAGCGGTGGCATGAGACACATTCCACCGAGCTTTGGACCTATAGCCATTCCTTCAGCCGCATTGAGGATTACCTGCATAGCCATCACGAATAGTATCGGAGAGATGGTACATCCCATCGCAATTCCAACTTCAAGGCCAATCCACTTCGTTGTGTACTCTCTGGTTGAAAATCTGACAGCAAACCCTGCGAAATACAGCTTCAGCATTGCTGCAATCTCTTGTGGAACATGATACATTTCTAGGGCCTGCCACAACATCTGGTGTGGAACGGATCCATAAGCATTCGCTAAATCCAACCAGATTACATGGAGGTTTGTTCTGTCAGACTTTGCCTTTTGGATTGCTTCCCATATCATTGTGGCATGCTCTAGACATCCTGGTGTACCTGGGATACCTCCTTTCTGAATGGTAGTGTCAATGTACCCATTTGCCAGGAGGTATGTAGTGAGTCTTTTCGCCATCACTGAGAAGAATATCTTCCCTTCCACATTGAGTAGTGAGATTGGCCTGAACTGACTGATGTCTGTGGAATTTTGCTCCTTCGGGATGTAGACTCCGTTCGCCTTTCTCCATTCCTTGCTTACAAGCTGGGTTTTCCACGCACTCTTCAGTAAACGAAGCAGTCGTTTGAGCACCTCAGGGCATCTCTTATACACCACATTACCCGACCGTGGCTGCTCAAACAGTTCTTTGGCAAACTTGAAGGGCTCCCTGAAGAATCTTTCCCTATCCATTCGAGTCTTCCTTTTCTTCCTGCACAACCTTTCTGCTCTACAAAGGGCATTATGTTGGCCTTTCAGGTGCTCCCAAACCTGTCGTAACCCTTCCTTCTCTGCGGCAACTGCATTTTTGAACAGTTTTCGGGCATGCTTCTTCTGTTTTCTGATTTCTTCTATTTTAATTTGTCTTCTGCTTTTTCGTGGTGGGTTACTTTCCCTTGCCTCCCTCACTCCGAACACTTTGCGACAGTGCAGATATATTATGTCGCCGAAGATTTCCAGCTTCTTCTCCAAAGTTATCTGCTTCAGGTTGTTATCCAACTCTTTTGCCAAGGCTTCGTCCAGCTGTTCCCAAAGCCCTTTTGCACTGGCGGGTGGAAACTTGATTGCATCTCTCTTCCCGTCCAAGAAGTGTGTGAGATCATC
Organism: Oreohelix idahoensis; assembly: GCA_024509875.1. Lineage (NCBI taxonomy): Eukaryota > Metazoa > Mollusca > Gastropoda > Stylommatophora > Oreohelicidae > Oreohelix > Oreohelix idahoensis. The sequence continues at coordinate 464,481 of JAMPIV010010379.1, read as the reverse complement.
ATCAGGCAGATCAACTTGAATGTACTCAGCACTGTGGATTGACTCCTGGCTGCGTTCTTCTAACGTCTTATCCGTCGAGACAGAGCGCTGTTGATCTCCCCCTGATGACCTCCCACACCCCTTTTTCGTTCTGTGGATTTTCATTCCTCTCTGAGTAGAGAATTCCCTACCACAGGCACATGGAAACTCCAGCCGTTGTTCAGAGCTCGAAGTCCGTGTAACGGGTCTGGTCGATTCCAATGAGGCGCCTGTGGATTCATCATTCTCCCCCCCCCCTTTCGGTGAATCCTGGGGGCATCTATCGTTTTGGGGTTCTATAGCAATTGAATACAGCTTACGGGGTGCTAACCCGGTCAGCCGGTTTCTAGTCTTTCCCAGTGTCATCTGTCTTTCCAGAAGTCAATCGGTCTTTTCCCGATTGTCACTGGTTTGACCATGTAACTATGATAGGAAACTCTTTACAGAGCGATACAACAGGAAGCAATCTGATCATCAGAAAAAGTCCCCCCGTCCGACAAGTGTTTCGGCCCTATATACTCCTTTACACTCTAAGGGGGGCGGGCCCACTTGGGTCATGACTCCCAAGCGTCTCAGCTTCCTGTTGTCTTGCATCGAAAATGAACCCATTTCACTTATGGTAGCAACTTTAAATTCCACAACTCCGCCAGCCGTGGAGGCAATTGTGAAAGTAACAAGGAGAAGACAAATTATTCCGTTTGTTCCGTCGCACACACTGAGACACCAGCGCGAAGTCAACGAGTCGCCACTTCGCGTTCCCCACTGGACTTTTGATACTGACACCCCTTATAGTATACACCGCTTGTCGCCCCTGAGTCGCAGCCCGTTCACTAGTCCACCACAAACCTCAGCGTATTGTGGACTTAGAAAAATTCCTGGTGTTTCCTGTACCGCAGCTATAGTGATAAATTTCTTTGGGCAGCCATATTTTGCCATGATCTTCCATAGACCCTCTCTACTGACCGTGTCGAATGCCTTTGTCAAGTCGATGAAAGCTGTGTACAGGTCACAGTGCTGTTCTTGGCATTTTTCTTGTAGCTGTCTTGCAGTGAACACCATATCTGTGGTTCCACGTGCTTTCCGGAATCCACACTGACTTTCAGGTAAAAGACCTTTGTCAAGATGAGCCGTAAGGCGATTCAAAAGGATTCTGGCGAATATCTTCCCAGCGATTGATAAAAGAGAGATGCCTCGATGATTGTTACAGTCTTGGCGATTACCTTTACGTTTATATAGATGTATAATTGATGCATCTTTGAGATCGTGTGGGATGGTTTCACTCTGCCACATTTGCTGGAAGATCATGTGAAGTTTCTCTAACAGAACTGCACCGCCATCTTTATAAACCTCAACAGGAATTGAATCGGGGCCGGGGGCCTTTCCACTAGACAGTTGACGAATCGCTTTCTTAGTTTCCTCCAGAGTTGGTACATCATCTAATGCTTCATTTATAGGAATTTGGGGCAGGCGGATGATGGCTTCGTCGTTAATAGATGATGGCTGGTTCAGAATATTATTAAAATGTTCAGCCCAGCGTTGGAGCATTTTTTCCTTGTCTGTAATTAGTGTTTTTCCATCTGCATTAAGGAGGGGAAATGATCCTGATGATAGACCGCTTTGAGTGCAAGGTAAAAATTTTTCAAGTCATGGATGTCAGCAAAGCCTTGGAGCTCATCTGCTTTATTACTCAGCCATGAATCCCGCATCTGGCGTAGTTTATGTTGGACGATTCTTCGCATGTTGTTGAAAGCGTCTTTTTTGGATGTAGATTTTGGATCATTTAAATATGCTTTATGGAGATGGTGTTTCTCAGCCAACATCTGCTTTATATCATCTGAGTTCTCATCAAACCAGTCATTTTGTTTCTTGATGGAAGGACCCAGGACCTCTGTAGCAGTGTTGTAGATCTGCTCACTTAGGGCTGCCCAATTTGTTTCCACACTTTGGCCGTCTAGCGAGATAGATTTGAGATGGTCTTCTAAGGTGTCAGTAAATGACTGTTTGATTTTTGTCTTCTTTAGTTTGGTGACATCCAGCCTCTTTTGAGTTTTCTTCCCCTGAGGGCGCCTGGCTGGTTGGATATGAATTTTAAGTTTAGATACAATGAGGCGATGATCAGTCCAACATTCAGCACCACACATGGACTTGGTCACCCGGACATCTTGCCTGTCCTTCTTCCTAACAATTACATAGTCAATTAAGTGCCAATGCTTTGAGCGAGGGTGCATCCAGGAGGTCCTGTTGCGGGTAGGAAGTCGAAAAATGGTGTTGGTGACAAGGAGGTCATGTTCTGCGCAAGTCTGGAGGAGAAGAAGTCCATTGCTGTTACAGCGACCCACGCCGTACCTTCCAATAGTGCCATTCCAGGAGATGTTATCTGAGCCTACTCTTGCATTAAAGTCACCAAGAATGATGAGCTTATCTGCTTTAGGAACTGATGCAATGACTGCATGTAGTTCTTCGTAAAACTTATCCTTGACGTCATCCTGGTTTGTCATAGTTGGTGCATACGCGCTAATGATGGTGGCATGTTTTCTTCCATAGAACAGGGGGATCTTGACCGTCATCAGTCGGTCATTTATTCCCTTTGGGGGCCCCGCTAACTCCAATCAGGGCAGTTCATCTCTCAGGTCTGTTTGCTTTAAAGTCTTTGTCAAGGAGAGTGCGCACATTCCATGTGCCTAGAATGAGGGGGGAAAAATCTGTCCTTTCTTTTTCTTATATGTCGCCTGCCGAAGTAGGGTACCCACCAACTGCGGTAAGCTGGTTAGGTAATGGTGGAGCAGGCAATGTTTAGGGCACCTTTTCTAGCCCCTTCCTCATGCCATGGAGGTGAGCAGTGCTTTCCTAAAGAGGGCTGCTCAGACACTCAGGGGGCTGCCGAATCCCACTGCTGCTCCGATCAGTGGAAGACGACCATATGGCCTGAGCCGCCTGTGTGTAGGTCTGCGACTACGACTACCAGCGTACCCACGCTTGTTGTGAGTGGATGGATGAATGGATGAATGGATGAAAGAGTGACTTGCGCGGTGATTTGGATTAAAGTGAGGAAGAGTTGCGCAATTCGTCGACCTCACTCTCTCGCCTGGGTCCATCTCAATCCAGTGGCAAGACAAGTCAAGACGACTGGAGATGAAGTCAGGTGCAGTGGATGACCAGGGCTTTCTATGTGCCTCGCCGTGCTCCTTACGCTCCACAGCGCGTTGCTGGTAATCGCCGTCATGCCCGTTGAACCAACAGGTGGTTTCTTCCGCGCAGTCTATCGAATACAGTCTTCGCATGCATGGGTAGGCAGACCCTAACTCACCGAAGGTTTATAACCATTCGGCTATCCTCACCTAGTTTAGCCGGCCTGTCAAAGCCGTTGCCCGGGGGGTGGCCGCTATCGCATGCTGACAGCTACGAGGAGCCACAGGTGAGAGCTGGATGCCAGGTTTGGACCAAAGGTGGCCGAGCTGCCCTGAAAAGGGCATGACAGCTCCTTCACCAGAGGTACTACCAATATCTGACTTCCCAACACCCCCAGAAATGTAGTGGTCAAGCAAGGAATGGGTAGGATAACTATGAAGATGAACAAAAAAAGTAAGGGCTGAGCCTAGAAGCTTATGAGTGGACAGTGTGAGAAATCTGATACAATAATTTTTAAAAAAAAATTGCTTTTATTTGTTTTACTTGCCACGCTGTTTCGCCAGCGCCGCATCATATACACGTGTTGTTAGTTATTTTTTCCTACTCCATAAGATACAACTGTATACCTGGCCTTCCATGATAATGACATCACAAACCCAGATATTAAATATCATCAGGTATATTCTCATCAAGAAGTCATGCCGTATTTTTAACACAACATGTTATATCAACTTCCTTCTCGCTATTTGCGGTGAAGAAAAAAAAAATCTCCATCATCACATCGGTAACCGCGCACAGTTTTGTTTACCAGCTTTGTCACTTCCTTACTATGTCTCCACCACGTCTCTTTTTGCAACTGCTAACTCAGAAGTTGCGGGAGTAAAGATCTCCATGCCTGTACAAGGAAACATGCGGGAGGCCGAGATTAGCTTCTGCCTTGCGGGAATAGAGTCCCACATTTCTGCCTACGAAACGGAACCCAAAATATGCTGTGGGAATTGGAAGGTAGGGGGGGGGGGGGGGGGGGGGGGGGGGGGGGGGGGGGGGGGGGGGGTGGGGGGGGGCGGGGGACACAATGACCAGTTTTCATGCATTTTTTTATTTTTTTTTTATTGACTCAGCTACAAGTCGGGAGGATGTTTTTTAAGGTCAAAATAAGAATACATTTCTCGACTTATACTCGAGTAATTATTATGTTTTCCACGTGGCCACTTGTCCTTTATCATTTTCTCATAGCCTTTCCATATTTTTCATCTTTGATTCCTGTCTGGTTCTGTGGCTGGAGAAGGGTAATGCCAAAATATCCCTTGTTTCTAGCATATTGTTCCTTTTTAAAACTGACCAGTACTATTGTTCAGTTGTTTTTACTTAACATTTTTTGTGTGTGTTTGAGAGACAGACAGTGGAACTCTTGATAATGGGATGTTTTTTCTCCAAAGGCAACATCATTAATTTCTGGCAGAACTGGACTAGAAGAAACAAGAATACAACACATCTTACAATTAAAAATTTTGTTTTCTCATTCATTTTTTTAAAAACCTGTAACAAAATATCCACAGATTATGGTTTGAAAGAAGTCATTCCAGATAACCTGAGGTGTCGGCGACCTGTCATTCCTGAACCTCAGCCGAGGACTAGATTACGGTCAAGGCCTCTGTCACCAATAACTGGAAAACTTCAGGTAGAGTAGAGAGTTGTTTGTTTGTTGCCTGAAACAATATCGGCAGTGGGAAAATCTGAAATCTTCTTCTTTGTCCACTTATAATATATTTAAAGAAAGTAGGTCAGCCCGAGGTGTTCGGTAGCTCTATAAAGTTTGTCCAGGAATGGTACTGGGGGTGGCGGCCATATGTGCTTTCTGTATTTCCCATAAGCTGGACACCTTTGCAGAAGATGTCCAACAGTCATTTTATCAGTGCCACAGTTACACTCATCGGTAGTTCTTGTCTTTAGCTTGTTGAATAGATGGTATGTCAGTTTGTCGCAGCCTGTGCAGAGTCTAAAGATTACCACTTGTTCACTTCTGATATCTGAATTTAAATAAGTTAGTGCTAATCAAGGATTAATTTAGCACAAAAAAGTAGCTTTCGGCAGGAAAATTTAAATATGTGCATGAGGCTGGCAACATCATCATGTAAAACAAATTGTTACATAAACCATCATTGCAAGAGCTTGTGAATGCTTTGTGCAGACGTCCTACAAGGGGACCTGCTGCAATGGTGGCTACATACTCCACAGGGAGCGAAAAGTAAAATAATGATGACAAAACCTTAAGAATCAGACTTCGTGTAAGATATGTTTTAAAATAATCATCAAAGCAGTTCTATATTTACCCTAATGTAAGACTACCTCCCTAGTCTTTCTGTATTTTTATGTAGGTGGTAACCCAGAATCCAAAATACTCTGGGGACCGCCATGTTTCAGAAATCAGATTTTTTTTGGTTTTTGCATTTTGCCCAAAGTTGCCCAAAAATTGCTCAAAGTAGCCCAGAAAAAAAATAGCTTAAAGTGGCTCGGTTTTCAGGTGTTTGGATTCTGGGTTATGCACGTGTATTATTTTTTCACTAGTCCAGCTTGTGTCTTTTTTCTTTGTACCCCAATCTAAGACTATCTTCATTTTTTCTTGACTTCTATTACTAACTAGTCTAAGGTCTTATACATACCATACAAAGAGTTTTATCAGAATCAGGTACAGAAACAAATGGAATGTAGAACATCCAAGTCACACACAGAATGATGCTTACTACCAGCTCAACAGAAGAGAACAAGTGGTAATCTTCAGACTATACACTGGCCACAACAGATTGAGATACCATCTATTCAACAATCTAAAGATAGGAACTACCGATCAGTGTAACTGTGGCACTGATAAAATGACTGCTGAACATCTGCTTCAAAGTTGCCCCTTATATGTGGTACAGAGAAAGTGCATATGCCCGACGCCAGCTCCTTTTGTGGAAAAGCTTTACGGGGATTCAGATAGCCTCAAACTGACTTCTGCTTTCTTTGAGGACATTCAAGTGGACGTCTGAGAGTGTACGGAGAAGAAGAGAAGATACATACCATACTTTGTCCTTTCCCTTTTTTGCTCTTTATGGAGAACAGTACCACTGGTCCACTTGCAGTAAGCCCGCGCCAAAGCCTTTATAAGTTGATGTAGTGGTAGTTCTTGTTGTAGCCATTTGTTTTACAGCATGAGGCTGCCAGCTGCATGTACAAACTTTTATTAATGACCTCTTATGACATGCAGTGGTTCTGTTATATCTTTGTATCCTCCGAAACCCCAAGAACTACATAAAGGGAAAGGGTAAAGGATCCCGTTACATCCCTATTGAGGTATATTGGGAATACGGTAATAGGCCCGTATTTTCTTGACATCGGCACACTAGGAGTGATGTGGTCAGCATCACGCCGGCCGCCTTATCCTTCCCAGAGTTAAGAACTACATAAGACTATACTATATTTTCTCAGTTATAATTTATACTTCCTTATAATTTATACTTCCTCTTCAGTAATTAAAATAAAGAACAAATATTTTTGTTAGTTTTAATGAATCAGTCAACACCCTTTTGGGCGCCCCCCCCCCCCCCCCCCCCCCCCCCCCCCTCCCCCCCGCCCGCCCCCCGCCCACACCCCCACCCCCCCCCCCCCCCCCCCCCCTTCCCAGAAGCATGGGCCTTAAAAAACACATGCCAAGTTCTCCCTTCACGTGCCATCAGCTCAAACTCTTTCCACATTTTTCTCATCATTTTCAACTCTGCCTCTCTTACTGTGGAGGTTTCAGAGCAAGGACTGCCTTGTAATGCTATCATCAGGTTTCCTCAATGTGTGTCCTATCCATCGCCAGCATCTTCTTCCCAACTCTTGTTATACTGGCACTTGTCTGGTTCTTGTCATCAATTCCACATTTGTGACTTTGTCATACCATTTATCCTTCTATTCTACGCAAGCACCCATTTATGAAAGTCTAGCTTTTTGGTTGTGGTTTTTGTTGTTCTCCATGTTTTAGAGCCATACAATAGGACTGACTTGACATTTCAGTTGAAGATTCTTATTTTTGTGTTGGACTTGATTTTTCTTGATCTCCATACGTTTCCAAATGCAATGAAACTTCTCTTGCTTTTTGTATTCTTATTTTCTTACCATTGTCTGTCCCCCCAACTTTGTCTATTCTGCTTCCAAGATATATATATATGATTCCACATCTTGTAGTGGTGTTTCTTCAAGTTTAACCTTGTTTTAATACTAACCCAAATTTTGACCAAGGTCCAATTCAAACAAATTAAACTATATTCACTTTATGCTGTTTGGCTTTATATTTATCCTCTCAATACACAGCAGTAGTTGTTGTAGTCATTATAACGTAGCCTTTTATATTCAATTATTTACATAATAAATGCATTCATTTCTTCTGATACAATGTTTCTCAAACTTACAGTTATCACATACACCTTACTTACTTACTTAGTCGTTCCTCTTCTACCGTGAGGTGTAGAGATTTAGAAGAGAGAGCGCCACACTACCTTATCGGCTGTCTTCCTCCTGGCCTGGTTCCATTCTAGTCCTCGGTCCTTCAAAGATTGTCTAATTTTGTCCTCCCAGCAGACTCTTGGTCGTCCTGGAGGTCTGGATCCCTGGCTGTTTGTTTCTCATACTTGTTGTGGTAGCTGATCTTCTCCCATTCTGCAGACATGGCCAAACCATCTTAGTTGAAACTGTTCTACTTGGGTCTGCAGGGGCTGGGTTTTTAGGCCTTGACGTACCATCTAGTTATGGACCATGTCTCTTCTTGTTACTTCGACCACCTTCCTCAGATACCTCATTTCTGAGGTTTGCATACCCCTTATATGAGTTTAATCTTACATACGTACCCCTTTTTAGAGTTTAGTCTTACCTGCATACCCCTTATGAGAGTTTAATCTTACCAGTATACCCCTCTCAGGCAAAGTTACTTCGGGGTAGTCAATAATGTTTTATCTACACTTGCCTATTATATGACAAATGCTATTGATTTATTAATATATTTATGCTTACTTACTTACTTAGCCGTTCCTCTTCTACCGTGAGGTGTAGAGGTTATATATTTATGCGATAACAGTTATACAATATACACTTGTAAATAGATGTGTGTGTATTTCTACAGTACACCATTCTCATATATTAAATTGTAATGAGTTGTTTTCTGAGCTAAAAAAATATGATAAGGTAAAATAAAAAATTCTGCTATGTACTCCTTGAACCCCTTCGCCTGCTCTCAGGAGATCGCATATCACACTTCAGGAAACACAGTTCTGATAAGATGAGTAATTTTTATGATAGTTCAAACATTTAAACTGTGATTGGATTTATGTCATATTTTATTTTCACGTTCTGAGTAAATATTTGTTTTCTGCACTTCTTTTTCAGGTCAAACTTTGGTATGATGTCCAGAGTTATCAGCTCATTATTACAATCATCAGTGCCATTGATCTCCCCTTAACTGATACGGGGAAGTTTCGTAATCCATATTGTAAAGTTTATCTGCTGCCGGACCGAAGGTTAGTGCTATTTACTTGTTAACTTTCATGGAAGATCTGTATTATTAGCAATCACGTAGAAGCTACAGGTCTAACTACTAGCAGTAATCTAGCAGTCACAGATGTAACTGCTAGCTGTCATGGGTCTCTAATTACTAGCAGTAATCTAGAAGTTACAGGCTTAACTGTTAGCTTTAATCTAGAAAATAACTGATTAAACTGTTAGCAGTAATCTAGAAGTAACAGGATTAAACTGTTAACAGTAATCTAGAAGTGGCAGGATTAAACTATTAGCAGTAATAAAGAAGCGACAGGATTAAACTGTTAGCAGTAATCTAGAAGTAACAAGATTAAACTATTAGTAGTAATCTAGAAGTGATAGGATTAAACTGTTAGTGATGACCTAAAGTGACAAATTTAAACTGTCAATAGTGATCTAGAAGTGGCAAGATTAAACTATTAACGGTGACCTAAAGGGACAAGATTTAACTAACAGAAGTGATCTAAAAGTGACAAGATGAAACTGTTAGCGGTGATCTAGAAGTGGTAGGATTAAACTATCAGAAGTCATCTAAAATGACAGGGTTAAATTATTAGATGTGGTCTGGAAGTGACAAGATTAAATTATTAACGGTGACCTAAAGTGACAAGATTCAACTAACAGAAATGATCTAAAATAACAGGGTTAAACTATTAGATGTGGTCTGGAAGTGACCATGAAGGATTAAGAGTATGTCTTTGTATTCTGTAGTTTCCCAGGGGTTTCTGATGAGGCAAAGAAAGAAGGGAGACTACTAAACCCTCAGGCAGATCATACAAGACAACTACGTAATATGAGGTTGTGCATCATGTCAAACTTATTGCTACAAAAACCACCACTGTTGTTGTTGTTGTTTAACTAAAGCTGCTGAGCTTCTTGTTCTTTAGCAGCAAATACCATGTTGAAGACTCCTTGGTATTATCTACATGTAAGAACACATTATTGCTTGATGCAGGCTTCTTGTAATGGAACCTGTTGCCGTGGTTGCTCCAAGCTCCATAAGAAGCAAACAAAAAATGATGATGATGATATATCTTACCAGAAATATAAACAAAGTTGGGAAAATAGACAGTGATGTTAGCAAAAGGATTCAATCCAGAAAAGGGGCTAAGTTGGGAAAACAGACAGTGATGTTAGCAAAAGGATTCAATCCAGAAAAGGGGCTAAGTTGGGAAAACAGACAGTGATGTTAGCAAAAGGATTCAATCCAGAAAAGGGGCTAAGTTGGGAAAACAGACAGTGATGTTAGAAAAAAGGATTCAATCAGGAAAATGTGCTTTCATTTCTTTTGGTTGAAGGAAATTAAATCTTTCTCAGAAATAAGAATGTTCAACTCTTAAGTTAAGTCAGGCTTATGGTATGGATTTATTCTTATTCAGAATTAGTATCATTGCGCTTGGAGAAAACCCATAGGTGCCCAGTCTCCCTTAGCATGTTGAATAGTATGAATACGGATTGTTCCTATTTGCTTACAATGAAAAAAATTCTATGTACAAATTATAACATAATAGGATTAATGGGGTGGTTGTATGCCGTGTACATCATAAATTGAGGACAATCAATATTTGGTTGCATCATACTGTGGTCTACCTAGGCTGTAAATGGGTATCTGACTCTGCAGTTTGAGTTAGGGAAGGCAAAGGCAGCAATGAAGTGAACTGTTCACCTTACCTCATATAAAAAGCTAGACCCAGTATGTTGAAGTCTCTAACACTTCACTCCTCTACAGCAGTATTTGCTGTGGGACTACCTTGACCTTTCATCACTAGATAAGTCGGTTGTATTGAACTAAGGGCTATAACTTTTGAAAATCAGAAGTAATGTTAAAGGAAACTGCAGAAGACAGATAGCCAGTCATTATAGAGGACAATACGAAAATTATGACCCTGCCATTGTTGAAATTTTTCAGTGAGAAAAGCAAGCATAAGACCACAACAGTTGTCAACTCTGTCAGAGCCATCTGGATTCAGACCGTCATGTACTCTCCTATCAAAGAGATCAGTATGCATGAATTACTGCTAAAGATAGATATTCAGTCTTAACACATTAACTACCAAATTGAAAAACACACTGTGGCCGAATTAAATATTTTTCCCATTTTTATCCTGTAGGTGTTTGCACAAAGTAAGCGGTAGTTTTCGTAATTCTTTACAGATTTATATGAATTACACGTCATTTAAAGATAAATGAATGTACTATTACAATAAGCACCATTTGTAACTCTAATAGAGGTTGTTACTATTTAACGGCCTTCCGATAGCCGAGGACTTGCAATATTTTCACAATTATAACTGCTTGCACCCCATCTCTATCAAAATCCCTATTTCAATCAATGTGCACACCGTTTTCACTCTTGTCTTCGTCGCTAGATCTATCAGTCAATTGTTGAAACAAGTTTCTAGACTATTCAGCCGTTAGACGAGATGTACAAGCATTTTTTGTGGTCCTATCACTAGTTGCCACGGTAAACAGTTTTACACAATTTGGTAACTAACCCAAAACGCTGAAAAACATGAACATAATATCAATTTTCCAGTGTTCTACAACAACCATGCTTTGGTAATTTGTTTTCCGGTAGCAACTTAAAATTTCGAACCAGATCAGAAAGTGGTTCAGTACATTTTTCATTCGTTTTATTACTAAAATTAGATCGACTCTCTGAGCGGCTCGCAGTCCAAATGATAGGATTTCAAAAGCCAGTCCCACCGGCTTGCGGTAGTTAATGTGTTAAGTTAGGAAAACACACAAAATTATGATACTCATATTGTTAACATTTTCAGTGAGAAAAGCAAGCGTAGGACCAAAACTGTTGCTAATTCTGTCAGCCCCATCTGGAACCAGACCTTCATGTACTCTCCTGTCAAAGAGATTGACATGCAAGAACGACTGCTGGAGATCACTGTCTGGGACTATGACCGAGTGGGGGCCTCTGAATTTCTGGGAGAGGTGAGTTAGATTGCTTGAATAGTTTTGTCTGTTGTTGGAAATGGGATACTGCCATGACCGGTGTCAATACCTTGTCGAGGTATGGCGGCTTGCATACCCTGATTACCCCCAGAGCTATGCCAGCTGGAGTTTTACTCCTGGAAGGTTCTACCAAGCTGGACAGGTTTGCGCGGGCAGGGTTCAGACTAAAGCAGACACCCTGGTCCTCCAGGTTGGGGGTTTTAGCATAGGGCTGACACCCCTGTCTATGTAAAAAGAAATGAAGTTACGGAAATGACAACAAATGAACAAACTTTGCTGCGGGAAGGACATCCGGAGTCTGAGGCTCGTATGACTGTCAGTGGTGAAAGCCGAAAGGAAGCCACTGACATAAAAACGGACGCCCTGACCACAAAACGTGAAACAAGAATAGGATTTTGGAATGTCAGGACTGAATGAGATGGGTAAACTAAAACAGGTCACAGCAGAAATGAGAAACTACAGATTACACATTCTAGGGATAAGCGAGAGCAGATGGACAGGGGCAGGAAAAGTTAAAACAGCAACAGGAGAAACAGTTTTTTACTCTGGAAGAGAGGATGGACAGCACAATGAAGGTGTAGCCATTATTCTACAGAAAGGAATAGAAAGGACATTACTGGAATGGAAACCCATCAACAACAGACTGATAAGAATAAGATTGAGAGGGAGATTCACCAACACTACAATAATACAATGCTACGCACCAACGAATGACAGCGATGATGAGGTCAAGGATGAATTCTATCAACAACTGCAGAAAGAAATGAAAGACACACCTAAATATGATCTTATCGTAGTAATGGGAGACCTCAATGCGAAAGTTGGAACACACAATACATATAATGAAAGAGTAATGGGGAAATGCGGCAGTGGAACAGCAAATGAAAATAGGAATAAATTAATAAATTTCTGTAGCATTAACAACCTGGTCATTGGAGGAACACTTTCCCCACATAAAGAAATTCAAAATTAACATGGGAATCACCAAATGGTCGGGACAGAAACCAGATAGACCACATTATGATTAACGGTAGATGGAGACATGCATTACAAGATGTGAAGGTAAGAAGAGGTGCAGATGTGGGAAGTGATCACCATTTAGTAGTAGCAAAACTGAAAGTGAAACTCAGAACAGCTGGACCAACTGTAACTACACAGAAAAGGTTTGACATCAGCAAATTGAAGGACCCCCTTACCAGAAAAGCTTTTGCGGCTGATATAAAGAAGCGATATCAATTTGCCAAAAGTCAGGAAAAGACATTGACTGATGATATAGACCAGAATTTCAACACCATTTCAACAATATGTAAGGAAAGCAGCAAATCATGCTTGGGATTCCAGGAAAGGAAGAAGCAAGACTGGATAACACCAGAAACATTAAACACCATAACGATGAGAAAGGAAATGAAAAGAAAGAAAACAGAAGTGAAGTCCCCCAGGTTAAAGCAACTATATAGCGAACAGTACAGTCAGCTGGACAAGGAAGTTAAACGCCAAACCCGAGCCAACAAAAGGAATTTCCTAGACGATTTTGCAAGACAGGCAGAAGAGGCAGCACTGAGAAATGAACAAAGCACAGTATACAAAATAACTAAAATCATCAGCGGAAAACGAGGTGCAAACAATATTACATTAGTAAGAGATAAGCAAGGAAATCTCATCACAACAGCAGATGGGCAGAGCATTTCAGAGAAACTCTGAACAAGGAACCACCAGAGACACAATTGAATGTTCCTGAGGCTGAAAATGATCTAGATGTTAATACGGACATTCCACGAAAAGAAGAAATCATCACAGCAAGCAAAGGGTTAAAGAATGGAAAAGCTCCTGCCATGATAACTTAAATTCAGAGCTATTTAAGACAGACCCTGAGCTAGCAGCAGAACAATTAGAACCACTATTTGCACAAGTCTGGAAAACAGGGACAACACCAACGGAGTGGAACAAAGGAATAATTGTCAAATTGCCCAAGAAGGGAGATCTTGCAGACTGCAACAATTGGAGAGGAATAACTCTTCTCTCAGTTCCCAGCAAAATACTAGGCAGGATAATTAAACAGAGAATTTCAGAAGCAGTAGACCACAAACTGAGGAAAGAACAAGCAGGATTTAGAAAAAACAGAAGATGTGTAGATCATATATTTACCCTCAGGAACATTATAGAGCAGTGCTCAGAATGGCAAAGACAGCTGTACATTAATTTCGTTGATTTTGAAAAGGCTTTTGACAGTATACATAGAGACAGTTTATGGAAAATACTGAGGGCTTATGGAATTCCAAGCTGCATAGTGTCAGTCATAAAAAGCCTCTATGCCAACTTTATGTGTAGTGTTGGGCAGAGCAACCTAACCTTTGAGGTGAAGACAGGAGTATGACAGGGATGCCCCTTATTAACCACTCTATTTTTAACAGTCATAGACTTGGTGATGCGCCAGACAACAGAGGGCAGTCCAAGAAAAATAAGATGGACTACATTTTCTACATTGGAAGATCTGGAATATGCAGATGACATTGCACTACTAGCACATTCACATCAACACATCCAGGAAAAAACGGATAGACTTAATAAGTATAGCCAGCAGGTGGGCTTGAACATCAATCTAAAGAAGACAGAGGTCATGACGCTCAATGTGAGCAACCCTGAGCCCAAATCAGTAAGGAATCAGCAACTGGAACAGACAGACACCTTCACATACCTAGGATGCATAGTAACACCAGATGGCGGAGCAAGCAAAGACATCAACAACAGAATGAACAAAGCAAGAACAGCCTTTTTTAGTCTAAACAACATCTGGAAGTCCTCTCAGTACAGCACAAGCACAAAATTAAGATTATATCAGAGCTGTGTGCTTTCTGTGCTTCTTTATGGTGCGGAATGCTGAAGAGTTACAGAGAAGGAAATGTTGAAATTGTCCTCTTTTCACACAACATGCCTAAGAAAAATTCTCAGAATCTTTTGGCCGAATACCATCACCAACCAAGATCTGCTTACTCTGAGCCATCAAGAGGACATGCACACCATCATAGCTGGCAGACGCTGGGGCTGGGTTGGCCATGTCCTCAGAAGAGACCCAGATTCCATCACAAAAACAACTGTGCTATGGACCCCTGAAGGAAAACGAAAGAGAGGCCGACCAAAAACATCTTGGCGGAGGACTGTGGAGGCTGAGATGCAAAGAATGAACCAGAGTTGGGGCACTGTACGAAGGATGGCCACCGATCGAGCAAAGTGGAATCAATTTGTTGTTGCCCTACAAGACGCCACTAGGCGTGATGGCCACTGACTGCTTTGACGGTCGGTGGCTAAGTATCAAAGAAGAAGAAAGAGGAAGGAAATGGGATCGTGGATTGGCTTGATTCACTGGTTTCTTCTTCTTCTTCTTCAAGTACCATGCCTAGTGGCATAGGAGATCATGTCTCTCCACAACTTCTTATCTTCAGTACAATTTATCAATTCTGTTGTTCACCTCCTTCCAAGCCACGGTGTCAGACTATCTAGTATTTGCTCTCTTTATCTTCCTCTATCTCTTTTTCCCTCATCTTACCTGTTGTTACACTGGTTTCTAGCCATTCATTTTGATTTCACATTGTAGTCACTCAGACTGATATCACATAATAACCATTCAGACTGATTGTAGCTATGCAAATTGATATGGCCTTCAACAAACACAAATGCCAAGTCCTCCTGTCACAAGCCATCTGCTTCTTTCCATGTTTTTCTCATAATTTTCACCTCTGTATCTAGTTCTCATCTCCATGTGTTTTTTGCGTCTACCCCTGCCACTCTTCCCCTGGGGGTTCCAGAACAATGACTGCCTTGTAATGCTATCAACAGGTTTCCTCAATGTGTGTCCTATCTATCGCCAGTCTTCTTCTCATCTCTTGTTCCACTGGCAACTTGACCAGATAACCTTCTTTCCATTCTGCTGGTATTTCCTCTCTCTCCCAGACTTTGCCAAGTAGTTTGTATAATATCTCTGTAGAGGTATCAGTATCTGTTTTGATGGCCTCTGCTGGAATGCCATCTGGACCAGCTGCTTTTCTATCTTTCAGAAGCTTTATGGCTTTCTTTATTTCTTCTCTACTCGGTTGTTCACAGCTGATTAGTAGCTCCTCTTCTGCTGGCTGGATGTCTGGGGGATTTGTTGGAGCTAGTTTTTTGCAATGTGAAAACAATTTTCTTAAATTGTTCAGTCCATCTCTTCATTTGTTCTTGTATATTACTAAGCAATTTTCCATTCTTATTTTTGATGAGACCATTTGCTTGTTTATATTTGCCTGTTAGCTTCTTCGTGTTGTTGTACAGGTCCCTCATATTTCCTTTGGTTGCAGCTTCCTCTGCTTCCCTTGCCAACTCTTCAATATACTTCCTCTTGTCTCTTTTATTGTTTCTTCTTATTATGTTTGCTTCTATGTACACTTCAATGGATGGGTGTGAAAAAAAATCGAAAAAAGGTGATTCGTCTTACGAGGACAAAAGACAAAGAAAATAGCCAACGTTACGGCTACAAGGCCTTCGTCAGGGAAAGGAAAGAAAGTGAAGGCTAGATATGACACATAAGAACCTAAATAAATATAAAAATTAAACCTAGGTACTTCTCTGAAGGAATCGAGGTCCTACCACTTTTGCTTCCCGCGAACGGACTGGCGTGCCCAGAAAAGGAAATGACTGTCACCACCGGATGTACACAATACATACTAAGAAACTAAAAAACGAAACTGAACAATAAACTACCCAAACGTAATATTAGTGGGGACTGGAAATAGAAGAGGACAGAATGAGTTGGAGACAAATAAATATGAAATAAAAAATCAAGACATATTAAAAACAGTGTATTATATATTCATACATATTATTAGAAGGTGGCAGAAAAATAGAAAAATAGGATAAGAGTGGAAAGAGTCAAAATGGAACAAGAGAGGAAAGGGTGACCTCAGACAAAGGTGTGCAGAGTGTTAAGACCGGCTGGTTTTAGACACCCCATGCGGTGGATAAGACAGTTTTCAAGCTGTTCTTGGCTAGCAGTGTAAGAGGAGCAGGATCTGATCGCCGTGACCTGGATGTCGATGGGACCATGGTGGTCAGGACCATTAAGTGTATGGCAACTGGTGTGGATTTTTGCTGAGAGATGTCATTCAAGTGCTGGCTGAATCTGTCCCCAAGTCGTTTGTCTGTTTGGCCAATATAGGTTTTGCAGCAACGTTTACATATGATTGTATAAATGACATTGCGTGACTCACACGTGAAGCTACTGATGATGGTGTACGTAGCCTCAGGAAAAGACACTTTGTGGGTTGAGATGACATACTTGCATGTGTTGCATCGTGTCCGACCACAGGGTAGTGTGCCAAACTGAGTGGCATTCTCCTTTGGAAGACGGCTGCGAACAAGAAGATCCTTCAAGTTCTTGTCGCGCCTATATGCCACCAAAGGTGCTTCACCGAAAACTTCTTGAGTCACAGACTCTGCTTGGAGGATAGGGAGATGGTGGAAAAGGATCAGTTTGACTGCAGTACTGTGAGGGTGATAGGTCAAGATCAATTTGACTATCCAAAGTGGGTTTATAGTGAGGTTTGAGGGCCTCCTGATGAGAGATGGGGAGCACACATTGGAGGGCAGAGGTGAGAACATGTTCCGGATAAAGTCTGCTACGGAAGAAATCCAACATCTCATTGGCTCGGAAGTGGAAGTCATCATCGTCTAGGCACAAACAGCGGAGGCGGAGAAGTTGTGAGAATGGAAGGGAGTCACGACAAGCCCGAGGATGAGAAGAGGTATACAGAAGGTAGCTCTGGGCATCTGTCGGCTTGTAGTATACTGAGGTTTTAAGGCCGGAAGGTGTAATAGTAATGTCAAGAAAGTTGACAGATACTGTGGAGATGAGGGAGGTGAACTTGATGGTGGGGTGGAAGTGGTTGACAAAGTCGATGAAGCGGGATAAATCAGTCTCGGACATATCTGTGAGACCAATGCCATCATCGATATATCTGCGGTAAAACCCGGGGAAAGGACCGGAGTATTGTTGCCATATCTGATGCTCCAAGTGGCCCATGAACAGGCAGGCATAGCTAGGACCCATCTTCGTTCCCATGGCAACACCACTAATTTGGTAAAAAAAACTGACCATTGAATTCAAAGGAATTAAGTTGAAGGACCAGTTCAGCAAGACGGAGAAGAGTGTCAGTGGATATAGAAGGACAAGTGCGCTGGTCAAGAAAAAACCGAAGAGCTCGGAGACCATCAGAGTGGGGAATTGAGGTATACAGAGAACAGACGTCTAACAAGAAAAGGCGGTAGGAGCGGTCTGCTGAGAGTCGGATAGAGGAGAAAGTTAAAAGAGCATGATTAGTGTCTTTGACAAAGGAGGGAAGATTCTCAACGATAGGCTGGAAAATGCTATCGAGGAAGTCAGAAATGTGTTCAGTAGGACAGGAACAGGCTGAGACAATAGGTCTGCCAGGGTTGTCGATTTTATGAATTTTGGGGAGCATGTAGAATACAGGCTTGCCCAAGGAACTTTCATGAATCCTAAGATGAGATGCATGGGGAGGAAGAGCATTACTGGTGATGAGCTGTTTAATAGTGTTGTGTACAATGCGATTGTTGGAGACAGTTGCATGTACACTTCATGAGCCTTGGCTTTGGAGATTCTTATTTTGCTTCAGTTTAAATCTTCATTCTTGTTTTTCCTGTCTTCTATCTTGTTTATGATTTCTGTTGTTATCCATACTTTGTGCTGCTTTTCTCTTTTTCCCAGTACCTCACCACATGTCTTGTTCCCTATATTTTTTACTTGTTGCCAACTTCCTGCTGTTTGAAGCACAGAAGTTTGTTAATAGTTTACCATTCTTGTTCATCCTACCTAATCCATGTTTTCTCTCGATTTCTTCAAAGCCGGTGTTGTCTGTTCCAATTTTTGCATTTAGGTCCCCCTTCAAAATTGTGATGTTTTTTTATCCAAGACATTTTGCGGTCTAGTGTAAAACTCTTCTTTTGCGGATTCTTCTTTATTATTTGTTGGTGCATAAGACTATGGATAATGTTTATATTTATTTTCTTTTTGATTGTTTTAAACATCGCTGTTATAATTCGGGGTCCACTGCTTCCCATTCTATAAGTGCCCTGTGTGGTTCCCTAGACAGCATTAGAGCAACCCCTTCACTGTGGTGGGCACTTTCCTCCTCATGTCCTGAGGACAACCTCTCTATGCCCTTCCACCATGTCTTGCAGAGATCCAGGATATCAATCCTGTAATTCTACATTTCTGCTGTAACCTGTGCAGTTTTCCCTTGTTCATATAGAGTGCAAACATTCCAGGTGCTAATCCTGGAGATTTTCCTAGACGAAAAAATGTTAGTCAGCAACCCAGACTCCTTTCGGCTTTCTCTGAATTGCTTTATGCACCTCCTTTCCAGAGGACCTTCTTCTGTCTTGGGCAGCTGTGTTGATTTATATTCTATATTTGACTGATCCATAGTGCTTGTTAAAGTTTTTGTGGTTAAAAGTTTTTTGTGGGATGGGGTAACCAGCCTCATGCCCAACCTTCCTAGTCACTTTTTACGACATGCCTGGTAGGATGCAGTCTTACTATTCTTTGCTACCCTTTTGGGCCCCGGTGACTCACGGGTGTTTTAGCTGTCTAGGGAAATCTTAACATAATTTTTTTTCCTTGTTTACTGTTGCCCATGACTAGCTTCCACATGACAGGATTGACTCTGTGTAACACTGAAAAATCTGTTTTTCTTACTTCCATTGCTAAAGAATTGTTGTATAAAATTATTTTCATTTTGTGGAATGCTGCTTCTGCCTGGGATATTGTGCTCTTCATCGCTGAGATGCATCTTCCGTCTGATTTTTAAAAACTCTTTCTAGCCCAGGCTTGTTTTTTTATTTTATCCAGGCCCAAAAATGGATGCCTAGGTATTTGAATTTGTTGACATATTTAAAAAGTACCCTATTTACTTTATAGTGCATTATAAAGAAGCCTTCTAGATGACCATTACTTCTATTGCTTTTCTGGTTTAGACTAAGGCTTTATTTTCACTTTCTGTCACTACTGTATCAATCATTTCCTGTAACTCTTCTTAACTTTTTTTTTGCTATATTAAGACTGTGTGTCTTCAGTGTGTAATGAGAATGTCCTGAAAGTGGCCAATGTGCAAAGGAAGCTTGTTTCTCGTGTTTGAAGGAAGCAATTCACTTTTTTTTAAAACAAAGTACACCTTTCAGCCCTTGATGGGTTATAATTAAGACATATAGTGTAATGAATTCAAGCCAATAAAATCAGATTTCAATTTCCGAAATCCAAATATAGTATCTTCTTCCCCCCTCCACTCATTTTAGATAGAGTAAATCAAAACTCAAATTGTGTGAATGTACTTGTGTGTGACCTCCCCTTTCCAAGAAACAAACAAACAATAAAAATATAAAACAAACAAATAAAAAAAAGAAAAAAAAAAAGAAAAAAAAAGTAAAGTTTCTTACAACTGCCCTTGCGGTTAACAAGGTGAAAAGGGGTGAGAAAGCCCAGAAGTGTTCGAGATTACATCAAATCCACCAATTATCTGCCATCATCCACACGAGCACCCCATCAGACTACCTGTTATCCTCACATCATTGATCCTTATATATTAATTTTAGTTCTTGTTATACACTATTTTACTATTTTGTGCAATTCTCTAGGTCTGTCTATTCTTAACACCTGTTCCACAGTTATGGATGAATTGCATGCCTGTAAATAATCTAATATTGGTCTTCTCTGTTGTTCACTCTTCCTACATTTTAGTAAGAAATGCTCAATATTATTTTTTTTTCTAGACACAGTAAGGTTTTTCTATTCTAAAGTATCCCATCCTTAGTTGCAATCTAAGACGTTTCTTTTTGCTAGGAATTGTTAGTTCTCTTTTGAGTCTTGAACAATTTATATGCATGTCTGCCATTCAGGCTTCCATCCCACTCTGCTATCTATTCGTCGGTTATTATTCTTTTAATTAACCTTTGATCTCTGTTTTACTCATCCCCACATTTATTTGGTTTCTATTATTTCTACTTTAATTAGCTTCTTTATCTGCCTTTCCATTTCCTTCTATGCCGACATGTGAAGGTGTCCAAGCTATTAGAATGGAACATCCTCTGGAGAGAAGTAATTCACCTTTTTTTTTTGGGCATGTTATGAGAAGAAGAAAGCTGGAATATATTGTGACAACAGGAACGATTGAAGGAAAAAGCGATAGAGAAAATAAAGTGAGAAGATATTTCACAGTTTGACATTGTGGTATGGAAAGAAGTTGACAACCGAATTGATTAATAGTACTAGAGACAGGAAGTTGTGGAGAGACATGATCTCCTACGCCACTAGGCATGATACTTGAAGAAGAAGAATCATCAGGATACCTCAGGTTGTTTATATTATGTCTACTGACTAATATTCCAGGCATAGCCTCAATAGATCTCATTATATTTTCACAGTACAGAAAGAACAAATCTGGCGATAACACAGCTAGGAATGGGATATTTTAGAATACAAGAACCTGACTGTACAGAGTATTTAACAAAAAAAGAATATAGAGCATTTTGCACTAAAATGTAAGAAGTATGAACTACAGAGAAAACCAATATTAGATTATTTACTTACTTACTTACTTAGTCGTTCCTTTTCTACCGTGAGGTGTAGAGGTTTGTAAGAGAGAGCGCCATACTATTCTATCGGCTGTTTTCCTCCTGGCTTGGTTCCATTCTAGTCCTTGGTCCTTCAAAGATTGTCTAATGTTGTCCTCCCAGCAGACATTGGGTCGTCTTGGAGGTCTGGATCCCTGGCTCTTAGTTTCCCATGCTTGTAGATTATTTACAAGCATGCAATTCACCCGTAACTGTAGATCAGGTGTTGAAAATAGACAGACCTAGAGAACAGCACAATATAGTCAAGCAGTATAAAACAAGAAGCAGCTGAGTGCTGTCACCTCGGCGACGCATTCCCATAGTCAGTTATGACTGAAGGGGCTATTATTATTATTATTATTATATAACAAAAACAAACATTAATATGGTGAGAGTATAGTGGGAAAGTTGAGGTCTGGTGATGTTGCTGTAACATATATTGAAAATGACAAATAAATAGTGACTTAGGTATCCCCCCAGAGCTTTCACACTCTCATCCCTCTTATTAACGCCATGACCAATATTTTAGGACAAAGAAAAAATTACACACGTACATCCACACAATATGACATTT
This sequence comes from Oreohelix idahoensis, assembly GCA_024509875.1. Lineage (NCBI taxonomy): Eukaryota > Metazoa > Mollusca > Gastropoda > Stylommatophora > Oreohelicidae > Oreohelix > Oreohelix idahoensis. The sequence goes on along the minus strand of JAMPIV010010379.1, from coordinate 442,580 downwards.
TACTTTACTCAGTTTACAACACTTAGAGTGGAGAAATGATGTCATGATCAGGTGCTGGCAGATGAAAATATGATCTGGAATTAGAGACACTATTCATCCTAATTATTATTGGTCAATGGTTAAATTGGGTATTTTTCGTCAGTTAAAAAAAAAAGGTTGCATGTGACCTTTATTTTAAATTTAATGAGGAAACATATCCCATTCAACATCCGATTTGTTATAATTAGAATATTTATTGTTTTCAGTTCCAAATAAAATGAATAACTGCCGATAAGGGAAAGTGGCATCACATCTGTCAAATCATTGTACATATGGCAAACCAAAATTACCAATTTCGCTTGTATGTTTAAAAACAAAACAAAAATAATACTGAGGGGAAGGGGTATAAAGGGCTTGTGTTTGCAGTTAGTTATTTAATTGACTTTTACTTGCCATAAGTCATACGTATAGTAAGAACATCATCAGACCTTCACCTTCCCAGTTACTATACATTAACTTTTGTTCTTGTTTAATACTACTTACTACTTCTGACCTCAAATTTGTTGACTTGTGGTCTGAAATTTAGCTCACTTGTGACCTGAAATTTGCTCAATTGTGAAACGGTATATTGTTGACTTTGATACCACAGGTACTGATTGATCTGACAACAGCTAACTTGAACGATGAACCATACTGGTATCATCTGGATCACCATGACAACGCCAGCATTCCATTACCTGCTTCCTCTCCAAACAAAGTATGCATTTGTTGTTGTTGCTGTTTTTTTTATTATTTTTATTGTTTGTTGTGTTTAATGTTGTTGGAAATAGATTAAAGTGAGCACTTTGTGGTAGCTTGGCTGGATTTGATTGTTCTGTGAGATGTCTTATCAGGGAATGCTGTGTTGCCAGGACAGTTAACAGTCTTCCCACTGTGCAATCCGCTCAATTCTTTCAATGTTTTCCTCATCATTTTCACCTCTGTATCCAGTTCTCTTCTCCATGTGTTTTTTGGTCTACCTCTGCTCCAGGTGCCAATCCTGGAGATTTTCCTAGACGAAAAAAGGTTAGTCGGCAACCCAGACTCCTTTCAACTTTCTCTGGGTTGCTTTACGCGCCTCCTTTCCAGAGGACCTTCTTCTTGCTCCCACTTTCGGGCCCAGTTAACACACGGGTGATCTCTAAATATGATTGACAGTTTATTGTTTCACAGCAGAAACATTGTAGTCATCATCATCATGTTCTTGTTGGCTCCCTATGAAGTATGGAGCCACCACTGCAGTAGGTTACTTTACAGTAAGCCAGCACCAAGCTCTTGCAGCGGTGGTTTCATAGCAGCTTGTTTCGTATGATGAGGTTGCCAGCCTGATGCACAACATCATATTAGTTGTCTTGTACAGAATGCCTGGTAGGGAGGTAAAGGATCCCGTTACATGCCCATTGAGTCATACTGGGAATATGGCCTATATTTTCTCGACCAACGGCACGTTAGGGGGTCATGTGGTCAGCATCACGCTGGCACAGAATGCCTGAGGGAGGGGTTATCCTATTCTTTCTTCAGTTCATGAGGAACCCTTCTTTCCCCCCCCCCCCCCCCGAATTACACGGGGCTAGAAATGTTTGAGTGTGCTACTTTATTTTTTTCATAACTTACCTGCACGCTACCGGCACGTTGCAGTCTACCCAGCTGTAAATGGGTTACCTGAATCTACTCTTTGAGTTAGGGAAGGAAAAGGCAGCGAGGAAGGCAACTGATCACCCCCCCCACCTCTCAGTGCTGGACCTAGTATGGTGAAGTCTCTAACACTTCACTGCTCTACTTTAGTATCTGCAGTGGGACTACCTTTTTACCTACTTTTAGTTGTTTGGTCCACGTTTACCATTGCTGCAAAGTTTCCTTTCTTGGTTTTGTTTTGTTTTTTAAAACAACCAGTAAACACAAACACAAACAGTAAACACAAACACAACCAGTAAACACAAACAAATAGATAAAGGGACTGCTGTAAAACTGATAAAGCAGTAAATATATATATAATAAAACATAAAATGGTATTGAATCATTTTACAAATTAACGGTACACGTCCTGTGTTTCCTGCGTACCGTTAATTTGTAAAACTGATTCAATATCGTTTTATTTGTTAATATATATATTTAGTAAACATAAACATTTATTAGAAAACATCTTCAATCAATCAATCAATACCCTTTAGCTCCCCGAGGAGCATAATAATAATAATAAATTCTTTAAGCGTCAAACACGGCGCATAAGGCAGAAACCAGTGCTCTCCAGGTTGTTCGTTGTGACGCCACTCCTCTTAGCTCTTGCACATTATTTGGCCCAACGTTCTTCCTTCTCTTATTATTGTTCTTCTGAGTGTTTCTTTTGGTCTTCCTTTTTTCCGCTTACCCTCAGGAACCCAAGTGAGCGCCTGTAGTGGTATTCTGTTGTTTTGCATTCGTAGGACATGACCGATATATGACCATCGTCTTTTCCTTATATAGTCGGAGACATATTTCTGCCTAGAGTCTTCTCTTATTTGTCGATTAGTCTTGAATTCTTTCCAACTGATGTTCATGAGTTTTCTAAGACATTTGTTCTCGAATGTATTCAGCTTTTCTCCAATGATTTTGTTATTTTCCAACTCTCACAGCCGTATGTTAACACTGAGATAACATTTGAATTAAACAGACGAAGCTTGGTATGTATATTCAATGATCGTAATTTCCAAATGTTAGATAATCTATTGAAGGCGCTAGCTGCCAAAGCAATTCTAGTATGGATTTCTCTTGTTGTGTCACCATCCTGAGTCATTTTACTGCCTAAATAATTGAAACTTTCAACTTTCTGTAGTTTTTCCCCGTTCAAGATGATATCAAAGGTCTCGTTAGAAAAGTTCATAGCTTTAGTTTTAGAGGCATTTATTTGGAGACCAATTTTAACCGAGAGATGACACAAATTATTTATTGCTTCTTGGGATTGTCTTGGTGTTGAACTTAAGAATGCTACATCATCTGCGAAATCCAGGTCCCCCAGGAATTTTCCATTTGTCCATTTTATACCCAATTTTTCATTGTGGGTATAGTTTCTCATAACCCAATCAATAGCTATTCCAAAAAGTAGTGGTGACATAATACAGCCTTGTTTCACCCCTGTTTCTACTGTAAACCATTCTGTATTCCCTTTATTTGTTCTAACACAACATCTTGCATTGTCATATAGCGCTTTGATTATATTCACATATTTTGTTGGAAAACCATAGATTGTAAGTATCTTCCACAATGATGGGCGGTGTAGACTATCAAAGGCTTTTTGAAAATCGACGAAGGTGATAATAAGGAGCATAGGCCTTCAACAAACACATGCCAAGTCTTCCTGTCCTGCACCATCCGCTCAAGTTCTTTCCATGTTTTCCTCATCGTTTTCACCTCTGTATCCAGTTCTCTTCTCCGTGTGTTTTTTTGGTCTACCTCTGCCTCTCTTTCCCTGTGGATTCCAGAACAAGGACTGCCTTGTAATGCTATCAACAGGTCTCCTCAATGTGTGTCCTATCCATCGCCAGCGTCTTCTTCTCAACTCTAGAAAACATCTTACAACATATATATAAAATCGTTGTAAATTGGCTGAAGAATACTTGACACTGATAGGACCTCCTTATGGGGCAGTATGAAGTGACTAATAATGAGGCTGGTAACCTCATCATTTAAAAGAAACTGCTAAAAAACCACTACTGCAAAAGCACACAACTGCTTTGATGCAGGCTTCTTGCAAAGGGCAATTATTGTGTCGGACTTTCAATCCATGCTTTAGAAGATCCCAAATGGCTGGCTACAACATGAAGTGGTAACATACATAAAGGAATAACATGCATAAAGGGATAACATACATAAAGGGATAACATACATAAAGGGATAACATACATAAAGGGATAACATACACAAAGGGATAACATACATAAAGGGATAACATGCATAAAGGGATAAGGGACAACATACATACAGGGATAAGGGACAACATACATACAGGGATAACATACATAAAGGGATAACATACATAAAGGGATAACATACATAAAGGGATAAGGGACAACATACATACAGGGATAACATACATAAAGGGATAACATACATAAAGGGATAACATACATAAAGGGATAACATACATAAAGGGATAACATACATAAAGGGATAACATACATAAAGGGATAAGGGACAACATACATACAGGGATAAGGGACAACATACATACAGGGATAACATACATAAAGGGATAACATACATAAAGGGATAACATACATAAAGGGATAAGGGACAACATACATACAGGGATAACATACATAAAGGGATAAGGGACAACATACATACAGGGATAACATGCAAAAATGCCTCAGATCTTCAGGAACGTATAAATCTACCGTTCTAGTCATGCAGGGATACACAGCAGTGAGAGAGATGATAGACTAACCTCGAGGGCACCCACAGTGAGAACATTGAATATGCACAAGGAAGAGATTGTAAGGACAATTAATAATTGCCTGTTAGAGAATGACACAGCACTCATTGAATCAGCACAGCTGACTAACTTTACTTTTTCCCTTCTACTACTGCCTTGAATGATAGTAGGGAGCTGACATTTACATACTTGAGCCAAGTGTGTGAGCTGGTTGTTGTAGGATGTCTGCGATGTTGTCTACATGGCTGAGGTTGTTGGATTTTGGCATCCAACATGAGACTAGCAGGGACAGATGTATGAGGGGCTGGATCAAGTGTGTATGCAACCAGCATGCTAAAGGAACAGTCAGTGTTCATACCCTTTGACATTTGTTGAGGGAGACTAAGCACCTGTGGGGTTGCCAGGAGAGCGATGATTTTGATTCTTAACAGCAATAAACACATGTTCAGTGCTTGTTTTAAAACATCAGATGTGGGCAAGAACAATTTTTATTCATTTTACTTCTTAGGTAAAACCTAAAAAGTGCCTGGAACATATAGATTTAAGAACCACATATCTATATCCTGTCATTACTTCTTCATTAGCATACCTCTCGTATAAGTAACATGCAAAGTTTAAATATTGATGAAAGAAAGATTTGGAATTGATAAGAATGTTTCTTTTCAGAGAACCAGCCAAGACCAGTATGATGTTCGAAAAGATCACTTATCACCTCCCATGAGCTCCAGAGGCCTCAGTGACAGTGACATGTCTGAACTAGATTTAGATGACAGCGTCGGTGTCTTACAAGGTATGTACATCTGGTGTTGAAATGTTATCTTCTCCACTACCCTCCTCTGGTCTCTTTTTCTGCTGTCAGTTCAGATTTCTGAAAGTAGGTTAACTCTTACTATCCGGCAAGCCCCGTGAAGTGGCGCGGGTTTAGTACCAATTTTACGGCTCGCCAGTTCAACTGGCGCGCGATGGTAACGATAGCTAAACTAGCGCGTAAAAACGCGGTTTTGGCTCACGTATAGTAAGAGTTAAACTTTTGAACCAGACGCTAAAATTTTACCTAAACCCTTCTCCCCGAACCTCCTGGCTGCTACTCTTACCACGCAGCTTCCATTATTGCACATGAAACATTTCACAACCTGAGACAGGTAAATTTGCAATTTCAGATTGGGAAATGGGAATAAAAGTGGACACCTAGAAGTCACACCTCTGTTCAAAAAGTCACATCGTTCAGTCATTTTATTTTTTCGTGCATCATGCCTGTTTTCATGGAGTGGTCTCAAATTTTGTTTCCCTCTGAAAACAACAAACAACTTCTGAAACATTCGAACATCTACTAGTTGCTATTCTGCAAATTGTTTTAAAGTTTCTGGTACAATAGCATGAAAAAAAATTTAGGGGAAATCCATTGAGATAAAAAGGAAAGTCTCATCATTAAAAACAGTTATCATGCATATTGGTGCATAGTGTGACGAAAGTACTGAGATTCTGTCTTTCAAATGGCCCATGTCTTTTTCTCCTTGCATTTAGTTCACTATTTTTAGGAGGGATTACAGGAAATCCTTCTCCATGTTTCTTCTCCTTCTATTATTTACGTTTTTTTTTCAAGATGAGATCACGATGGAGTTTGATCTATGTGTTTAGAATGGGGGTGTAGGGAATTGGACAGTATTTTTCTAGAAGGAAAATTATAGATGCTAGATCAGGATTGGCACCAGATTGTCTTTTTTTAAAGATATTGCGTGGCCATATACGCAAATTATTTGCGGCCATTTTTGCTTCATTTCCGCAGTATAGGGCTAGGCTTAATCTCGTTTCTTTGTCTAAAACCCATGCACGTTACATCAGAACGATCTAAGGTTCTGATTGGCTGAGAGATAACTGCAGTTGAAATGCAGAGCTCTCATTGGCTTTACAACCACGCCGCGCATATGACGTCATGAAGTCGGCGCGTGGGGGCTTGAGAATAAATATGCCCGAACTTCATAAGTTCGGTCTCTAAAAATTAATTGCCAAAGCCGGGTGCCAGAGTCAAGTCGATTGCCCTTCAGTTGGACATTTGAGATTTGCAGGTGCCGGCTTTTTGTGGGAATGAGAGCGGAATTTTGAGACCACAAAATTTCTCCCACGGCAAAGTTGGGGCATTCGCAGAACCGCAAGGGTTTTACGTTAGTTGCCAGAGTTAGTGGACGGAGAGGAAGAAAATACGTTTTCCCAACCAGGGGAAGACATTTTCCAGCGAATAGGATTTTTGTGGATAAATCCTGAGCTCTGACGCTCGTTACACACGCAGATTTGGCAGGCTGCCAGCGGTGTGGTAATTTTGTGTTCGTTTCTTCACGGCCATAATAAAGCCGACAGCCCAGTTATAGGTACTCGGGCAGGTAATTTCCGAGTGGTAGAAGTCCGCTACAGTTCCAGTCCAGAATCCAGTGGGGTTCTGTTGGACCTCGGTCATCAATTCCAGAGTTGGTGGAGAGAGATAGGGTAAACATTCTCTCTACTGAAGTCAGCACAGATAGGCAGAACTGTTAGCTTTGGTGAATCATAGCAGAGGACAGCTGATGAAGTTTAGAGGTGCAGTTAGTTGTGTTCAGGAGATTCCAGGATAGGCTGTGTAGAACCGAAGTCTGTGCAGAGATTGTGTAGTCACTTCGCCGTCGTTCCAGCTATCAGTGGACTTAGAGTTAGAGTTAGAATTTAGAACAGCTAGTTTGGAGGGTAGGCGACATCAAGTGCAGTGTAGTTCATTTCAGTTAACCTTACCTTCTGTCTCCATACAGGTTGCAATTGTGGGAGAAGGGTTGGGGTTGATGCATTTTTAACTGTGCTTGATTTTGTTTCAGGAGTGCATCCTCGCACTTGATGTATGGGACATGCATATGTTTGTTGTTTATAGGTGTATAATAAACTTGTATAAATTATAGCTGGCATCAGTCATTTCCTTTAGTACAGTAGCTATATGTTGTCTGTACCTTGGTGTTTGTGAATCTTAATTGAACCTTATCCCCATAGGGTAGTTAGAGGTGGTTCGAGGCCATAGCAATTTAAACGTCCGAAGTGGCGAGGAAAGAATCAACCTCGGTTCTCAACCTCGGAGCCAATGGTCTCAACTTTCACATTTTGCACTATATTTCTATCTGAATCTATCATTTCAGTCTTTCTTCTTACTATTGTCTTGTCACTATAGGTAGACAGTCTCTAGTCCTAAATCCATTTCGTGACAAAGTGGGTGCTATCGTCCGGTGAATCATCTTTGTTACGTTCAATTCTGTGATCTTGACAAAGTGGTGGCGTCGTCCTTGGGATCATCTTTGTTGGGATCAATTCTAGATTCATAGATTGTCTCTGTAGAAAGTTCTGGAAATAGATTTCAAAAAAAATCCCCTAGACTTGAGCTATATTAAGACTGATCCAGCTATAAGTTTTTTTTCCACAGGTTACAGTTAGTTAGATGATAGTTGTAGTAAGGTTGTTTATGACTTAGAGGTAATTGATGGCTAATGGAATTTTTTTCTTGACAGGAAAGTAAATTCGGGTTTTGGGTAGCTGGATAACTTGAATTTTTTTCAGGTAGTTATTAGTCAGACTTGGTGCTAGTCTGAGTGCGGGTTTTTGCGACAGCATATTCATAGTAGGTAACAGTAAATTTTTCTTGTTCCTTTTTTGTCATTTCCCCTCGTTGTGAGTACTGCTGATTTGTCAGGTAAGATGGCTGAATTGGTCAAGCTACTTACTGCATGGAAGGACGCAGCTAAAAGCATGGGGATGAATGAGGCCGAGACTAGGGCTTACATTATGAGGGAACAGGACCGGCAGACGGAGAGAGAGAAAAGGGAAGCGGAGAAAGACCTGCATAAATTGGAAGCAGAGAAAGAAGAGAGAAAAGCAGAGAGGGAAGCCCAGGAGAAGATAGCAGAGAGGGAAGCCCAGGAGAAGATAGCAGAGAGGGAAGCCCAGGAGAAGATAGCACAGAGGGAAGCCCAGGAGAAGATAGCACAGAGGGAAGCCCAGGAGAAGTTAGCACAGAGGGAAGCCCAAGAGAGGGAGAAGGCAGCAGAGAGACAGCATGAACTTGCCCTGCGTTCACTGGAACTGCAGTACCGATCTTCGGAAGGCAGTTCGGCTAACGGAGATTCTCCCGGAGCAGGGGCAACAGACACCTCAGGAAATGGAGGGCCCCGGATGGCAGCCATGAATTTTCCGATGGACTCTTTTCCTAACGGGAATGAGAAAATTGAGGTATTTTTAGAAAAATTTGAACGGATGGCAAAGGCATACGGGCTGGATGATAGTCTTTGGTGTCTCAAATTATCTCAATCTCTAAGAGGACATGCGTATGAGGTCTATAGCAAGATGCTGGTAGATGACCAAGGTAACTTTGAGGCTCTGCGGAACGCCCTGTTACAGCGATTCCAATGGACTCCCCGGAAGTGCCAAACGATGTTTAGGGAAAGTCGACTGGAGAAAGGAGAAAGTTTTCCCCAGTTCGCAGAGAGGCTGAGGAATTACCTCACTCGCTGGAGAGAGTTGTCGGGTTTGGCTAAATCTTTTGAAGGATTGGAAGAATTAGTCATGTGCGAACAGATAAAGGCCAACATGTCTCCGGACTTAAGGAAGTACCTGGCGGAGCAGGGCGCCCAGCAACTGGACCAGATTATTCTATTTGCTGAAAGGTTCCAGTCGGCACAGGCCGAAGTACTGGGCCAGAAAAGAAAACACCCTGACCTGCCAGCCCCGGACAAAGGAGCATCTTCCTCGCATTCGCCTTCCTCTTCAGCTCACCAACCGCAAGGGCCGTCTCGCAAGGAGCTCCCTCCCAGTCATAACATGCGCTCCCAGCCGCCTAACAGAACACAGGGGCCGACTTCTCATGAACCCGTCAGGAACCGGGGAGATAATGAGAGATATTGTAGGTTCTGTCGGACTACTTCTCATTGGACAACACGGTGCCCAAACAAACAACCCGCTCATCAGGTGGCTTGTTTAAGGCCTGTGAGGGTGAAACAAGGGAAGAAGTGGAAACCCTTCCAGTCAGAGAAGTTGTTTTCCAACAGCGGGCCAGCAGAAGTGAACAGGACTGAGACAACATGCTTATTTGACAGCGGGCTTACATACCCCAGCATAGTCGCCCGACATCTGGTGAAGCCTTGGCAGATGACGAAGGAAAAAGTGAATATTGGTGGAGTTTTAAGGAAAGGGACTTCACAGTGCTTTCCGGTAGCCAATATTGAGGTGAAATGTAGGTTCGTGTCTGGCACCATCAAGGCAGCTGTAACGGCTCAGCCGGCCTACGACTTCATTCTCGGTAACCCATATTTAGTTTTGGGGAACCCGCCCACACCGATCCTTGCTGATGCAAGGGGCCTACTGCAGGCCAGATAAGTGAAAAAGGAGAACCCCTAATTCACGGAGCCCCGAGCGAGCTCAAACATAGCTGTCGTGCCAAGGAGAGGTGCAACGCCTCTGACGACAGTGGTATGTTATTTGCAGAGGCAAATTCGCCCGCCAGCCCTGTTCAGCCAACCGGCCAAACAGTGGTGACGACGCCTCTGATTCCGGAAGTACACTCTTTGTTGTCGGGAATTAGGCCCCCGATGGTATTAGCTTCCTCAAGTGAGGAACATACTGACAAGAGCAGTATTACATATGTCAACGACCAGCGCCATCTTCATAGGGCACAAGATAGCGGTCTGAGCGAGCATATAGTTCCAACCAGCCCTGGAGCCCCATCCGACCAGCACTTTACTCAAACGGAGGAGGACAGTGATCTGAGTATCCGTTTGCCTATAGACGGAGATGGGCCCCACAACTCTCGTATCTCGTTTACAGGAAACGACTCTTGTAACGAGCAGCCTGAAAAATTGGCTATCTTTTCCAATTCGTTTCACGGAACATTGGAACCAGTTACTGAGAGCTTTAACTCAGATTCTCCGCGATCTAACGGGATCTTAAACCGTCAAGTGTCACTGCAGGACACATTCCAACTGACGCCAGTAACTCTCACAGGGGAGGGCAAGGTTGAAGGTAGAACCAGGGTGTTAGACGGAGAGCTCCCGTGGTCTACAGTTTCATCTCACCAACTTTTCAGGCCAGAAAAGAGTGAGAAAAGCGACCTTACGCATTTGCAAGGAGCTATTTTGGAGAGCTCTGTCCCGCTTCAGATTGGTAGGGGAAGAGCGAGTCCAGAACCACTGTCAGGGGCAGATCTTACCTACCTTTCTTCACAGGTAGAAGCTATTGAGGTCGATCGTGATCCAATAGACACCCAGCAAGAAATCGGAGGCTCTACACCAGAGGAACCCGAGACGTTGCATCAGTTTCGCACGGTACCAGCAGTCACAACTCTGCTGACGCGCAGCGAGGAAGTCGCCATCGCCAGGTCGCCACAGCACCCGTCGGTCACATCAGCTGACCAGGACAGCCTTTTGACGGTCATAGCAAGGGAAAGTTCAGACCCGCCATTAGACGGCACAGGTCCGAAGAGAGATCAACTCTCCCAATGGAGCATAGGAGCTCATTCTAGGAGAGAAAGAAGGAGGAAACGCAAAAGAGGAAGGTCGAAGAACACTGAATAGGAGGGGTAAGGACAGACAGCCTTGTAGACAGAGTTAAGGGCCAGTGTGAAACACAGAGATTTCAGTAATGAGATCGATGCTCAATCTTCGAAGGTGGGAGTGATGTGACGAAAGTACTGAGATTCTGTCTTTCAAATGGCCCATGTCTTTTTCTCCTTGCATTTAGTTCACTATTTTTAGGAGGGATTACAGGAAATCCTTCTCCATGTTTCTTCTCCTTCTATTATTTACGTTTTTTTTTCAAGATGAGATCACGATGGAGTTTGATCTATGTGTTTAGAATGGGGGTGTAGGGAATTGGACAGTATTTTTCTAGAAGGAAAATTATAGATGCTAGATCAGGATTGGCACCAGATTGTCTTTTTTTAAAGATATTGCGTGGCCATATACGCAAATTATTTGCGGCCATTTTTGCTTCATTTCCGCAGTATAGGGCTAGGCTTAATCTCGTTTCTTTGTCTAAAACCCATGCACGTTACATCAGAACGATCTAAGGTTCTGATTGGCTGAGAGATAACTGCAGTTGAAATGCAGAGCTCTCATTGGCTTTACAACCACGCCGCGCATATGACGTCATGAAGTCGGCGCGTGGGGGCTTGAGAATAAATACGCCCGAACTTCATAAGTTCGGTCTCTAAAAATTAATTGCCAAAGCCGGGTGCCAGAGTCAAGTCGATTGCCCTTCAGTTGGACATTCGAGATTTGCAGGTGCCGGCTTTTTGTGGGAATGAGAGCGGAATTTTGAGACCACAAAATTTCTCCCACGGCAAAGTTGGGGCATTCGCAGAACCGCAAGGGTTTTACGTTAGTTGCCAGAGTTAGTGGACGGAGAGGAAGAAAATACGTTTTCCCAACCAGGGGAAGACATTTTCCAGCGAATAGGATTTTTGTGGATAAATCCTGAGCTCTGACGCTCGTTACACACGCAGATTTGGCAGGCTGCCAGCGGTGTGGTAATTTTGTGTTCGTTTCTTCACGGCCATAATAAAGCCGACAGCCCAGTTATAGGTACTCGGGCAGGTAATTTCCGAGTGGTAGAAGTCCGCTACAGTTCCAGTCCAGAATCCAGTGGGGTTCTGTTGGACCTCGGTCATCAATTCCAGAGTTGGTGGAGAGAGATAGGGTAAACATTCTCTCTACTGAAGTCAGCACAGATAGGCAGAACTGTTAGCTTTGGTGAATCATAGCAGAGGACAGCTGATGAAGTTTAGAGGTGCAGTTAGTTGTGTTCAGGAGATTCCAGGATAGGCTGTGTAGAACCGAAGTCTGTGCAGAGATTGTGTAGTCACTTCGCCGTCGTTCCAGCTATCAGTGGACTTAGAGTTAGAGTTAGAATTTAGAACAGCTAGTTTGGAGGGTAGGCGACATCAAGTGCAGTGTAGTTCATTTCAGTTAACCTTACCTTCTGTCTCCATACAGGTTGCAATTGTGGGAGAAGGGTTGGGGTTGATGCATTTTTAACTGTGCTTGATTTTGTTTCAGGAGTGCATCCTCGCACTTGATGTATGGGACATGCATATGTTTGTTGTTTATAGGTGTATAATAAACTTGTATAAATTGTAGCTGGCATCAGTCATTTCCTTTAGTACAGTAGCTATATGTTGTCTGTACCTTGGTGTTTGTGAATCTTAATTGAACCTTATCCCCATAGGGTAGTTAGAGGTGGTTCGAGGCCATAGCAATTTAAACGTCCGAAGTGGCGAGGAAAGAATCAACCTCGGTTCTCAACCTCGGAGCCAATGGTCTCAACTTTCACATTTTGCACTATATTTCTATCTGAATCTATCATTTCAGTCTTTCTTCTTACTATTGTCTTGTCACTATAGGTAGACAGTCTCTAGTCCTAAATCCATTTCGTGACACATAGGTCAAACTGAAAAATCACATAGGACAGAAATAGTTAACACAAAAAATAAACACAGTGATGGTATATTGAAGTAGACAAGTGATGTATTAGATCACTAGGTAATTTGATTAAAGAACAGAGGAGGCCAGTTTTTGTGGCCCATATAATTGAGCTAATTTTTGGTTTTATGTTGTCTCAATTTTATATTTCACTAATCCTTGTTCATTTGCCTTATAATTATTATAAATAACATTATCATACTTTAAAAAAAAAAACTTGGAAAGAACCGAACCTCAAACTTTAACACTGTATGAAAAATTAAAGTAACAGAAAATTTCTTGCGTCAAACGTGGGGACACCACCGTGTCCTTTAAGAATTAAATGTCAAGGTTGGGAAAGAAGAATGTTTACAGTTCTTATCTTTTGTGTGTGTGTTTGTGTGTGTGGATGCATTGTGTGGGCACACAAATGCTACATGCATGTCTACATTTGAATGGTTTATGGTTGTCTGCTTGTAGTGTGGTCATGATTTATGCAATTTTAGTGATAGGAAACTTTATACAGGGGACAATCTGATCATCAGATGTTATCCCTCATCAGACACATGTTTTTACCTTTTTATCTCCTTTACATCATAAAGTGGGTGGGCCCACATGGATCATTACTCCCAAGCATCAGCCTCCTGTTGATTTGTCTGCCTGAACTGGGAACCCACTCCACCTTGGTTGTGGCTTCCAAATTCACTCCTGGTTTTATCCACTCTGCTTGAGTAGTGTAACAGTTTTGTTGTATATACATTAATGTCCTGAATTCCAAAGCCCATTGCAGTTGTTCCACAGCCAGCACGATGCCTTTTGCGCATTTTCACCGAGCCCTTTAAGGTAAAAAGGTAAAGGATCCCGTTACACTTCCATTGAGGCATATTGGGAATATGGTGTTAGAACCATATTTCTTTGACCATCGGCACACTAGGGGTGATGTGGTCAGTATCACGCTAGCTGCCTTAACCTTCCCAGAGTTGCTCTGGTACCCATTTTATGAGTTTGAGTCGACCCTGGAGCCGTTTGCAGTTTAAAAAATCCCACCTCAACTGGGGATCGAACCATGGACCACTGAGCTAGGAAGCCAGTGCACTAACCACTGTGCTACTACACCCAGCCCTTTAAGTGCCATTATTCGTAACTGTCCCTTCAGGCCCACTTGTTTCAGAAGATCATACACTGAGGGGTCTTCTACATCTCTTACACTTACTTATAATATTGAAATAAAGCACTCATATTTTTTATTAATAATAGTAAATAAAGCCTCATACATTTCCCAGAGATCTCTGAGGAGACAGACAAAGAATATGGCTACTATTTTCTCAGGCGTATCATAAGAGGTGACTAATTTGAGGTTGTGCATGAGTATGGCAACGTCATAATGTAAAAAAAAACAGCTACAGAAACATGAATGCTCTGTGCAGTCTTCCTGGAAGGGGATCATCTATAATGGTTGCCCCTTGCTCTGTAAGAAGCAAAAAGGGAAATAAATGAATGAGTAACAAATACATCTTTTTACAGGTCTGTAACCTTTTATAAAAAATCCACGGGGGCAGCTTAGTTCCAGAAACCTATTTTTTTTCTCAGTTTTCAGATGTTGCCCAAATTGTGTTAAAAAAAATAGCCCAAAATGCCCTAAATAGTCCACATTAGCCCAAATCGCCCAGAATATATTTACAAATAGCACAGAGTTGCCCAAAATAGTCAGAAATAGTCAGAAATTGCCAAAATTATGAACAAACAGAGCCAAAATTGCCTAAGGTCACCCAGTATAAGAAATTGCCCACATTGTGGTCAAAAAGTAACCAAAATAGCCCAAGGTCACCCAAAAAGTCACAAATTGCCCAAAATGTGGTTAAAAAGTAGCCAGTATAGCCCAGTCACACAAAGAAGTCAGAAATTGTGATTAAAAAAATAGCCAAAATAGCCCAAGGTCACCCAAAATAGTCAGAGATTGCCCAAATTGTGGTTAAAAAGTAGCCAAAACAGCCCAAGGTCACCCAAAATAGTCAGAAATTGCCCAAATTGTGCTACAAAAGTAGCCAAAGTAACACAAAGAAACTTTAAATTTTCAGAATATTTCGGTTTTAGAATAAAAGATTATAGACCTGTATGTGTTTAAAAATTGAAATAAACTGCTGTATGTTCACAGAGAGATAATATAATTGGTCCTATTGTGCGTGAATCTTTGTTTATGCATAAATCATGACCCACGTTGTACTCACTTGCTTGTACTTTCGTTTTGTGTGGGACAACTGTAAAATTTAATCTGTATATTGTTTTTCATTATTAGCAGTTCCTTTTTTTTTAACCATTTTACATGGTCAGGCATAATTAATACAGACACATCATCATTAAATCAAGAAGTTACAGACTTTCATGAATGGATGTTTGCACGTCATCATCACCATACCATCGTCACCACACCATCGTCATCATCACCATCATCACACCATCATCATCATCACACCATCATTATTATCATCATTTTGTCATCATCACCATCATTGTCATCACCACCATCATTGTCATCATCATCACCATACCATCATCATCACCATACCATCATCATCACCACACCATCATCATCACCATACCATCATCATCATCATCACCTTTCAGTTCCCCAAGAAGCATAAGCCTTCAAGAAACGTGTGCCAAAGTGTTATAGTGACTGATACTAACTCTTACTATACATGAGCTAAAACCGCATTTTTACGCGCTAGTTTTGCTATCGTTACCGTCGCGCGCCAGTTGAACTGGCGAGCCGTAAAATTGGTACTAAACCCGCGCCACTTCACGGGGCTTGCTGGATAGTAAGATTTAAGA
Source organism: Oreohelix idahoensis (assembly GCA_024509875.1). Taxonomy (NCBI): domain Eukaryota; kingdom Metazoa; phylum Mollusca; class Gastropoda; order Stylommatophora; family Oreohelicidae; genus Oreohelix; species Oreohelix idahoensis. The sequence goes on along the minus strand of JAMPIV010010379.1, from coordinate 426,863 downwards.
GATCCCGTTACACGCCCATTGAGGCATATTGGGAATATGGTGTTAGGCCCATATTTTCTTGACCATCGGCACACTAAGGGTGGTGTGGTCAACATCACGCCGGCCACCTTAACCTTCCCAGAAGTTGCTCTGGTACCCTATTCATGAGGCTGGGGTCGACCCCGGAGCCGTTTGCGGTCTAAAAAAATCCCACCTCAACTGGGGATCGAACCATGGACCACCGAGCTTGTACTTTTTATTTATCTGTTTATTTATTTGTTGTTGTTGAAATTATGCAAAGTGTTTAATATGTTTATTGAAAAGACATCAAGTGTCCACTGTTTTATTGTAATTAATAATCCCAGGTTTCTACTTAACAAAAACAAAACAAAAAAGGATGCCAGTTTTACTCAGTTGATGGCAAATATCAACTGTTTTATAAAGCTGATGGCAAATATCAACTGTTTTATAAAGCTGATGGCAAATATCAACTGTTTTATAAAGCTGATGGCAAATATCAACTGTTTTATAAAGCTGATGGCAAATATCAACAGTTTTATAAAGCTGATGGCAAATATCAACAGTTTTATAAAGCTGATGGCAAATATCAACAGTTTTATAAAGCTGATGGCAAATATCAACAGTTTTATAAAGCTGATGGCAAATATCAACAGTTTTATAAAGCTGATGGCAAATATCAACAGTTTTATAAAGCTGATGGCAAATATCAACAGTTTTATAAAGCTGATGGCAAATATCAACAGTTTTATAAAGCTGATGGCAAATATCAACAGTTTTATAAAGCTGATGGCAAATGCACACTGTTTTATAAAGCTGATGGCAAATATCAACTGTTTTATAAAGCTGATGGCAAATATCAACTGTTTTATAAAGCTGATGGCAAATATCAACAGTTTTATAAAGCTGATGGCAAATATCAACAGTTTTATAAAGCTGATGACAAATATCAACTGTTTTATAAAGCTGATGACAAATATCAACTGTTTTATAAAGCTGAGGGCAAATATCAACAGTTTTATAAAGCTGATGGCAAATATCAACAGTTTTATAAAGCTGATGGCAAATATCAACTGTTTTATAAAGCTGATGGCAAATATCAACAGTTTTATAAAGCTGATGGCAAATATCAACTGTTTTATACAGCTGATGGCCAATGCCCACTGTTTTATAAAGCTGATGGCAAATATCAACTGTTTTACTGAAGTTAAACATTTGATGTGTCTACTTTTAAGACAAAATGATATCAGTTCTCTACTGTCTTATTCAATTCATGGCAAATATCAGCTATATTGAAATTAAGCATGTTTTTTATTTAAATTTGTTATCATGTTTTATATTTTTGGCTGAAAAGTGTCCACCATTTTATTGAAATGATACAGTGTCTGTTGATTTACAAAAGTATTGACAAATGTCGTTTTTTAAAATCTGAAAGTTTTGAAATAATTTCAAGTGTCGACTTTTTAATGGGATGTATGCCTATTGTCCACTGTTGTATTGAAATGATGCAAAATGTGCACTCATTTATTGGAGCATTGCAAAGAATACTTTGTTTTATTGTATGATGCCAAGTGTTGACTGTTAAGTTGAACTATATCAAATGCCCACTATTTTATTGAAGGCATGTCAAGTACCCATTTTTGAAAATGGTTTATGCCAATTGTGCACTATTTTATTGCTTTCGTGCAAAGCTCCTAGGTTACTAGGTTGATATCAAAGGTCCATTACTGAGCTGAATTAGTATGAACTTGTTGTTAAAAATTGGTGTCATATGTCTATTGCTATATCTAATGTTCATTGTTGTGTAAAAAAAAAGGTGTCTACTATTATATTGGAACAATGCCAAGTGTCTACTGTTTTATTGGAACAATGCCAAGTTTCAACTATTTTATTGGAACAATGCATGTGTCCACTTATTCACTGGAACAATGCCAAGTTTCCACTGTTTTACTGGAACAATGCCAAGTGTCCACTGTTTTATTGAAACAATGCCAAGTGTCCACTGTTTTATTGGAACAATGCCAAGTGTCCACTTATTCATTGGAACAATGCTAAGCGCCCACTGTTTTATTGGACTAGCACCAAATGCCCACTGATTTATTGGAACAATGCCAAGTGTCCACAAGTTTCTATTGTTTTATTGGACAAATATCAAGTGTCCACTATTTTATTGGACTGTCCTCATGTCCACTGATTTATTGGACTGTCATCAAGTGTCCATCATTTTATTGGACTGTCATTAAGTGTCCACTGTTTTATTGGATTGTCATCAAGTGTCCACTGTTTTTGGACTGTCATCAAGTGCCTAAGAGCTATCTTCTCAGATGTCAGTGATTACAACGTTGAAAAGTCAAAGTAATGCTGAACTGGTTGACCTAAGAGTAACACTTCACAGACTATGTCAGCAGTACAAAAGAGTCATGATACAGTGGCTCCCTTCTCACTGCAACATCCCTGGAAATGAGGAGGCTGACAGATTGGCATAGGAAGGGGGAAAGCTTCCTCAACTTGACACAAATATAACTAGGCCAAGAGTTTCATCAAGCGCAGATACAAGTGGGAAGCAGAGCATCCAGGCCATAAAAAAAATGATACATATTACCAGCTCAGCAGAAGTGAACAAGTGGTAATCTTCAGACTTCGCACAGGTCATATCAGATTGAGATACCATCTATTCAACAAATTGAAGATAGGAACTACTGATGAGTGTGACTGATGCACCGTTAAAATGACTGCCGAACATCTGCTTCAAAGGTGCCCAACATATGAGGAACAGAGAAAACGCATATGGCCATCACCAGTACCATTCCTGGAGAAAATCTACGGAGATATCAACAGCCTCAGGCTGACCACTGCTTTCTTTGAACTTATTTAAGTTGACGTCTGAGGGTGAACGAAGAAGAAGTTTCTCCTGTATCATCAGCTCGTGATTTCAGTAATCGAATATGGGCTAGAAATCCTTACGCTGTCAGTGTCACAATGTGAATGCCTGGAATGCATTCATAATGAAGGGATGCGACTAGTTTTAGGCTTTACGCGTGATACCCCCAATGTGACAGTGAGATATATGCTCGGATTGCTGTCGATTAGATCCAGATATGCGATGGCCCAGGCAAAAGCCAATATGTGGGTCACCACCGACAAAAGACACCCCCTACATGAGAATGTAGCTGACATAAAAGGAGCAAGAATCAAGAGGGGATGTCATGGATGGCACAAGCAGAGGCTACGATTGGTCAGGTGACCAGTGTTGAAAACATATCCAAAGGTGAAGAGTGGAGTAAGTCAGGGAAGAACTGGATAAACTACCAGCAGGTCATCATTAGCTTTGGCAGAGAGTGCAAATCATGAGGCAATGGTAAAGCAGAGCTGGAGATTAATCAGCTGATAAGTGAACATGCTGGAGATGATGACGCCATTGTGTACACTGATGGGTCTGTACTGCGTGGTGAGAAATCAGGATGGGGCTTCTCTGCGAGAATAAAGGGCAGGGTCATCACTGAACAGAGTGGAGCCTACATGACAACAACCTCCAGCATGAGAATGGAGGTAGAGGCAGGTTAAAGTCACGGATGGGTGAACTCTTAAATAAATCCATTATTTAGTTAATTATAAATCATGGTTTGAGGTATTTTCAATCTCTAGTCAAATGAATATCTTAATGTGAGATCTTGTCTGTATGTATTTAGTCACATGGCTATATATTAGGCAGCTCTTTTTTTATTATTGCCATGCCTAGTAATTTTTTTTCTCATATGTATTTGTTTCATCTCTGGGAGCCAATGTTACATTTCTACATCAGCACAAGATCTAGTCTGAGGGCATGGGGGAAGATCAGGTGGCAGATTGGTAAACAGTACTATAAAAATCCTACAACAAGGTCAAACATCAGCCAATGCAAAGATACACTTGGCTCAAGAATGAAAACATCATCAATGCCCACAATGCTTCATGGCCTAAACATTACCAAGTAGAGACCAAGTTATTATTTTCACACCAAGAACCTTTAATTGCAGATTCAAATGCCATCTGTACAACAAACTGAAAATCAGACAGACAGATATGTGCTCATGTGGGGAGGACAAACAGACAGATTTGTACTCATGTGGGGAGGACAAACAGACAGATATGTGCTCATGTGGGGAGGACAAACAAATAGTAGAACACATACTCCAAAATTTTCTGCTGCATGAGACGAGCAGGGTGGCAACATGGTCTTCTGTAACCCAGTTGAGGGAGAAACTGTATGGTGACAAGAGAAGCCTGAGACGGACTGCCAGCTTTATAAGAACGATAGATGTGGTTATCTGAGAGCGAATGACAAAGAAAAAGAAAAAGAAGACAATCTTCTTGTGAAGAGTGGACCAAAACAGAAAAGAAAGATCTAATTATGTTTTGACACTACCCTTTATAAATCAAGGATTTCTTTTTTTTTTTTTAATGTTTTCCTCAAGGAAACTAAATTGTTGTTAGTGAAAATAGTTTAGAAACATCATAGAAGTATCATTTGACCTCAGTCTTTGACCCCAAGCACTGATCATGAGCAAGAAGCACACATCACAAGCACACCACTCGACAACAAGTACAGACCACTAGAACATACCATTTGTCTTAATCTTGCACTGTCAGTGTCACCTATCTGGACTGAAGCTTGATTGCTTGTCCACTAGGTGGTGTTGCTGGTAGTTCTCATGGCGATGGCACAGCCAGTGTAAGCTCATGCAGCCCGAGTACAATGGGAAGTGGGGAATTCTCTGAAACCAGTAGTACTAGACAGGATGGAGAGTTGTCTGCTGCCAGCACAACCACACACAGAAGTCGCAGCAGTACAGGTATAACCCCAGCCCAGCTACCATTGCCTGAGAAAATAGCGGCCTGACCATGTACATATTTTGTTTTGGCCATCATTAATCCCCACTTCTGGTCCTCCAGCTCCATCCTTCACGTGTTATGTTGCATGTAACAAACCACCTGCTTTAATTGTTTGCTTTGATCTGGTTATATAACACACCATTTGCCCTATAAATTGTTTGCACAGATACGCATATCTAATAAACCACTAGCTATATTTGTTTGCACAGATCTGGTAATCAGTACTCTCATAATAGTGTCCGATGGTCCCTCCTCCTGGCTGCCATCCAGGACCGACTGCCCCCTTGTCCCCCTGTTAGTGCGCCACTGAATTATTAACTTTTGAGTTGTTGAGATATTTAGTTATTAGCTCTTTCTACCACAGGAGAACAACGAGGAAGGGAACCTGTCACCCCACCTCTCGGTTGCTGGACCTTATATAGTGAGGTCTCTAACATTTCACTCCCCTACAGCAGTATTTGCTATGGAACTACTTTTTTCTTTTACATGAGGAGAGTTCTAGTATTCTGCACCTAGATATAGTACATTATTCTCCCAAGAGCTGTCTAGTGCACTTTTTTGGTTATAGCCAGAACTTTACATGTTATAGAACAAACTTATTTGTTGCATGTAAGATAACCAGCTTTTCAAAATATTCTTCACGCAATTTTCAATGACTCTTTTGATACTTCTTTTTACTTCTTTGTTTGCTACTGTGTACACTTCTTGAGCCTTGGCTTTGGAACTTCTGGTTTTGCTTGTGTTTAAATCTGCTTTCTTGTTTTTTCTGTCCTTTATCTTATTGATGGTTTCTGTTGTTATCCATGCTTTTTGTTGTCGTTCACTTTTCCTCAGTATTTCTTCACATGTTTCATTCCATACCGCTTTTATTTGCTGCCAATAGTCTTCTGTATTCTCTACATCTTCCAGCTGTTGGAGCACTTGGAATTTGTTGGATATTGTGACTGCAAATTTGTCTCTTGTTTCTTGATTTCTTAGATGTCCTACATTAAATTGTTGTCTATAATTTTGCATTGTTGCATATCTCTTGAGTTTCATTTTTACTTTGGCTATCAGAAGGTGGTGATCTGATGCCACATCTGCTCCTCTATATATCTTTACATCCTGCAATGATGATCTAAACTTCTTGTTTATGCATATATGATCAATCTGATTTTCTGTTCTATGGTCTGGTGATATCCATGTTGCCTTGTGTATTCTCTTATGTGGAAACATGCTTCCTCCTATAGCCAGTTGAATTGAAGCACAGAAGTTTGAGAATAGTTCCCCATTTTCATTCATTATTCCTAGCCCATGTTTTCCCATGACTTCTTCAAAGTCGGTGTTGACTGTACCTATCTTTGCATTCATGTCACCCATCAAAATTGTGATGTCTCTTCTTTTTACTTTTTTCATAATTTCCTGTAGTCTAGTATAAAATGCTTCTTTCACAGATAAGGAGATAAGGTTTCGCTAAATGATCCACCTGCCATCACTGGTGTCAATACCTTGTCGAGGTATGGCGGCTTGCGTACCCTGATTACCCCCAGAGCTATGCCAGCGGAAGTTTTACTCCTGGAAGGTTCTGCCAAGCTGGACAGGTTTGCGTGGGCAGGGGTCAGACTAAAGCAGACACCCTGGTCCTCCAGGTTGGGGGTTTTAGCATAGGGCTGACACCCCTGTCTATGTAAAAAGAAATGAAGTTACGGAAACGACAACAAATGAACAAACTTTGCTGCTGGATGGACATCTGGAGTCTGAGGCTCGTATGACTGTCAGTGGTGAAAGCCAAAAGGAAGCCACTGACACGAAAATGGACATCCTGACCGCAAAACGCGAAACAAGAATAGGATATTGGAATGTCAGGACAATGAACGAGATGGGTAAACTAAAACAGGTCACAGTAGAAATGAGAAACTACAGATTACACATTCTAGGGATAAGCGAGAGCAGATGGACAGGGACAGGAAAAGTTAAAACAGCAACAGGAGAAACAGTACTTTACTCTGGAAGAGAGGATGGACAGCACAATGAAGGTGTAGCCATTATTTTACAGAAAGGAATAGAAAGGACATTACTGGAATGGAAAACCATCAACAACAGACTGATAAGAATAAAATTGAGAGAGAGATTCACCAACACTACAATAATACAATGCTACGCACAAACGAATGACAGCGATGAAGAGGTCAAGGATGAATTCTATCAACAACTGCAGAAAGAAATGGAAGACACACCTAGATATGATCTTATTGTAATGGGAGACCTCAATGCGAAAGTTGGAACACACAATACATATAATGAAAGAGTAATGGGGAAATGCGGCAGCGGAACAGCAAACGAAAATGGGGATAAATTAATAAGTTTCTGTAGCATTAACAACCTGGTCATTGGAGGAACACTTTTCCCACACAAAGAAATTCACAAATTAACATGGGAATCACCAAATGGTCGGGACAGAAACCAGATAGACCACATCACGATTAATGGTAGATGGAGACATGCATTACAAGATGTGAAGGTAAGAAGAGGTGCAGATGTGGGAAGTGACCACCATTCTGTAGTAGCAAAACTGAAAGTGAAACTCAGAACGGCTGGACCAACTGTAACTACACAGAAAAGGTTTAACACCAGCAAATTGAAGGACCCCCTTACCAGAAAAGCTTTTGTGGCTGATATAAATAAGCGATATCAATTTGCCAAAAGTCAGGAAAAGACATTGACTGATGATATAGATCAGAAATTCAACACCATTTCAACAATATCAGCAGCAAATCATGCTTCGGATTCCAGGAAAGGAAGAAGCAAGACTGGATAACACCAGAAACATTAAACACCATAATGACGAGGAAGGAAATAAAAAGAAAGAAAACAGAAGCAAAGTTCCCCCAGGTTAAAGCAAGTATATAGCGAACAGTACAGTCAGTTGGACAAGGAAGTTAAACGCCAAACCCGAGCCAACAAAAGGAATTTCCTTGACGATTTTGCAAGACAGGCAGAAGTGGTAGCACTGAGAAACGAACAAAGCACAGTATACAAAATAACTAAATTCATCAGCGGAAAACGAGGTGCAAACAATATTACATTAGTAAGAGATAAGCAAGGAAATCTCATCACGACAGCAGAGGGACAAGAAACTCTGAACAAGGAACCACCAGAGACACAATTGAATGTTCCTGAGGCTGAAAATGATCTAGATGTTAATACAGACATTCCACGAAAAGAAGAAATCATCACAGCAATCAAAGGGTTAAAGAATGGAAAAGCTCCTGGCCATGATAACTTAAATGCAGAGCTATTTAAGACAGACCTTGAGCTAGCAGCAGAACTATTAGAACCACTATTTGCACAAGTCTGGAAAACAGGGACAACACCAACGGAGTGGAACAAAGGAATAATTGTCAAATTGCCCAAGAAGGGAGATCTTGCAGACTGCAATAATTGGAGAAGAATAACTCTTCTCTCAGTTCCCAGCAAAATACTAGGCAGGATAATTATACAGAGAATTTCAAAAGCAGTAGACTACAAACTGAGGAAAGAACAAGCAGGATTTAGAAAGAACAGAAGATGTGTAGACCATATATTTACCCCCAGGAACATTATAGAGCAGTGCTCAGAATGATAAAGACAGCTGTACATTAATTTAGTTGATTTTGAAAAGGCTTTTGACAGTATTCATAGGGACAGTTTATGGAAAATACTGAGGGCTTATGGAATTCCAAGCTACATAGTGTCAATCATAAAAAGTCTCTATGCCAACTTTACGTGTGGCATTGGGCAGAGCAACCTAACCTGTGAGGTGAAGACAGGAGTACGACAAGGATGCCCCTTATCAACCACTCTATTTTTAACAGTCATAGACTGGGTGTTGGGCCAGACAACAAAGGGCAGTCCAAGAGGAATAAGATGGACTACATTTTCTACATTAGAAGATGCAGATGACATTGCACTACTAGCACATTCACATCAGCACATCCAGGAAAAAATGGATAGATTTAATAAGTATAGCCAGCAGGTGGGCTTAAACATCAATCTAAAGAAGTCTGAGGTCATGACGCTCAATGTGAGCAACCCTGAGCCTATATCAGTAAGGAATCAGCAACTGGAACAGACAGACACCTTCACATACCTAGGATGCATAGTAACACAAGACGGCGGAGCAAGCAAAGACATCAACAACAGAATGCACAAAGCAAGAACAGCCTTTTTTTAGTCTAAACAACATCTGGAAGTCCTCTCAGTACAGCACAAGGACAAAATTAAGATTATATCAGAGCTGTGTGCTTTCTGTGCTTTTCTATGGTGCAGAATGCTGGAGAGTAACAGAGAAGGAAATGTCGAAATTGTCATCTTTTCACACAACATGCCTAGGAAAAATTCACCGAATCTTTTGGCCGAATACCATCACCAACCAAGATCTGCTTACTCGGAGCAAGCAAGAGGACATGCACACCATCATAGCTGGCAGACGCTGAAGCTGGGTTGGCCATGTCCTCAGAAGAGGCCCCGATGCCATCACAAGAAGAGCTATGCTATGGACCCCTGAAGGAAAACGAAAGAGAGGCTGACCAAAAACAACTTGGCGGAGGACTGTGGAGGCTGAGATGCAAAGAATGAACCAGAGTTGGGGCACTGTACGAAGGATGGCCACCGACTGAGCAAAGTGGAATCAATTTGTTGTTGCCCTACAAGACGCCACCAGGCATGATGGCCACTGACTGCTTTGACGGTCGGCGGCTAAGGATCAAAGAAGAAGAAGAATTGATCCACAGGCACTACTATACAGACAAAGCATATAAGTACAGTATAGTTAAAGATAAACTGATCCAGTGTACATTTTATAGTTTATTAAACAACAAATCAATACCACAGCAAACAAAATAAAGTGCGAGTTCGCACAACCTGGAAAAAGAACAAATCAAATGAAAGACACAATATACAAAAATCCCACTCTCTCTTTCACACCTGCATGAAAACAACTGAGCCACCACTCCTGACTACACTATATTTACTAACTAACACTTTGTCCCACTGAAGATATAACCAAATAACTACTGTCTCAAAAGGCGCTCTAGGCAGTCCTGCACACTATCAAATACACCACCCGCAAGACTATACTAATAGACTTTTTCAGCGCTAACTCAGAGGCTGTATTTTACCTAACCCTACTGTTCCTCAATAACTTCTCTCTCACTCCTCTGTCTCGGTTCAGTGCCTCTCTGACGCTACCATCTTCATCTGAGGCTCTGATGAGTCACTTCTCCGTCACACACCTCCTCTCGTTTGCATGTGGAAAGGTATGTTTTCCCTCTCTCCTTTCCCGAATACTGATGATGAGGCCTTGTTAATAAGATAGCGATGTAATTGCCTAAGGATGTAGATGTTTTCACTGCTGATGGCAATTCTTCAAACTACTGAGTTAACCCACTTCAGGTTTAGGCCCACTGCATTATTATGGCAATGTGTAATAACACCAGGCCCATCACCTGTTTTGATTGTGTTGGCCTTTGCGAGCTAAGAGCTCCTGATTTAGAGACCAGTTCCCACTCAGGTATGTGTCCTCACTGCAAGAGAACTTCTCCTTTCCTTTCAGCATTGCCGACGTAACTGGGCGTCGGTACAGTCGCGAACCCAGGTTTCTGCAATTACGCCGATGTCTCGTGCCCCCTTCTCCTGAGAAGGCAAAGTCCGTGGTAGGCTTAGGGCTATCTATAACCTCCACCACCACCACGCCGTGACTGCCAATGTTAGAGTTTCTCGAACTGAGCAAACTGTAGAATGGCGCTTCTTCACGGTTAAATTTCTTGGGACTAGTGAGCGCTAAAGACTTTTGATGCTCAATATATATAGTATGAATTATTCTGATGCAATTACAGACGCGGTGAGTCATCACATCTGATATTATCTAGCAAAAACTGCTTTAAACCAACCTCTGACCTCCTCTCATGTCTGCATATAAATTAAATCTAAACACCCAATCATATCATAAGCTAACCTATGACTCATCGTTGACTCTGACCTTCTATCTACCGGGATAATTTTATTGGTTCCACATTAATCTGAGTCGTGCTTCCCCCCCATCCCTACAAATAAACAGGGTAGGTGCAGATGGTCTGATTAATCCAAACATCCAAGAAAAAAAATAATCCAGAATTAATAACTAGTGAACTCGAACGCCTAATAAAATTAAAGAACCCAGATAATTACATAGAAAAGAAAAATGGGGCGAGTTGAAAATAAAATTAACAGTAACTCATCACAAAGTGCCAGTGGAACAAGAGATGAGAAGAAGACGATGGCGATGAATAGGACACACACTGAGGAAACCTGTTGATAGCATTACAAGGCAGTCCTTGTTCTGAAACCCCCAGGGCAAGAGAGGCAGAGGTAGACCAAGAAGCACATGGAGAAGAGAGCTGGAAACAGAGGTGAAAATGATGAGGAGAAAGTGGAAAGAACTTGAGATGATGGCACGTGACAGGAGGACTTGGCATGTGTTCGTTGAAGGCCTATGCTCCTTTGGGAGTGGAGGGTTATGAATGAAATTTTCAAGGACTTTATACATATTATGAAACATTTTTATACAAATAGAATGAAGTGCACTTAATTTGCAGAGCGATAATTTGAAGTTATGACTTAATTCAAAGCTTTGAACATACCCTTGCATTAGCTCTGTTTGTGTATATGAACTCTGAATTATTTTGTACTGAGTTATTGGAATGCCAAGATGCAGAGCCCTTCGATTGCTGAAGTGTTGAACTGCTGAGCTTCTGGATTTTGGAGAGGTTGTGTTACTGAGTTGTTGATTTTTGTATCCATATGTTACTTGAGTTATTGTATTGTTGAACTAATGAAGATGTTGAGCTAGGAATGTGTTGAGTTACTTAGCTGCAGGATTTCTGAGCTGTTGAACTCTTGAGTTACTGAAGTGCTAATTTCTTGAGTTGTTGAGCTGTTGAACTGTTGAGTTACTGAAGTGCTAATTTCTTGAGTTGTTGAGCTGTTGAACTGTTGAGTTACTGAAGTGCTAATTTCTTGAGCTGCTGAACTGTTGAGTTACTGAAGTGCTAATTTCTTGAGTTGTTGAACTGTTGAGTTACTGAAGTGCTAATTTCTTGAGCTGTTGAGCTGTTGGGGTTTAGAGTTATTTCTTATTACTGTACTAGCTGTGGAACTGTTTATTGTTATTTTCTTGAGTTTATTTTTTGAGTCACTGAGTGAGTTACTGAGGTATGAATTATTGAGCTGATGTGAACCATTGAGTTTTTGAGTTACTGAGGCATGAGTTATTGAGCAATTGAGTTGTTGAGTTATTGCCATTTGAACTCATCAAGATCATCAGCCACCATTTTGATATAGTAGGTCAGATGCAATGGATCTCTGACATCTTCTGTCTCTTGTATTAATGGTAAATGCTGAAAGACACTTTCTTGTCCATCTCTTGGTATTATCTTCTTACTTATAGCATTGTCTTATCTTGTCTATTTGCCTTCAACTCTTTCTTCCATTATGGTCATCAGCAAGATATTATGTCTTTTTATATGACCAACATATTTTAACTGATCTCATTCATTGTTTATATTTTCATTCCTAGCCTTTGTATGACCACTTAATTTGTTTTCTTCTCTTTCCATACTTGATGACTCTCATTTTTAATTTGTAAGTTATTTGTTTGGATGTTAGTGTCTGTTTCATGTGGTTAAATGACTGATTTGTTAAGTTTTTTATTTGTTTTTATAAACCGCTATAGGTCTCTAACCTTTTATTTAAACACCCACAAACCAAAATATTATGAAAATCAACTTTGAGCTACTTTTCAACCACAGTTTGGGCTGCTTCTGACCATTTCAGGCAACTTTGGGCTATTTTTTAACACAGTTTGGGCAACGTTGGGCTATTTTTTAAGCGATATTTGGGCAACATCTTAAAACCAAAAAAATCAGGTTTCTGAAACAAAGCTGTCCCTGGAGATTTCAGATAACAAGTTACAGACAACAAGTTACAGACAACAAGTTACAGACAACAAGTTACAGACAACAAGTTACAGACAACAAATTACAGATAACAAATTACAGATAACAAGTTACAGATAACAAGTTACAGACAACAAGTTACAGACAACAAGTTACAGACAACAAGACAACAAGTTACAGACAACAACAAGTTACAGACAACAACAAGTTACAGACAACAAGTTACAGACCTGTAGTTTGTTGAGCTGCTGAATTTATGCGCTTCAGGTTGTTAAAATAGTAAAGTGGGCTGTTGTAAAACTGGAAGATAAAGCACACAAAAAAAATGGTAATCAGTCAGTATTACAGTTGAACAGCACACTCAAAACATGAGGTGTTCAGAATTTACCCTTCATTTAGTCACAGCTGTAAACAGGAGAGAAAGATGACAAATAAAGATAAGAGAAAAAGGACACTGCAAACACATAGGGAAAAACAGATGAACCAAAAAAAAAAAGGATAAACAACTAAGAAAAAGAAAAAAGAAAAAACGAAGGAAAAAAAACTCAGGTAACATGGTTAAAATGAAATGCTTAATAAGCAAGTAAAAATACAGAACAAGAAAAAAAGAAATATCAGGACAAAAAAAACCTAACAAACAACAAAAAAAGGCAAAAAAAAAAAAAAAAAAGACAGAAAGAACACAGCAATAAAAATAATGTAATAAGTTGTTGAAACAAGAAAGTTCTTTGCCCCGTACTTGAGTTTTGTCATTTGAAATTTTTCATTATGTTCTCAAAGACTGCATAGATGTGCCAGGTTGATGAATGAATGCTGTTGTTTGCTACTAAATGAAGCAAGGAGCCACTGCTGAAGTTGGCCCCCATTCAAGAAGCCTGCTCTAAAGCATCTCATATACTTTTGTAGTGGTTTTTTGTGTAGCTGTTTTTTGCTTTTTAACGTTGAAAGAATGCCAACCCTTGCACAACGTCACATTACTTTTCCCTTACAAGATGCCAGGTTTTATTCTTGTTAATATTTACTCCTGTAAATTCTGCTGCATGAGCCACTAGCTTTTCTGTCAAACATTTATCTGGCTTCCTTGTCATCTTCTATCTTTGACTGCTTTTGTTATGTCATTTTTTTATCACGTATATTTCTTCTTCTTTCAACTCCCCTAGAAGCAAAGGTCTTAACAAACTTATGTCAAGTCCTCCCATCCTGTGCCACCAGCTTAAGGTTCCCCCCCCCCCCCCCCCCCCCCCATGTTCTCTTCATCCTCCTCCATGTTTGTCCCTTGATCTCCTCTCCATGTCCTCCCCAACCTCCCCCTCTCACTCCAGTGACTTCAGAGCAAGGACTACCAGGCAGTGCTATCAACAGGCCCTCTCAACACGCATCCGGTCCATCTCCAGCATCCCCCTCTTGTCTCCCGCTCCATCAGCGCCTGTCTAGCTCCTGCTACCATTCCCACACCAGTAACCCTGCCACACCACTTCAAACCCTCCACTCCATGCAAGCATCTATCAATGAAAGTCTGCAGCCTATTGGCTGCCGCCTCTGTTGCTTTCTATGTCCTAGAGCCATATTATATCTTATAGCGTATTTAAATTTGAATGACTGTTTTTGGTCTGTAAAACGTGTCATATTTCTATAACTACCTTTATTCTGATTTCATTTTAAGTGAAAAAAATTACTCATAATTTTCTATTTAAAAAAGAAAAATTATAAGTAAAGAGAGTTTTCCTGTTCAACCTCTGATGGGTTATAATTTATATATATTGTATCCATAATTTTAGATATTATATTCAGTTGCCACTATTTGCTTATAGCATTTTCCTCCAGGCTAATTATTCTATATAGGATAAATGGTATGTGTGGGCTTTTTTTATACGTTTGTGCTAAAGTGGTAGATTTTTCATACATGTTATAGCATCCAGAGGAAAAAAGGAATAGTTTATCTATGTTTATATCAATGCAAGACTGAGGTACTTTGTAATGTGTTAATTGTGAGATGGTCCAGATTATGATGTTCTTGTTTTATCAGTCTATCTCATGCCTTTTTCTGTACCTTCTCCCTTTTCCTATCTGTGGTGGGGCGCTCTCTCCACATTTTGAGTTCGTTTTATTATTATTTCAGGTAAATAGCTCCCCCCCACTCGAAACCTATATTCATTATGTTAGTTTGTACTTGATTGCGCCTTCTTTTGTTATATATTACTGCTCATTGCTCTATTACATCTAGGGTGAAATCTCCTAACAATTATGTGCGTTCTCCCGAAATCCAACAACATAAATACGTTCTCTGTAACTGACCCAATCAACGACAAGGAAATAAGACAGTTTTCCTTCATAAACGAACTCAATTTTCTTTAATAAACCTATTTGTATCCATTGTAGCATACATATCCGTTCGTAAAGATTGATCCATATTCTCAGAAAATCATCATGACAGGATTAACCCTGTTTCAAGAGTATTCCTTTTATTATACAATCCACATACTTTAAGAAAGGGGAACACTTCGTAATGGGTTCCCATTGGAACGCAAATTGAAACACAGCCAAAACACAGCTGCCACACTGTTCAAGGTTTTCATAAACACCTTACTACACAAAACATTCATACGTCATATCTCTGGTGCACCTCACTTTCAATATTCCAAATAGTGCCACATTTATCAGCACTGACTCAAACTCAATAAATCTAACATGTGGTGGGCATGGGCAGACACCACACTATCCATTATCTCTTTCCCCTTAGCCATGTACCCAAACCTTATTTGCTGGCATGAGCAACTGTCTAAATGTGTTTGCCAGTCATTACAAAAGTCTAGGCATAATATAGTTTGCTGGCTGTTTGTTCATTGTCTTGTCTATATTTGTTTACCACATTTTCTACCAAACACACCAAACTTCCTCTAAAGGTTACTGTTTCCAAATATTGTTATCTTAGCCAGATATTGCTATCCTGGCCAAATAATATTATTTGTGTAAATGTATGGGGCTAAAAAATAAAAAAAATATTGCCCAGTTAAACTGTTGTTTGAAAGTCCTTTGTCTCATCATATCATCTATGTTTATGTTTGTTCACCACATTTTTCACCAAATATTTTAGTTGGATGTAACTAAAAGTTACTGTGGCCAAGTATTTCTACCCTAGCCAAATAATTTACCCTGTCCAAATATCCTCTGCCCACAATATATCGTCCAATTTAAATATAGTTGGATGGCTGTTTCTCTCATCGTCTCATCAATGTTTATGATTGTTCGCCACATTGTCCATCAAGAATTTTAGGTGCATGTATCTAAAGGATTCTGTTGCTGTGGCCAACTATTGCTACCCTAGCCAGATATTACTATCCTGACCAACAAAATATTACCCTGTTCAAATATACTCTGGCCAAAAAATATTACCGAATTTAAATATTGTGACTCTGGCCAGGTACTTTTTTTGTTTCCTCTACCAGCTTTGAATTTATCACCAGTACCATTCCTGGAAAAACACTACGGAGATACAAATAGCCTCAAGCTGACCACTGCTTTCTTTGAAAATATTCAAGCAGACGTCTGAGAGTGTACAAAGAAAAAAGAAGAATTTATCACAATCTGTTCACTTTTCACAGAACATAGTCATTTTGATATGTTTTATAACCTTCCTTCATATGAAAGCCTCTTTCATGACATCGTCATTTGTCATTTTAGGTTGCTTATGGGATTGTTAACATTCTTAAGTAAAGCCACATCACTGTGGCCTCCAGTAATCCTTCTGCTAGATAACTTATTGTCTGTTATATGCATTCATATAATAGCATAGGTTTGAAGTAACATGGAAAACTCCTCTTTAATTTATTGATAAAATTGTTTGAAATAGGATGTTTATCTTTGTTTGAGAATGTTACATGGTATAATCCCTACTTGTATCGATCTAGCTATTTAGGCTGAGGTGTATTTTTACTTCTGCTAAGTACTGGTACCCTTCTTCTTCTTCTTTCACCTTTCAATTCTCCAAGGAGCATAGGCCTTCAACAAACGTCTGCCAAGTCTTCCTGTCCTGTGCCGTCTGCTCAGTGCCTTTTCCCATCTTCTTTATCCCCTTCATGTATGTCTCCAGTTCTCTTATCTGTTTGTTCTTTGGTCATCCTCTACATCTCTTACCCTGGGGATTCCAGAACAAGGACCGTCTTGTTATGCTATCAACATGTTTTCTCAGTGTGTGTCCTATTCATCTCCAGCATCTTCTGTTACCCTTCTTCTTCTTCTTTGATCCTTAGCCGCCGACCGTCAAAGCAGTCAGTGGCCATCACGCCTAGTGGCGTCTTGTAGGGCAACAACAAATTGATTCCACTTTGCTCGGTCGGTGGCCATCCTTCGTACAGTGCCCCAACTCTGGTTCATTCCCTGCATCTCAGCCTCCACAGTCCTCCGCCAGGTTGTTTTTGGTCGGCCTCTCTTTCGTTTTCCTTCAGGGGTCCAAAGAATAGCTGTTCTTGTGATGGCATCGGGGTCTCTTCTGAGGACATGACCAACCCAGCTCCAGCGTCTGCCAGCTATGATGGTGTGCATGTCCTCTTGCTTGCTACGAGTAAGCAGATCTTGGTTAGTGATGGTATTCGGCCAAAAGATTCGGTGAATTTTTCTTAGGCATGTTGTGTGAAAGGAGGACAATTTCGACATTTCCTTCTCTGTTACTCTCCAGCATTCCGCACCATAGAGAAGCACCATGTTACCCTACCCAGATATAATTACCCTGGTGAAATGTTTTTTACCAAATATTGTTACCCTGTCAAAATATTATTGCCGTTGTCCTCGTAAGACGAATCACCTTTTTTTGATTTTTTTTTCATACCCATCCAGTGTATTCCACATCTTACCACAGTTCCCCTCATCTTCCTCATCTTCCTCGACTAAATATTATTACATTGTCCAAATATTGTTACCCCAGCCAAGTATTCATCAGAGTTGTTTGGATTGCTGAATCTTTACTTGCGCATATCTTTTTTTTTTTAGATATGTGTTAGAATATTAACATAAATGTTAATGTTAAATATATTAACATGATGTTAATTAGATATTAACATAGATGTTAATGTTAGATATTAACATAACGTTAATTAGATATTAAAATAGATGTTAATGTTAGATATTAAAAAGATGTTGATTAGATATTAACATAGATGTTAATGTTAGATATTAAAATAGATGTTAATGTTAGATTTTCACAGGACCTTGATTAAATGTTAACATTAGATATTATCAGGACCTTGAACAGTGGACACTTTGCAAATATCTGATTTGTTAGTTTTTTTAACCTTACTGGAGTTTCAGATATGTAGCTTATTGACTGTGGAATGGTGTGTTTGACCACATTGAACCAGTCTATACTTTGAGGCTGTGCTTGATATCTCTGATGTTTTGAATGATAAATGTGAGATTATGAGTTACAGCTGTAAGCCTATGAGGATAAATCTAAGTTTGTTAGTGATAACAAGTGGTTACAGACAGCTGTGAGATTGTGAGTCATGTCTCTGACATTGTGCTTAATGTTTCTTGAGTTGATGACGGATAACTGTGAGGTTGGGAATGATAATTATTATGTTGTGAGTGACAGCTGTGAGGTTCTGAATGATAACCGTCAGCTTTTTAGTGGCATCTCAAAGATTTTGCTTGATCTCTTCAAGGTTATGAGTAATAACTGTAAGATTTTACTTGATTTCTCTGAGGTTGTGGGTGATAACTGTGAGATTTTATTTAATGTCACTGAGGTTGTGGGTGATAACTGAGATTTGACTTGTTGTCTCTGAGGTTGTGGGTGATAACTGTGAGACTTGACTTGTTGTCTCTGAGGTTGTGGGTGATAACTGTGAGACTTGACTTGTTGTGTCTGAGGTTGTGGGTGATAACTGTGAGATTTTACTTAATGTCTCTGAGGTTGTGGGTGATAACTGAGATTTGACTTGTTGTCTCTGAGGTTGTGGGTGATAACTGTGAGACTTGACTTGTTGTCTCTGAGGTTGTGGGTGATAACTGTGAGACTTGACTTGTTGTCTCTGAGGTTGTGGGTGATAACTGTGAGATTTTACTTAATGTCTCTGAGGTAGTGGGTGATAACTGTGAGATTTTACTTAATGTCTCTGAGGTTGTGGGTGATAACTGAGATTTGACTTGTTGTCTCTGAGGTTGTGGGTGATAACTGTGAGATTTTACTTAATGTCTCTGAGGTTGTGGGTGATAACTGTGAGATTTTACTTAATGTCTCTGAGGTTGTGGGTGATAACTGAGATTTGACTTGTTGTCTCTGAGGTTGTGGGTGATAACTGTGAGACTTGACTTGTTGTCTCTGAGGTTGTGGGTGATAACTGTGAGATTTTACTTAATGTCTCTGAGGTTGGGAATTATAACTATGAGTTTCTCCTTGATGTCTGTGAGATTGTGAGTGATGTCTCTGATTTTGTGTGTGAGTTTGTAAATAATGCTTCTGAATTAATTGCTGATGCTTTTTTATGTGATGTCTTTGACATTGTCTATGATGTATGTGAGATTATGAATGATGAATTACAAGTTATGTGTGATGTTTATTATATAGGGAGTGGTGTCTGGAAGATTTTTTAAAAGTGTATGTTTCTGAGATTTTAATTGGTAACGCTAAGGATGTTTTTGACATATCTGTATTGGGATTGTAGTTTCTAAAACATACCAAAGTATAATATAATTTGATTAACGGCTGCAGACAGCAAAAGTTTTTTAGGTCTTAGCCACCTGACAATAATGTTAAGGCTAACTTGATCTCTTATCTAAAACCTTTTTGTCTCTTTTCAGTTGTTGCCCGTGATGAAGTTGGCTCACGCCAGCGTCGTACTTCTGCCACTGACAATCTGGAAGTGCCAGAGCTTGGTGCTGGAGGTCAAAGATCAAGGACACCATCAAGAGAAATGTCTGCCAAAAGTTCTAGGTCAAGGTCTAGATCACCAGGTCATATTCGGACACTAGTGGATGTTTCACGGTCACTTTCTCCACCAGATATGAGGTAATTTTCTTGATTTCAATGAGGCTGAGCTTTTAGCAAGATTTACTGACAACATGACAAAACTTACTGTCACCATATAGTGATGACATGACAAGGCTTACTGTCACCATATAGTGATGAATTGACAAGATATACTGTCACCATATAGTGACAACATAACAAGATTTACTGTCAGTACATAGTGATGACGTGACGAGATTTACTGTCACCACCTAGTGATGACATGACAAGATTTACTATCACCATATAGGGATGAGGACATGACAAGACTTACTGTCACCATATAGTGATGAATTGACAAGATTTACTATCACCATGTAGTGATAACATGACAAAATTTACTGTCACCATATAGTGATGACATGACAAGACTTACTGTCACCATATATTGATGACATGACAAGACTTACTGTCACCACATAGTGATGACATGACAAGACTTACTGTCACCATATAGTGATGACATGACAAGACTTACTGTCACCATGTAGTGATAACATGACAAAACGTACTGTCACCATATAGTGATGATATGACAAGACTTACTGTCACCATATAGTGATGACATGACAAGACTTACTGTCACCATATAGTGATGATATGACAAGACTTACTGTCACCATGTAGTGATAACATGACAAAACTTACTGTCACCATATAGTGATGATATGACAAGACTTACTGTCACCATATAGTGATGACATGACAAGACTTACTGTCACCATATAGTGATGACATGACAAGACTTACTGTCACCATGTAGTGATAACATGACAAAACTTACTGTCACCATATAGTGATGATATGACAAGACTTACTGTCACCATATAATGATGACATGACAAGACTTACTGTCACCATATAGTGATGATATGACAAGACTTGCTGTCACCATATAGTGATAACATGACAAGACTTAAGGACCACTTCACAAGAACAGCTATGCTGTGGACCCCCGAGGGAAAGCGAAAGAGAAGCCGACCAAAAACAACTTGGCAGAGAACTGTGGAAGCCGAGATGCAAAGAATGAACCAGAGTTGGGGCACTGTACAAAGGATGGCCGCCGACCGAGCAAAGTGGAATCAATTTGTTGTTGCCCTACAAGATGCCACCAGAGGTGATGGCCACTGACTGCTTTGGCTGTTGGTGGTTATGGATCAAAGAAGAAGAAGATGACAAGACTTACAGTCACCATATAGTGATGTCATGACAATACTTACTGTCACCATATAGTGATGTCATGACAAGACTTACTGTCACCATATAGTGATGACATGACAAGACTTACTGTCACCATATATTGATGACATGACAAGACTTACTGTCACCACATAGTGATGACATGACAAGACTTACTGTCACCATATAGTGATGACATGACAAGACTTACTGTCACCATGTAGTGATAACATGACAAAACGTACTGTCACCATATAGTGATGATATGACAAGACTTACTGTCACCATATAGTGATGACATGACAAGACTTACTGTCACCATATAGTGATGATATGACAAGACTTACTGTCACCATGTAGTGATAACATGACAAAACTTACTGTCACCATATAGTGATGATATGACAAGACTTACTGTCACCATATAGTGATGACATGACAAGACTTACTGTCACCATATAGTGATGACATGACAAGACTTACTGTCACCATGTAGTGATAACATGACAAAACTTACTGTCACCATATAGTGATGATATGACAAGACTTACTGTCACCATATAATGATGACATGACAAGACTTACTGTCACCATATAGTGATGATATGACAAGACTTGCTGTCACCATATAGTGATAACATGACAAGACTTAAGGACCACTTCACAAGAACAGCTATGCTGTGGACCCCCGAGGGAAAGCGAAAGAGAAGCCGACCAAAAACAACTTGGCAGAGAACTGTGGAAGCCGAGATGCAAAGAATGAACCAGAGTTGGGGCACTGTACAAAGGATGGCCGCCGACCGAGCAAAGTGGAATCAATTTGTTGTTGCCCTACAAGATGCCACCAGAGGTGATGGCCACTGACTGCTTTGGCTGTTGGTGGTTATGGATCAAAGAAGAAGAAGATGACAAGACTTACAGTCACCATATAGTGATGTCATGACAATACTTACTGTCACCATCTAGTGATGTCATGACAAGACTTACTGTCACCATATAGTGATGACATGACAAGACTTACTGTCTGGCTATAAAGTACTCACAGTTAACTGTACTATGTAATGATGTCATGACCAGGTTTACTCTTCCCATTTTGTGATAACATTCCCAAATTCACTGTCAAGGAAGACATGATAACTTCTTTGGACTTTAGACTTACTTAGCAGTTATAACATGACTATACAGCACACTAATGATACCATAAATTGAGGATGATTTAAAAGTTGATAACGTGTAGAAGGAAAGTAATGACTACAGTATTTGACATGAGAGAAAACAGAGTAGCATGAACAGCCCTCATTGATACAGAGGAACTAGACATGACCTAAATCATACAGATTAACTAGACATGACATAAATCATATAGACTAACTAGACATGACCTAAATCATACAGATTCACTAGACATGACAAATCATACAGATTGACTAGACATGACATAAATCATACAGAGGAACTAGACATGACATAAATCATACAGATTAACTAGACGTGACCTAAATCATACAGATTCACTAGACATGACCTAAATCATACAGATTAACTAGACATGCCATAAATCATAAGATTAACTAGATATGACCTAAATCATACAGATTAACTAGACATGACCTAAATCATACAGATTATTTAAACATGACTTAAATCATACATATTAACTAGACATGACATAAATCATGCAGCTTAACTAGACATGATATAAATCATACAGATTAACTAGATATGACCTAAATCATACAAATTAACTAGAAATGACCTAAATCATACAGATTAACTAGACATGATCTAAATCATACAAATTAACTTGACTTGATCTAAATTATACAGATTAACTATGCGTGACCTAAATCATACAGATTAACTAGACATGACCTAAATCATACACATACCTGTCAACCTCTTGAGACAAAAATCTGTACGCCGGACCAAAAAAATCCTTACAAACACCCAAAAATCCTTACGCAAAAAATATATTAATAAATTATACACAATACACTTTTAAAACGAGAAATGACATATACAAATCTATTACCATTTGAATTCTTCTTCTTCTTCTTCTTTGATCCTTAGCCGCCGACCATCAAAGCAGTCAGTGGCCATCACGCCTAGTGGCGTCTTGTAGGGCAACAACAAATTGATTCCACTTTGCTCGGTCGGTGGCCATCCTTCGTACAGTGCCCCAACTCTGGTTCATTCTTTGCATCTCAGCCTCCACAGTCCTCCGTCAGGTTGTTTTTGGTCGGCCTCTCTTTCGTTTTCCTTCAGGGGTCCAAAGCATAGCTGTTCTTGTGATGGGGACTTCCAGATGTTTAGGCTAAAGAAGGCTGTTCTTGCCTTATTCATTCTGATGTTGATGTCTTTGCCTGCCCCGCCGCCTGGTGTTACTATGCTTCCTAGGTATGTGAAGGTAACTGTCTGTACCAATTGCTAATTCCTTACTGATATGGGCTCAGGGTTGCTCACATTAAGCGTCATGACCTCAGACTTCTTTAAATTGATGTTCAAGCCCACCTGCTGGCTAAACTTATTAAGTCTATCCGTTTTTTCCTGGATGTGTTGATGTGAATGTGCTAGTAGTGCAATGTCATCTGCATATTCAAGATCTTCCAATGTAGAAAATGTTGTCCATCTTATTCCTCTTGGACTGCCCTCTGTTGTCTGGCGCATCACCCAGTCTATGACTGTTAAAAATAGAGTGGTTGATAAGGGGCATCCCTGTCGTACTCCTATCTTCACCTCAAAGGTTAGGTTGCTCTGCCCAACACTACACGTAAAGTTTGCATAGAGGCTTTTTATGATTGACACTATGCAGCTTGGAATTCCATAAGCCCTCAGTATTTTCCATAAACTGTCCCTATGTATGCTGTCAAAAGCCTTTTCAACATCAACGAAATTAATGTAAAGCTGTCTTTGCCATTCTATAATGTTTCTGAGGGTGAATATATGATCTACACATCTCCTGTTCTTTCTAAATCCTGCTTGTTCTTTCCTCAGTTTGTGGTCTACTGCCTTTGAAATTCTCTGTATAATTATCCTGCCTAGTATTTTGCTGGATATCCTCTCCAATTATTGCAGTCTGCAAGATCTCCCTTCTTGGGCAATTTGACAATTATTCCTTTGTTCCACTCTGATGGTGTTGTCCCCGTTTTCCAGACTTGTGCAAATAGTGGTTCTAATAGTTCTGCTGCTAGCTCAGGTTCTGTCTTAAATAGCTCTGCATTTAAGTTATCATGGCCCAGAGCTTTGCCGTTCTTTAACCCTTTGATTGCTGTGATGATTTCTTCTTTTCGTGGAATGTCTGTATTCACATCTAGATCGTTTTCAGCTTCAGGAACATTCAATTGTGTCTCTGGTGGTTCCTTGTTCAGAGTTTCTCTGAAGTGCTCTGCCCATCTTGTTTCCTGTCCCTCTGCTGTCGTGATGAGATTACCTTGCTTATCTCTTACTAATGTAATATTGTTTGCACCTCGTTTTCTGCTGATGAATTTAGTTATTTTGTATACTGTGCTTTGTTCATTTCTCAGTGCTGCCTCCTCTGCCTGTCTTGCAAGATCGTCTAGGAAATTCCTTTTGTTGGCTCGGGTTTGGCGTTTAACTTCCTTGTCCAGCTGACTGTACTGTTCGCTATATAGTTGCTTTAACCTGGGGGACTTCGCTTCTGTTTTCTTTCTTTTCATTTCCTTTCTCATCGTTATGGTGTTTAATGTTTCTGGTGTTATCCAGTCTTGCTTCTTCCTTTCCTGGAATCCCAAGCATGATTTGCTGCTTTCTTTGTATATTGTTGAAAAGCATTTGAATTAGTGTGATATAAAACATGCTAATAGTTTCTTGCTGTTCTTTACATATAAAAAACTTAGTGATCGTGAGGTACTATTCTTTCGATGCACAGTGTTTTGTATTATAATCAACACATGCACTTTTAGCACTTTGCAGAATTGCATTTGTGGGCTTAAAGTCTGCACAGCATGTATCAATGTTAATCTTACACTGTAAAAAAGAAGTGAGTGTGTCTGCATTCATGGACCTCCTGCAGTCTGTGTGGACTTTTTTATTGAAAAATAAAGCAGCGAAGTATCGCAAACACACTTTTTCTCTAGTTATGTAGGGCCGACACAGAATATTATGACATTAATTTATTGGAAATATTTAAATGATCAAAATATAACTGGAAAGATTAAGAGAACGACAAACAAACAAACAATAATAAAAAAATACAACAAAGCAAAGCAAACAGCAACTAATTTAACAAATTACGAACAGAATATCAAATCTAGGAAGAAAAACGTAACACCAAAAATTTACAAAATTATTTAAGAGTTGGTAGCCTAGACCAGTGATAATAGATTGCCACTTTATTCAAAAATAAAGCAGCGAGTCTCGACCGCTGAAATAAAGTAGGTAGGCCTACTCAGTGCAAATAAACTTTATTTTTCTACTTTTTGTAGGGCCTACACAAAATTTTATGATATTAATTTATTGGAAATATTGAAATGGTCAAAATATAACTGGAAAGATTAAGAGAACGACAACAATAAAATACAACGAAGCAAAGCAAAGCAACAGCAAAAAATAAAACAATTAACTAAATTGTGAACAGAATATTAATCTAGGAAGAAAAAAATGTACTACTAAAAATTTACAAAATTATTATTTAAAAATTGATAGCCTAGACCAGTGATAATAGATCGCCACTTTATGAAAAATAAAGCAGTGAATCTCGATCGCTGGAATAAAGTAGGCCTACTCAACACAAACAAACTTTTTTTTATTTAAGTTATGCAGGGCCTACACAGAATATTATGACATTAATTTATCGGAAATATACTGAAGGGCAAGATATAACTGGAAAGATTAAGACAGCGATTAAATTGCAACAAAGCAAAACAACAGCAATATTTAACTAAGTTATAGGTACTTAGCTTTTTTTAAACAAATTGGCATCGATGTGTCTTGGCAAGCGTGGCTGATAACAGGTAACTTTAAAAATACGTCATGTCATGCTGAAAGCCGAAAGTATTTGAGGCCGAATTCTAAGTTTTTGCCGAATTGTTGGGTATAAAAGGATTTGATTGGTTGCTGCAAGAGACTTCAGGTTAAAAACAGACGCCAAGATTCCCAGAATAAAAAAATTGGTTTAAAAAAAACCTGGGCTAAAAAATATTTTCTGATTTAAAAATTTAACAAACTTGGGTTGGAAAATATTGTTAGAATTTAAAAAAAATAAAAAAAATTCGATTTTTTTTTTTTTTTGGGAGGGAGGAAAAATCCGTACAATGAGTCTGTACGGCCGTACACTGCTAAAAGTATCAAAAATCCGTACATTGTATGAAAAATTCGTACAGGTTGACAGGTATGCATACAGATTCACTAGACATGACCTAAATCATACAGATTAACTAGACATGACATAAATCATACAGAGGAACTAGACATGACATAAATCATACAGATTAACTAGACATGCCATAAATCATAAGATTAACTAGAAATGACCTAAATCATGCAGATTAACTAGATATGACCTAAATCATACAGATTAACTAGACATGACCTAAATCATACAGATTAACAAGACATGACTAAAATCAAACAGATTCACTAGATATGACCTAAATCATACAGATTATCTAGACAGGACATAAATCATGCAGCTTAACTAGATGTGATATAAATCATACAGATTCACTTGATATGACCTAAATCATACAGATTAACTAGATATGACCTAAATCATACGAATTAACTAGAGATGACCTAAATCATACAGATTAACTAGATATGACCTAAATCATACAGATTAACTAGACATGATCTAAATCATACAAATTAACTTGAGTTGATCTAAATTATACAGATTAACTACGCATGACCTAAATCATACAGATTAACTATATACGACCTATATTATACAGATAAATGCAGTACCAACAATTAAACCTATCTACACTGCACACAAGCTTCCAGTTTGGAAACAGCATCAGTTCCTTGAAATGATAGAAAACATTCCTGGCATTGAGAGAAAAAAGAGCCAGACTGTCAAAAACCATAATAACAAAATACGTAGAGAAACATTACCCAAGTAACACCTGGACCCATACAAACACAGATGGATCAGCAACAAATGCAACAAGAGGTGGAGGTGTGCTTTTGTGCTTAAATACTGGTAGACAAAAAAAAAATGTCAGTGGCAACAGGAATATTCTCAAGTAACTTGAGAGCAGAGGCAGAGGCCTTAAAAACTGCAGCAGAGGTTCTAATGGCCGAGGAAAGTACAGAGAGACATGTTGTTTTCTTCATAGATACACTGTCAGTAGTTGCAATCATAAAGAGCTAGAATAATGCAGATCTTGATGACCTAAGTGTAGTGCTCTACAAACTATGTCAACAATTCAAAAGAGTTGTGATACAATGGATCCCGTCTCATTGTAGCATCCCCAGCAATGAAGAGGCTGACAGACTGGCAAAGCAAGGTGGAAATCTACCTCAGCTTGACACAAGCATAGCTTTTGAAGAGGCAAAAAGTTTTATCAAGAGCAGATACAGGAGCAGTTGGGAAGCAGAGCACCCAGGCCACCAAACAAATGATGCATATTACCAGCTTAGCAAAAGAGAACAAATTATAATCTTCGGACTCTGAATGGGCCACAACAGATTGGGATATCATCTATTCAACAAGCTAAAGATAGGAACAACTGATGAGTGTAACTGTGGTGCTGATAAAATGACTGCTGAACATCTACTTCAAAGGTGCCCAACATTTGAGGAACAGAGAAGATTTTCTCTGGTCTTGTAGTCAGATTTTTTGCAATTGAAGGCTGGTTTGGCTGCAGTATGACAAAGTGTCCATTCCCATTTATTTTCTGTCTTTTTAGTTGATGCAAATCCACAATGATGTTCCAATCAACTTTTTCATTTCTTTGAATCTCATTCTGCCTCTTAGGTTGATATTTGTAGATTTATCCCACAGCTTACTTGTCACAGGAATATAGCCTTGCCTCAGGTTATTGAAATGTAATATTTTGTTTCAGGTACATGGCTTCAGTATCCTCACAACGACCTTTCCCACCAGCCTCATCTCGATCTGTGGGTGGATCCCCAACTAGCACACCATCACCTAAAAAACGACAGTTACCTGCTATACCTCTTGAAGCACAGAAGGCCAGTAGAGACAGAAGTAAGTGGGCTAGAAGCTGACTGGTGTGGGACTGAAATCATCTTTTTTAATAAGCATGGATGCCGGACTTTGATCAGAATATCAAAACAGACATTAAATTTTTGAACTGTTTAAATATATTTCATCTGTGTGTTAGCAGGACTTACGAGGGGTGCAAAGTATAGTAACCTATGTTGCATGTCATAAAAGGCAAATAAGGATGATTGGGCATGGGGCCAGCTACCCCATGCTGTAGGATTTTTTGCCTTAGTCTAAAATGGTAGTTTCTCTATATTTTTCATGGTGTTAATAAGGTGGAAGAGGGTGTAACCGTCTGGGTTGTTTGGGACAAAACCAAAGTCACTAAATGTTATGAAAGAAAATTCTCTTAATACAGGTCTGCTTTCTTTTATCTGAACAGCCGAAAACTGAAATATTCGCAAAATCAAAAGTTTCTTTCAGCGACTTTTGGGTGATTTTCAAACACATTTTTGGTGGCTTTGGGCGATTGTCAGACACACTGTGGGTGACAGGACTATTTTGGGCGTCTGTGGCCTAATGGATCTAATGGATATGAACGCAGTTTCATAATCCAGATATACCAGGTTTGAAACCTGCTGCAGGCGGTTTGGTAGCAGATCGCTTTGTGTGGATTTTTAACAATGGTATAAGCGCCGTACCGTTCAGAAAGCAATGGCAAACTACTGAATGAAAAAAATTGCCTAGAAAAATCACAAACAGCCAATAAAAGCTGGGGTTGATTGCCACGTCCTGTAAAGGATAAGCAACTAACTTTTTTTTTTTCAAACATGATTTAGGTTTGAAGATGCAGCAAATGAGATGAATGCAGTCAGTGACTCATAGCTTGACTGCTTGTGTCAGGGTCAGCAAACCAGAGCTGACCAAGTGGATGTCCTGGAAACAGGCTGCATCACTGCAGTCTGGCTGAGTGAGTAGGGATCGAAGAGGGAAGGCTAACCCGGTCCCAGAAATGCCGTGCTAAAGTCGGATGTGTCGGCCGAAAGGTGCAAATATCGCAGCTCCGCTGTAAATGGACACAATGCAACCAACGTCCTTTTCAGGATGAACGAGGAAGAAAGAACAAGAAACATGATTTGAGCAACATGTGGAAACTGAAAAAAATCCAGGTTCCAAAACACAGCAGTTCCCGATGTTTTCAGATAAAAGAATACAGACCTGAATATCAGTATAAGATACTCGAAAATTGTTTGATTGACAACAGCTTATGCACCTTCCCAAAACTTGATATTGTCTTTCTCATCCCCAGTCACTCAAGACCTGGAGGAGAGAGCCAGGATTATGAAAATGAAGATGAAACTGGCACAACAGGGTCAAGGACTCGCATTAAGTCATCCTGAGAGTGAATCTCGATTAATGCGACGTCGTGACCACCATGCAGAGATGATGGACCGTGGGCATGACCGTAGCATTTCACATGACCGTATAGAAAGAATGAGGGAAAGGGCCATGGAAAAAAGTTATGAAAGAGGGAGGGATCCAGAGAGGAGCCACCACCGATCTAGGAGGCATAAAGGTGAGTGAACATTTTAGGACCTGTCAGTTCCCTGTTGATCACGAGCCTTCGTGCCTGGTACCTTCCATCAAGGTCTTTCCGTGTTTTCTTTATCCTTGTCATGCCTGTCTCCAGTTCTCTTCTCTATGTGTTGTTGGTCTCCCTCTGTTTATCTTACCCTGTGGATTCCAGACTAGGGACTGCCTTGTGATTCAGTGAGCATGTAGGTAATAGAATACTGTTGCGAACAAGGTCACAACAGGTGAGAGAAATACAGAACTGAGAAATTACAAGTTTACAAAGGTGAGAAAATACAGACTTGAAGGAAAACTGCTGATTCAGTTTTATTCATACTTAACTTTATCCAGTCAAAATTAAATTCTGAGGTGCAAGTGGCCATCAAAGCACCTCGTGTGCTCTTACAGAAACCACTTCTGCTACAATTTGTTTTATATGGTGCTATCCAAAAAACCCCAGACTGGCCACACTGACCATAAGTAGTACACACTTGCAACACTAAATAGCACTAACAATTTCCTTTCTGAGGTATTGTGCCAAGTTTCATGTTGATGCATGCACAAATTCCTGTTTTACTGTCAAGGAAGACATGGTAACTTCTTTGGACTTTAGACTTACTTAGCAGTTATAACATGACTATATAGTACACTAATGATACCATAAAATGAGGATGATTTAACAGTTGATAACGTGTAGAAGGAAAGTAATGACTACCTTATTTGACATGAGAGAAAACAAAGTAGCATGAACAGCCCTCATTGATACAGAGGAACTAGACATGACCTAAATCATACAGATTAACTAGACATGACATAAATCATATAGATTAACTAGACATGACCTAAATCATACAGATTCACTAGACAGGGCTCAGAATGGCAAAGACAGCTGTACATTAATTTCATTTATTTTGAAAAGGCTTTTGACAGTATACATAGGGACAGTTTATGGAAAATACTGAGGGCTTATGGAATTCCAAGCTGCATAGTGTCAATTATAAAAAGCCTTTATGCCAACTTTACGTGTAGCATTGGGCAGAGCAACCTAACCTTTGAAATGAAGACAGGAGTACGACAGGGATGCCCCTTATCAATCACTCTATTTTTAACAGTCATAGACTGGGTGATGCGCCAGACAACAGAGGGCAATCCAAGAGGAATAAGATGGACTACATTTTCTACATTGGAAGATCTGGAATATGCAGATGACATTGCACTGCTAGCACATTCACATCAACACATCCAGGAAAAAATGGATAGACTTAATAAGTATAGCCAGCAGGTGGGCTTGAACATCAACGTAAAGAAGACAGAGGTCTTGACGCTCAATGTGAGCAACCCTGAGCCCATATCAGTAAGGAATCAGCAACTGGAACAGACAGATGCCTTCACATACCTAGGATGCATAGTAACACCAGACGGCGGAGCAAGCAAAGACATCAACAACAGAATGAACAAAGCAAGAACAGCCTTTTTTTAGTCTAAACAACATCTGGAAGTCCTCTCAGTACAGCACGAGCACAAAATTAGGACTATATCAGAGCTGTGTGCTTTCTGTGCTTCTCTATGGCGCAGAGAGCTGGAGAGTTACAGAGAAGGAAATGTCGAAATTGTCCTCTTTTCACACAACATGCCTAAGAAAAATTCTCCGAATCTTTTGGCCAAATACCATCACGAATTGTTACGGTATTTTTATTGAAGTCGTCTGCTATGGTTGGCAGTGTGCAATTTTTAGGGTGACAGCATTTAATATAATTTGATGTTAATAATTCACGGTCTGCTGAACGCTATGTACACGATCGAATTATGACGTGTTAGCATTGATAGGTCACGCACCGTGACTTAGATACGAGACCCCTTTTACGTTGACCGTCAAGCTGTGAAGACGCGTCCTATATCCTTCCAGTGTTGGGCATTGTATT
Source organism: Oreohelix idahoensis (assembly GCA_024509875.1). Lineage (NCBI taxonomy): Eukaryota > Metazoa > Mollusca > Gastropoda > Stylommatophora > Oreohelicidae > Oreohelix > Oreohelix idahoensis. The sequence goes on along the minus strand of JAMPIV010010379.1, from coordinate 395,234 downwards.
GCCGCATATATATATAGATAGTTACTTCGAAGTAAGGACTCAGGGTCAGTCCAAAGTTATGTGAAAGAGATGAAACGATAAGGTTAGTATATAACCGAATTCAAGGAAGGATTATAAAACAGTCCATAATATTTATATTCGCCAGACTCATACGCTCACTGTCGGCTGTTGGAATCCCCAACTGCGCGTGCATATAGCTATGCTGTTCTGTCTATATTTAATTCAATTATTGGACACGGACTGATACTAAGATGTATTGATTTAACGCTCACATGAATTGTATACGTATTATAAACAATGCTCGTGATGTCTTCAGATGTTGTATCGTCAATAAATGTCGGACTCAAATCAAGGACTTACCCACATTAATTACGTTGCGGTTGTTTCTTCAACTTACAATTGTTGCTTGTCGTTATACCTGATGAACTCTCTTTCATAAGAAGTTAATACAAATGTTAATGAGGTTCATACGGAACCAATGTTTCTTGGACATGTATTAATCAATGAGACAATTTATGTTGACCCTCAATTGGATAATGATAATCAAGCAAGGTATATACCTTCAACTAGAATTAAGAGAAAATGGAACCACACATGTACAACCATCGACCCGCAACAACTCAACAATCGACTCGCAACACCAACCAAGATCTGCTTACTCGGAGCAAGCAAGAGGACATGCACACCATCATAGCTGGCAGATGCTGGAGCTGGGTTGGCCATGTCCTCAGAAGAGACCCCGATGCCATCACAAGAACAGCTATGCTATGGACCCCTGAAGGAAAATGAAAGAGAGGCCGACCAAAAACAACTTGGCGGAGGACTGTGGAGGCTGAGATGCAAAGAATGAACCAGAGTTGGGGCACTATACAAAGGATGGCCGCCGACCGAGCAAAGTGGAATCAATTTGTTGTTGCCCTACAAGACGCCACCAGGCGTAATGGCCACTGACTGCTTTGATGGTCGGCGGCTAAGGATCAAAGAAGAAGACATGACCTAAATCATACAGATTAACTATATATTTGTGGAATTCTGTGATTCTCATGTGAAGTGAAACAGCAGACTTGAAGGAGCAGCTTGACTGTATCAAGTTTTGATTTGTTTTTGGCAAAACCAAATAGGAGACCTACGAAATGCTTTAGCAAGCACTTGATGAAGACCGTAAAATAAAGCAGCAGTCGCCTTATTGGAAGATGGAAGAGTCCATCCTCAATGTGACTAATAAAAGTAAGGCAGGTCAAGAGCATGCTGGTTTGTTTTTTGACATGGAGCAAATTGTCGACAATGAGTTTGTTCCTCCAGATCAGATGATAAAGCTGTGTAGATCTCACCTCTACATTGAGATCCAAAAGGCATTTGAAGGAGGACTTGAGGGACAGACAGATGACAGACACACAGAGGGCTGGCTGCTGCATTACAACGATGGGCCACCTCACACCACTCTGTGCACCAGTTTTTGGCTATAAACAATAAGGCAGCAGTTCTTCACCACCTCCATCCCCCCCTCCCCCACCTCACCCCCACATTTCTGATTTAGCCCCCTGTGATTTCCTGTTTCACGAAATTAAGAGTCAGTTGAAGGGACAAAGAGTTGATAACATCAAGGAGGTTTTTAAATGGAATTGCAGGAGGTGCAGAATAACATCCTAAAAACGTAGTTCAAGAGGTGCTTCAAGAGCAGTGGACTTCAAGAGCAGTGGACTTCAAGAGCAGTGGACTTCAAGATTAGTGGACTTCAAGAGTAGTGGACTTCAAGAGTAGTGGACTTCAAGAGTAGTGGAAATGGCATTGGGCTCCCAGGGAGACTACTTTGAAAGTGATAGAGTTATTAGTACCTCCAGTAAGCCTACTTTTTTTAATACTACAGTCTGGGGACTTGAATAGTACCTGGTACATTATGAGGTTGACAGCCTCAAAGACAACCTCACTTAAGTTATATCTAATGACATACCTGTGGAAAGAGTGGTCCTATAGTTTAAGGAGCCATGTAGAGTTAAAACTATAATCAGTCATTCATTTTTCTGTGATTCTCTTGAAAGTGCTACACTGTAGTTGGCAGGAAGCCTGCACCAAAGCAGTTCAGATATTTCTACAGTTGTGGTTTCTGAAGCAGTTAGTTTTACATGATGACATTGCTAGTTCCAGGCATGGCATTATATTTATTGCTGTTTTAGAAAGAGCAGTTTTATTCTCTCTTTGTCTCCTGTTCACATCATTCTAGATTATACCATGTTTGTTTACATCTTTCTAGATTATACCATGTTTGTTTACATCTTTCTAGATTATACCATTTGTTTGTTCACATCTTTCTAGATTATACCATATGTTTGTTCACATCTTTCTAGATTATACCATATGTTTGTTCACATCTTTCTAGATTATACCATATGTATGTTCACATCTTTCTAGATTATACTGTATATCTATTCACATCTTTCTAGATTATACCACATGTTTGTTCACATATTTTTAGATTATACTATATGTTTGTTCATATCTTTCTAGATTTACTGTATGTTTATTCACATCTTTCTTGATTATAATATATGTTTATTTACATCTTTCTAGATTATACTATATGTTTGTTCACATATTTTTATATTATACTATGTTTTTTCAGATATTTTTAGAATATGCTATATATTTTTTTCACATCTTTCTAGATTATACTATATGTTTGTTCACATCTTTCTAGATTATACTATACATTTGTTCATATACTACAAGTTTATTCACATATGTTTAGATTATCATATTTTGATTGTGTTCCCATATCTGTCTCTCTCTCTGTTTATCATATTATGCTTATGTTTCCATGCCTGTCTCTTTCTTTGTTTCATATTATGTTTGTGTTCCCATCTCTCTCCCTCTCTCTGTGTTTCATTTTATGTTTATGTTCCCATACCCGTCTCTCCATGTGGTATTTTTCTACGTCTGACTCTTTCAAGACTGTTTCTGATGTCACTATCTCAGAGTTTAGCCCTGACATGTCAGATGACGTTGCAAGTGACGTTTCAGAGACCAGTGACATGTCAGAAGTCAGCAAAGTCAGCACCATCAGTGTTAGGTCAACCCAGTCAGAACGACCTCGCAGAAAACTGAGGTATGCCAGATTGGCCTTCAGTGTGTATATAAGCAAGAAATAAATGTTTTTTGTTTTTGATCAGATTATATTTTTGATGAAATTACTTTATTTATTAATACATTATTTGCCTTCTTTTTTATATTATTATTTGCTTTGTATTTTAAATCATTATTTTGTTTTTATACATATATTATTTTAAACATTTTCTAGACTTTATTTTTGATTGTAAATCATGTATGTTCTTTATTCAAAAGATAATTTTTGGGGGATTTTTTCTTAACAAATTTGTTTTTGTTTGTTATCAGATGTTTCTTTTTTAAATGGTGTGTTTTTAAAAACTAGTTATGTTTTGTTTTTACTTACTTACTTAGTCGTTCCTCTTCTACCGTGAGGTGTAGAGGTTTGGAAGAGAGACGCCATACTATCCTATGGGCTGTCTTCCTCCTGGCCTAGTTCCATTCTAGTCCTCGGTCCTTCAAAAATTGTCTAATGTTGTCCTCCCAGCAGACTCTGGGTCGTCCTGGAGGTCTGGATCCCTGGCTCTTAGTTTCCCATGCTTGTCGTGGTAGCCGATCTTCTCTCATTCAGCAGACATGGTCAAACCATCTTAGTTGGGACTGTTGTACGAGTACTTGGATCTGCAGGGGTTGGGATTTTAGGCCTTGATGTATTGTCTGGTTGTGGACGATGTCTCTTCTTGTTACTTCAACCGCCTTCCTCAGATACCTCAATTCTGAGGTTTGGATCTGGCTTTTGTGAGTTGTAGTCATTGCCCATGACTCGCATCCATACGTCAAGACTGCGACATAGGTGGAACGGTTTACAGCCATCTTCGTCTTCTTACGAACTTCTCTTTTTATTGAGGAATCCACGATTTATGGCCTGAAAAAGTCTCCCAGCTGCTGCTCTTTAGGTAGCCAACTCTTCTTTGATACCTCCCTTCCGTTCTATGACAGCTCCGAGGTATTTAAAGTGGTTGACCTGCTCCAGGACCTGTTCTCCCAGCTTAATCTGATGCCTTCTTTCCTCTCATGATATCACCATGGTTTTTGTTTTAGAGCTGCTTATGACCATCCCTTTCTTCTCCAGCTCTTCCTTCCAGACTTGCAGGTTGGATTGAATATGTGCATGGTTTAGCTATCAGGACACGATCATCAGCAAATGCCAGCTCTGAAATACTGACCTGTCTCATCTTCTAGTACCCCACTGAATACTTTTTTGACCTCTCCTTACATGCCTTGATAACATCGTCCATGAAGAGTATGAAAAGATAAAAGGTAAAGGATCCCGTTACATGCCCATTGAGGCATATTGGAAATATGGTGTTAGGCCCATATTTTCTCGCCATCGGCACACTAGGGGTGATGTGGTCAGCATCACGCCGGCCGTCTTAACCTTCCCAGAGTTACTCTGGTACCCAATTCATGAGGATGGGTCGACCCCAGAGCCATTTGTGGTCTAAAAAATCCTACCTCAGCTGGGGATCGAACCATGAACCACCGAGCTAGGAAGCCAGTGCACTAACCACTGTGCTACCGTGGCTCCTATGAAAAGATAAGGTGATAGGATATCACCTTGTCTTACACCAGTGGTGGTCCTGAACTCTTCTGACTTATGGTTTGTTGTCTTCACATAATTTTTGCAAGACTTGTAGAAGCTCTGTATAGCATGAATCAGAGGTGCTGGAATTTTCTTCCTTGCCAAACAGCCCCAAAGTTTGCCTTTTCCAGATCTATGAAACAAAGATGGATCTCTTATACTCAAGGGCCTTTTCATTCAGCTGTCTGAGTGTAAAGATTAGGTCTTGAATACTTCGGTTTGCTCAGAAGCCACACTAGACCTCATCCATTTGTGTCTCAGCCAGGCATCTGGGTCTCCGCTGTAGGATTGTAGAGTTGATTTTACCAGGGACACAGAAGGGATATGCCTCTATGGTTTCCACATTGTCAGTTGTCACCCTTTTTAAAAATCGGTGTTATGATGGCAATCTCCCAATCCTGTGGTATGGTCTTGTTGCACCACGCTGCCTGTAGGACCCTCGGGAGTATTAGGTCGCCTGCTGCTCCTATGTGCATAACCCTTTCTGGTGTTATACCATCATGCCCTGCTGCTCTGCCCATCTTGACTTTCTCCAGTGATGTTTTGTTTTTGATTACATATATTAATCAAATGTATTTAGTTTGAGAAAATTTTTTTTTTTTTTCATTAGTTGAATAAATTATCTTGATTTCATGATAAATGCTGAGAAAATGTCACTTTGGTTGTTACATGTCAATTAGCACAATTTAAAATTACATGTTACTTGTAGTGAATGAATCTTCTTCTTCTTCTTCATACACTCTCAGACGTCTACTTGAATGTTTTCAAAGAAAGCAGTAGTCAGTCTGAGACTATTTGAATCTCTGTAGAGCTTTTCCATGAATGGTACTGGTGTCGGCTGGATGTGCATTCTCTGTTCCATATATGTTGAGCAAGTGAATGAATTATTCTTGGCATCCAATTCCTTGTGAGGAGCAAAGCTGAAATTAAAATCTTTGAAGTTCACTTTCAAATATTTGAAGCAGCATTTCAGTTATATGAAATTCTTTTTTTTTTTTCTTCTGCCTACACTTTCAGACATCAACTTGAATATGTTTAAAGAAAGGAAGTTGTCTGGCTTCAGGTTGTTCATATCCCCATATAGTTTATCCAGAAATGGTACTGATAATGGCCTTACATGCTTTCTCTGTTTCTGATATGTTGGTGCAGCAGATGTTTGGCAGTCATTTTATTAGTTCCACAGTAGCACTCATCAGTACTTCTTATCGGTAGCTTGTGGAATAGATGGTATCTCAATCTGTTGTGACCTCTGCAGAGTCTGAAGATTACCACTTGTTCACTTCTGCTGAGCTGGTAACATGCATAATTTTTCTGGTGGCCTGAATGCTGTGTTTCCTACTTGTTCCTCATTCAGCTCCTGATAACACTTTTGGCTTGTACATAAGTTATCCTTGTATCAGGTTATATTCAGTTCAGATTACAATGTACACGGCTCAAATTCCAATTTTCATTATTCATATACTGAAGTTTAACCCTATGCTACTGAAATGGGTACACATTGTTAAGAATAATTTTAGCAATTAAGTTTTCAAATAACATAATGGTTAAAGTGCTGATCTCTCATGGCAAAGATGCCAGGTTCTATTCATGTTATCGATACACTGCAATCTACCCAGCTGTAAATGGGTACCTGACTTTGCTGTTGAATTATGGGAGGAACAGGCACTGAGGAAGGGATTTGGTCACCCCCACCCTTCGATGCTCGACCTAGTGTAATGAAGTCTCTAACACTTCACTTCTCTACGGCAGTATCTGCCATGGGACTACCTTTAACTTTATAGTAATTAGGCACATGATGATAGTGTGGCCTTATGTAGGTCTCGAGGGGGCAAGTAAGGAATAGGACTACTGTTCCCTCAGCCCATGTCATAAGAGGCCAATAGGAGGTCATAATGAGGCTGGCAACCTCGTCGTGTAAAACAGATGGCTACCTAAACCACGACTGCAGTAGCACATGAATGCTCTTGGTGCAGGCTTCCCACAAAGGGACCAGCTGTCTAGTTGCTCCATGCTCTGTAAATGAACAAAAAGTGAAATGAATGAATGACAGTATGAATCCAGAAGAAAAGATTTCTTTGATGTTTCAGCGAATTTGCTTCTAAAATGGAGAGCCGGACAACTATACCTCAGCGGCGTCCACAGGCAGTTCGGACTTCAAGCAGTGAGAGTCAGGAAAATGATGGTAGTGTTTCTGACTCAGCTGTTACAGCTAATATATCTGAAGGAAGAAAGCGACGTCCAAGTATCGGACACAAGATGGCAGCACTGGTGGGGCTAAACAGAAGAAGTAGCAGTGCAACACAGTTAGCAGGTTGGTATGCGTGTTCATCTTTGTGTGTGTTTTTCCATGTGGTATGCTGCCTGCTGAAGAAGGTGCTAGCAGTGGATAGGACATTCATTGAGGAAAAAACCTGTTGATAGCCTCACAAGGCAGTTCTTGCTATGGAATCCCCATTGTAAGAGAGATGGAGGGACAATACAAAAAAACACATGGAGAAAAGAACTGCAGACGGAGATGAAAGGGATGAAGATGACATGGAAAGAGCTTGAGTGGATGGTACAGGACATGAGGACTTGGCACAAATTTGTTGAAGGCCTGTGCTCCTTGGGGAGCTGAGGAGTAATGATGATGATGCTGCCATGCGTATTTCCACAGACGCCTACAGTATACTATGTACTTCACTTTAAATCAATCAGTCAATACTTTCTAGCTCCCCCAGGAGCATAGGCCTTCAACAAACACATACCAAGTCCCTCCTGTCACGTGCCGTCTGCTCAAGTTCTTTCCATGTTTTCCTCATCATTTTCACCTCTGTCTCCAGTTCTCTTCTCCGTGTAATTTTTTTTGTGGTCTACCTCTGCCTCTCTTTCCCTGGAGATTCCAGAACAAGGACTGCCTTGTAATGCTATCATCAAGTTTCCTTAATGTGTGTCTTATCCATCTCCAGCATCTTCTTGTCATTTCTTGTTCCACTGGCACTTGTCTGGTTCTTGTCATCTCTTGTTCCACTGGCACTTGTCTGGTTCTTGTCATCTCTTGTTCCACTGGCACTTGTCTGGTTCTTGTCATCTCTTGTTCCACTGGCACTTGTCTGGTTCTTGTCATTTCTTGTTCCACTGGCACTTGTCTGGTTCTTGTCATTTCTTGTTCCACTGGCACTTGTCTGGTTCTTGTCATCTCTTGTTCCACTGGCACTTGTCTGGTTCTTGTCATCTCTTGTTCCACTGGCACTTGTCTGGTTCTTGTCATTTCTTGTTCCACTGGCACTTGTCTGGTTCTTGTCATTTCTTGTTCCACTGGCACTTGTCTGGTTCTTGTCATCTCTTGTTCCACTGGCACTTGTCTGCTTCTTGTCATCTCTTGTTCCACTGGCACTTGTCTGGTTCTTGTCATTTCTTGTTCCACTGGCACTTGTCTGGTTCTTGTCATTTCTTGTTCCACTGGCACTTGTCTGGTTCTTGTCATCTCTTGTTCCACTGGCACTTGTCTGGTTCTTGTCATCTCTTGTTCCACTGGCACTTGTCTGGTTCTTGTCATTTCTTGTTCCACTGGCACTTGTCTGGTTCTTGTCATCTCTTGTTCCACTGGCACTTGTCTGGTTCTTGTCATCTCTTGTTCCACTGGCACTTGTCTGGTTCTTGTCATTTCTTGTTCCACTGGCACTTGTCTGCTTCTTGTCATCTCTTGTTCCACTGGCACTTGTCTGGTTCTTGTCATCTCTTGTTCCACTGGCACTTGTCTGGTTCTTGTCATCTCTTGTTCCACTGGCACTTGTCTGGTTCTTATCATTTCTTGTTCCACTGGCACTTGTCTGCTTCTTGTCATCTCTTGTTCCACTGGCACTTGTCTGGTTCTTGTCATCTCTTGTTCCACTGGCACTTGTCTGGTTCTTGTCATCTCTTGTTCCACTGGCACTTGTCTGGTTCTTGTCATCTCTTGTTCCACTGGCACTTGTCTGGTTCTTCTCATCTCTTGTTCCACTGGCACTTGTCTGCTTCTTGTCATCTCTTGTTCCACTGGCACTTGTCTGGTTCTTGTCATCTCTTGTTCCACTGGCACTTGTCTGGTTCTTGTCATCTCTTGTTCCACTGGCACTTGTCTGGTTCTTGTCATCTCTTGTTCCACTGGCACTTGTCTGGTTCTTGTCATCTCTTGTTCTACTGGCACTTGTCTGGTTCTTGTCATCTCTTGTTCCACTGGCACTTGTCTGCTTCTTGTCATCTCTTGTTCCACTGGCACTTGTCTGGTTCTTGTCATTAGTTCCACTGGCACTTGTCTGGTTCTTGTCATTAGTTCCACTGGCACTTGTCTGGTTCTTGTCATCTCTTGTTCCACTGACACTTTTCTGGTTCTTGTCATCTCTTGTTCCACTGGCACTTGTCTGCTTCTTGTCATCTCTTGTTCCACTGGCACTTGTCTGGTTCTTGTCATTAGTTCCACTGGCACTTGTCTGGTTCTTGTCATTAGTTCCACTGGCACTTGTCTGGTTCTTGTCATTAGTTCCACTGGCACTTGTCTGGTTCTTGTCATCTCTTGTTCCATTGGCACTTGTCTGGTTCTTATCATCAGTTTCATATTTGTGACCTTGTCATACCATTTCAATCTTTCTGTTCTGTGCAAGCACAAATTTATAAATGTCTCTAATTTCTTTGTTGTTGTTATTGTTTCTGAGCCATACAATAGAACTGACTTGACATTTGAATTGAAGATTCTTATTTTTACGTTAGACTTGATTTCTCTTATCTCCAATAATTTCCCAGTGCAATGAAAACTCCTCTTGCTTTTTTGGATTCTTTTCTTGATATCATTGTCTGTCCCTCCAACTTTATCTGTATTACTACCAAGATATGTGTAAGATTCCACATCTTGTAGTAGCGTTTTTTTCAAGCTCAACATTATCATGGTTTCTTGCACTCACTTTTAATGCATATTTGAACATCTCCCCCTCTTTCTTTCTTTCTCAGTTTGTTTGTGTGTCATCTTCATCATTACCCTTATCGTTTTCTTTCTCAGTTTGTTTGTGTGTCATCTTCATCATTACCCTTATCATTTTCTTTCTCAGTTTGTTTGTGTGTCATCTTCATCATTACCCTTATCACATAGAGGCACCACTGCAACTGGTCCCTTATAGGAAGATCACACCAAAGCATTCATGTGGCTGTGACAGTGATGGTTACTGCAGCAATTTATTTGACATGATGAGGTTGCTGGCACACCCAACCCCCCATGCAGCCTTCTATTAATTGCCTCTTGCGACTCGCCTGAGGAAGCAATAATCCTATTCTTACTGTGTCTCCTCAGACACCCCCTGGCAGATATCCCCAGGCTTGTGTGTGCATGTTCATGTTTGTTATTTGTACATGTTTGTTTGCTGCTGTTTGGTGAACAATGAGTATTAGTTCTATATAGCCATGCATCATGTAAGCAGACTAGGACTACCTGTGGTGTTATCAGTGTAGAAACTAGGACTACCTGTGGTGTTATCAGTGTAGAAACTAGGACTACCTGTGGTGTTATCAGTGTATAAACTAGGACTACTTGTGGTGTTATCAGTGTAGAAACTAGGACTACTTGTGGTGTTATCAGTGTAGAAACTAGGACTACCTGTGGTGTTATCAGTGTAGAAACTAGGACTACCTGTGGTGTTATCAGTGTAGAAACTAGGACTACCTGTGGTGTTATCAGTGTATAAACTGGGACTACTTGTGGTGTTATCAGTGTAGAAACTAGGACTACTTGTGGTGTTATCAGTGTATAAACTAGGACTACTTGTGGTGTTATCAGTGTATAAACTAGGACTACCTGTGGTGTTATCAGTGTATAAACTAGGACTACCTGTGGTGTTATCAGTGTAGAAACTAGGACTACCTGTGGTGTTATCAAATTGGAAACTAGGACTACCTGTGGTGTTATCAGTGTAGAAACTAGGACTACCTGTGGTGTTATCAGTGTAGAAACTAGGACTACCTGTGGTGTTATCAGTGTAGAAACTAGGACTACCTGTGGTGTTATCAGTGTAGAAACTAGGACTACCTGTGGTGTTATCAGTGTAAAAACTAGGACTACCTGTGGTGTTATCAGTGTAGAAACTAGGACTACCTGTGGTGTTATGAAATTGGAAACTAGGACTACCTGTGGTGTTATCAGTGTAGAAACTAGGACTACCTGTGGTGTTATCAGTGTAGAAACTAGGACTACCTGTGGTGTTATCAAATTGGAAACTAGGACTACCTGTGGTGTTATCAGTGTAGAAACTAGGACTACCTGTGGTGTTATCAGTGTATAAACTAGGACTACCTGTGGTGTTATCAGTGTATAAACTATACTGTTCAAAAAAAGAAACGCATAGCTATCCGAGGGCGCGTTTTTATGAGTTTGTAAAAAAAATTTGGTGCTAGGGTATATAAAAACCAGCCTCAAATGTTCTTTACAGTGTCACATGCACGTGTTGACCTGAATTGCGTTCGTTTTTGTAATCGTTACAACGCAGTGGTCAATAGTGTATATGACGCAATTTTTGACCACAGCTCATGCTGCGCGCACGTGAAAGCAACAACATTTGGTGTGAACACTATTCACTGACTACGCAACTGAAACCCTATAAAAGGATAACGCTACACACAAAAAATTCAGTTAATTTTCAAGCAGACATTTATGCCGTCTCTATCGATAAATTTAAGAAACATTGCTATTGGCCGTTTGCACGCAGGCGAAAGTCAAAGTCAGGTTGCCAGGCATCTAAACGTGCATCAGAGTACCATCAGTCGACTTTGGCACCGGTTCCACGCATCCATGCCCAGAAGATGCCAGTCGCTGATCGATGCAAGTGGAGGCCACACACCATACTAACGGGAAAGCCCGTACGCCAAAAACTCTCGTGACCCAGATGCAAAACAACTGTCAATTGATTGGTTGAACCCTAAGGTATTCTTTTGTGCAATTTGAACAATTAACTCATTAAATTAAAAAAGTTATTGAATGTCAAAATTGTGGCTATGTATGTGCCTTCAGTAGCTATGCGTTTCTTTTTTTGTACAGTATAATTCAAATGGCGCAAACTCCGTATTTTCGTTGGGAATTTCTCTATAGGCGAAGAGAATAGCTGGTAATATTCTATCCCAATCTTGTGGATACTTAGTCGTAACCTTTCCCAACATTTGTTTTAAACTTCAGTTAATCTTTCTATACTGTCCAAAAAAGAGAAACGCATAGCTACTGAAGGCACACACATAGCCATAATTTTGACATTCAATAACTTTTTTTAATTTAATGAGTTAATTGTTCAAAATGCACAAAAGAATACCTTAGGGTTCAACCAATCAATTGACAGTTGTTTTGCATCTGGGTCACGAGAGTTTTTGGCGTATGGGCTTTCCCGTTAGTATAGTGTGTGGCCTCCTCTTGCATCGATCAGCGACTGGCATCTTCTGGGCATGGATGCATAAAACCGGTGCCAAAGTCGACTGATGGTACTCTGATGCACGTTTAGATGCCTGGCAACCTGACTTTGACTTTCGCCTGCGTGCAAACGGCCAATAGCAGTGTTCCTTAAATTTATCGATAGAGACGGCATAAATGTCTGCTTGAAAATTAACTGAATTTTTTGTGTGTAGCGTTATCCTTTTATAGGGTTTCAGTTGCGTAGTCAGTGAATAGTGTTCACTCCAAATGTTGTTGCTTTCACGTGCGCGCAACATGAGCTGTGGTCAAAAATTGCGTCATATACACTATTGACCACTGCGTTGTAACGATTACAAAAACGAACGCAATTCAGGTCAACACGTGCATGTGACACTGTAAAGAACATTTGAGGCTGGTTTTTATATACCCTAGCATCAAATTTTACTTACAAACTCATAAAAACGCGCCCTCGGATAGCTATGCGTTTCTTTTTTTGAACAGTATAGGACTACCTGTGGTGTTATCAAATTGGAAACTAGGACTACCTGTGGTGTTATCAGTGTATAAACTAGGACTACCTGTGGTGTTATCAGCATAGAAACTAGGACTACTTGAGGTGTTATTAGTGTAGAAACTAGGACTGCCTGTGGTGTATAAGTGTAAAAACTAGAGATACCTGTGGTGTTATCAGTGTAGAAACTAGGACTACTTGTGGTGTTATCAGTGTAGAAACTAGGACTACCATTGGTGTTATCAGCATAGAAACTAGGACTACTTGTGGTGTTATCAGTGTAGAAACTAGGACTACCTGTGGTGTTATCAGTGTAGAAACTAGGACTACCATTGGTTTTATCAGTGTAGAAACTAGGACTACTTGTGGTGTTATCAGTGTAGAAACAAGTCTTGGTTTGTTTATTGTTAAAACGTACAGGTGACATGATCTTCCTATTGTGAAAACCTGTTTTGTCACATATTATGATCTCAATTGATATAAAAACCTGTATATCATTTACATGTCATTCACCTTTTATTGTGAAAACCTTTTGTCGTTTACTTAATATCTCTTCTATTGTGAATTGACTTGCTGCTGACTTTTTTATTTTGAAGTGAAAGGATTACAGGTTCGTATCCTTTCATCCGAGCACTAGATAACGAAATTTCTCAAAATCAAAAAGTTTCTTTGGGTGATTTTTGGGCTCCTTTTGGGCGATTTTTAAACAGATTTTGGCGTCTTTGGGCTACTTTTGATGTGACGTGGCCAACATCTGGAGAAAAAAAAAAAAAACGTTTCCGAACACAGCTGTCCCCAATGGTTTGAGATAAAAGCCTGTAGTAGGTTGCTGTGATCTATGGGCCTGTAGTAGGTTGCTGTGATCTACGGGCCTGTAGTAGGTTGCTGTGATCAATGGGCCTGTAGTAGGTTGCTGTGATCTACGGGCCTGTAGTAGGTTGCTGTGATCTACGGGCCTGTAGTAGGTTGCTGTGATCTACGAGCCTGTAGTAGGTTGCTGTGATCTACGAGCCTGTAGTAGGTTGATGTGATCTATGGGCCTGTAGTAGGTTGCTGTGATCTATGGGCCTGTAGTAGGTTGCTGTGATCTATGGGCCTGTAGTAGGTTGATGTGATCTATGGGCCTGTAGTAGGTTGCTGTGATCTACGGGCCTGTAGTAGGTTGCTGTGATCTACGGGCCTGTAGTAGGTTTCTGTGATCTATGGGCCTGTAGTAGGTTGATGTGATCTACGGGCCTGTAGTAGGTTGCTGTTATCTACGGGCCTGTAGTAGGTTGCTGTGATCTATGGGCCTGTAGTAGGTTGCTGTGATCTATGGGCCTGTAGTAGGTTGCTGTGATCTACGGGCCTGTAGTAGGTTGCTGTGATCTACGGGCCTGTAGTAGGTTGATGTGATCTATGGGCCTGTAGTAGGTTGATGTGATCTACGGGCCTGTAGTAGGTTGCTGTGATCTACGGGCCTGTAGTAGGTTGCTGTGATCTACGGGCCTGTAGTAGGTTGCTGTGATCTATGGGCCTGTAGTAGGTTGCTGTGATCTATGGGCCTGTAGTAGGTTGCTGTGATCTATGGGCCTGTAGTAGGTTGCTGTGATCTATGGGCCTGTAGTAGGTTGCTGTGATCTACGGGCCTGTAGTAGGTTGCTGTGATCTACAGGCCTGTAGTAGGTTGCTGTGATCTACGGGCCTGTAGTAGGTTGCTGAGATCTATGGGCCTGTAGTAGGTTGCTGTGATCTATGGGCCTGTAGTAGGTTGCTGTGATCTATGGGCCTGTAGTAGGTTGCTGTGATCTATGGGCCTGTAGTAGGTTGCTGTGATCTATGGGCCTGTAGTAGGTTGCTGTGATCTATGATCCTGTAGTAGGTTGCTGTGATCAATGGGCCTGTAGTAGGTTGCTGTGATCTATGGGCCTGTAGTAGGTTGCTGTGATCTACGGGCCTGTAGTAGGTTGCTGTGATCTATGGGCCTGTAGTAGGTTGCTGTGATCTATGGGCCTGTAGTAGGTTGCTGTGATCTATGGGCCTGTAGTAGGTTGCTGTGATCTACGAGCCTGTAGTAGGTTGCTGTGATCTACGAGCCTGTAGTAGGTTGCTGTGATCTATGGGCCTGTAGTAGGTTGCTGTGATCTACGGGCCTGTAGTAGGTTGCTGTGATCTATGGGCCTGTAGTAGGTTGCTGTGATCTATGGGCCTGTAGTAAGTTGCTGTGATCAATGGGCCTGTAGTAGGTTGCTGTGATCTATGGGCCTGTAGTAGGTTGCTGTCATCTATGGGCCTGTAGTAAGTTGCTGTGATCTATGGGCCTGTAGTAGGTTGCTGTGATCTACGAGCCTGTAGTAGGTTGCTGTGATCTATGGGCCTGTAGTAGGTTGCTGTCATCTATGGGCCTGTAGTAGGTTGCTGTGATCTATGGGCCTGTAGTAGGTTGCTGTCATCTATGGGCCTGTAGTAGGTTGCTGTCATCTATGGGCCTGTAGTAGGTTGCTGTGATCTATGGGCCTGTAGTAGGTTGCTGTGATCTACGGACCTGTAGTAGGTTGCTGTGATCTATGGGCCTGTAGTAGATTGCTGTCATCTATGGGCCTGTAGTAGTTTGCTGTGATCTATGGGCCTGTAGTAGGTTGCTGTGATCTACGGGCCTGTAGTAGGTTGCTGTGATCTATGGGCCTGTAGTAGGTTGCTGTGATCTACGGGCCTGTAGTAGGTTGCTGTGATCTATGGGCCTGTAGTAGGTTGCTGTGATCTATGGGCCTGTAGTAGGTTGCTGTGATCTATGGGCCTGTAGTAGGTTGCTGTGATCTATGGGCCTGTAGTAGGTTGCTGTCATCTATGGGCCTGTAGTAGGTTGCTGTGATCTATGGGCCTGTAGTAGGTTGCTGTGATCTACGGGCCTGTAGTAGGTTGCTGTGATCTACTGGCCTGTAGTAGGTTGCTGTGATCTACGAGCCTGTAGTAGGTTGCTATGATCTATGGGCCTGTAGTAGGTTGCTGTGATCTATAGGCCTGTAGTAGGTTGCTGTGATCTATGAGCCTGTAGTAGGTTGCTGTGATCAATGGGCCTGTAGTAGGTTGCTGTGATCTATGGGCCTGTAGTAGGTTGCTGTGATCTACGAGCCTGTAGTAGGTTGCTGTGATCTATGGGCCTGTAATAGGTTGCTGTGATCTATGGGCCTGTAGTAGGTTGCTGTGATCTACGGGCCAGTAGTAGGTTGCTGTGATCTATGGGCCTGTAGTAGGTTGCTGTGATCTATGAGCCTGTAGTAGGTTGCTGTGATCTACGGGCCTGTAGTAGGTTGCTGTGATCAATGGGCCTGTAGTAGGTTGCTGTGATCAATGGGCCTGTAGTAGGTTGCTGTGATCTATGGGCCTGTAGTAGGTTGCTGTGATCTATGGGCCTGTAGTAGGTTGCTGTGATCTATGGGCCTGTAGTAGGTTGCTGTGATCTACGAGCCTGTAGCAGGTTGCTGTGATGAATGGGCCTGTAGTAGGTTGCTGTGATCAATGGGCCTGTAGTAGGTTGCTGTGATCAATGGGCCTGTAGTAGGTTGCTGTGATCTATGGGCCTGTAGTAGGTTGCTGTGATCTATGGGCCTGTAGTAGGTTGCTGTGATCTATGGGCCTGTAGTAGGTTGCTGTGATCTATGGGCCTGTAGTAGGTTGCTGTGATCTACGAGCCTGTAGTAGGTTGCTGTGATCAATGGGCCTGTAGTAGGTTGCTGTGATCAATGGGCCTGTAGTAGGTTGCTGTGATCAATGGGCCTGTAGTAGGTTGCTGTGATCTACGGGCCTGTAGTAGGTTGCTGTGATCAATGGGCCTGTAGTAGGTTGCTGTGATCTATGGGCCTGTAGTAGGTTGCTGTGATCTATGGGCCTGTAGTAGGTTGCTGTGATCTACGAGCCTGTAGTAGGTTGCTGTGATCTATGGGCCTGTAGTAGGTTGCTGTGATCTATGGGCCTGTAGTAGGTTGCTGTGATCTATGGGCCTGTAGTAGGTTGCTGTGATCTATGGGCCTGTAGTAGGTTGCTGTGATCTATGGGCCTGTAGTAGGTTGCTGTGATCTACGAGCCTGTAGCAGGTTGCTGTGATCTATGGGCCTGTAGTAGGTTGCTGTGATCAATGGGCCTGTAGTAGGTTGCTGTGATCTATGGGCCTGTAGTAGGTTGCTGTGATCTACGGGCCTGTAGTAGGTTGCTGTGATCTATGGGCCTGTAGTAGGTTGCTGTGATCTATGGGCCTGTAGTAGGTTGCTGTGATCTATGGGCCTGTAGTAGGTTGCTGTGATCTATGGGCCTGTAGTAGGTTGCTGTGATCTACGAGCCTGTAGTAGGTTGCTGTGATCTACGGGCCTGTAGTAGGTTGCTGTGATCTATGGGCCTGTAGTAGGTTGCTGTGATCTACAGGCCTGTAGTAGGTTGCTGTGATCTACGGGCCGGAAGTAGGTTGCTGTGATCTACGGGCCGGAAGTAGGTTGCTGTGATCTACGG
Organism: Oreohelix idahoensis; assembly: GCA_024509875.1. Lineage (NCBI taxonomy): Eukaryota > Metazoa > Mollusca > Gastropoda > Stylommatophora > Oreohelicidae > Oreohelix > Oreohelix idahoensis. The sequence goes on along the minus strand of JAMPIV010010379.1, from coordinate 378,155 downwards.
GCCTGTAGTAGGTTGCTGTGATCTACGGGCCTGTAGTAGGTTGCTGTGATCTACGGGCCTGTAGTAGGTTGCTGTGATCTATGGGCCTGTAGTAGGTTGCTGTGATCTATGGGCCTGTAGTAGGTTGCTGTGATCTATGGGCCTGTAGTAGGTTGCTGTGATCTATGGGCCTGTAGTAGGTTGCTGTGATCTATGGGCCTGTAGTAGGTTGCTGTGATCTACGGGCCTGTAGTAAGTTGCTGTGATCAATGGGCCTGTAGTAGGTTGCTGTGATCTATGGGCCTGTAGTAGGTTGCTGTGATCTATGGGCCTGTAGTAGGTTGCTGTGATCTATGGGCCTGTAGTAGGTTGCTGTGATCTATGGGCCTGTAGTAGGTTGCTGTGATCTACGAGCCTGTAGCAGGTTGCTGTGATAAATGGGCCTGTAGTAGGTTGCTGTGATCAATGGGCCTGTAGTAGGTTGCTGTGATCAATGGGCCTGTAGTAGGTTGCTGTGATCTATGGGCCTGTAGTAGGTTGCTGTGATCTATGGGCCTGTAGTAGGTTGCTGGGATCTATGGGCCGGAAGTAGGTTGCTGTGATCTACGGGCCTGTAGTAGGTTGCTGTGATCTATGGGCCTGTAGTAGGTTGCTGTGATCTACGGGCCGGAAGTAGGTTGCTGTGATCTACGGGCCGGAAGTAGGTTGCTGCGATCTACGGGCTGGAAGTAGGTTGCTGTGATCTACGGGCCGGAAGTAGGTTGCTGTGATCTACGGGCCTGTAGTAGGTTGCTGTGATCTACTGGCCGGAAGTAGGTTGCTGTGATCTACTGGCCGGAAGTAAGTTGCTGTGATCTATGAGCCTGTAGTAGGTTGCTGTGATCTATGGGCCTGTAGTAGGTTGCTGTGATCTATGGGCTTGTAGTAGGTTGCTGTGATCTATGGGCCTGTAGTAGGTTGCTGTGATCTATGGGCCTGTAGTAGGTTGCTGTGATCTATGGGCCTGTAGTAGGTTGCTGTGATCAATGGGCCTGTAGTAGGTTGCTGTGATCAATGGGCCTGTAGTAGGTTGCTGTGATCTACGATCCTGTAGTAGGTTGCTGTGATCTACGGGCCTGTAGTAGGTTGCTGTGATCTATGGGCCTGTAGTAGGTTGCTGTGATCTATGGGCCTGTAGTAGGTTGCTGTGATCTATGGGCCTGTAGTAGGTTGCTGTGATCTATGGGCCTGTAGTAGGTTGCTGTGATCTATGGGCCTGTAGTAGGTTGCTGTGATCTATGGGCCTGTAGTAGGTTGCTGTGATCTATGGGCCTGTAGTAGGTTGCTGTGATCTATGGGCCTGTAGTAGGTTGCTGTGATCTATGGGCCTGTAGTAGGTTGCTGTGATCTATGGGCCTGTAGTAGGTTGCTGTGATCTATGGGCCTGTAGTAGGTTGCTGTGATCTATGGGCCTGTAGTAGGTTGCTGTAATCTACAGGCCTGTAGTAGGTTGCTGTGATCAATGGGCCTGTAGTAGGTTGCTGTGATCTATGGGCCTGTAGTAGGTTGCTGTGATCTACGAGCCTGTAGTAGGTTGCTGTGATCTATGGGCCTGTAGTAGGTTGCTGTGATCTACGGGCCTGTAGTAGGTTGCTGTGATCTATGGGCCTGTAGTAGGTTGCTGTGATCTATGGGCCTGTAGTAGGTTGCTGTGATCTACGAGCCTGTAGTAGGTTGCTGTGATTAATGGGCCTGTAGTAGGTTGCTGTGATCTACGGACCTGTAGTAGGTTGCTGTGATCAATGGGCCTGTAGTAGGTTGCTGTGATCAATGGGCCTGTAGTAGGTTGCTGTGATCTATGGGCCTGTAGTAGGTTGCTGTGATCTATGGGCCTGTAGTAGGTTGCTGTGATCTATGGGCCTGTAGTAGGTTGCTGTGATCTATGGGCCTGTAGTAGGTTGCTGTGATCTACGGGCCTGTAGTAGGTTGCTGTGATCTACGGGCCTGTAGTAGGTTGCTGTGATCTACGGGCCTGTAGTAGGTTGCTGTGATCTACGGGCCTGTAGTAGGTTGCTGTGATCTATGGGCTTGTAGTAGGTTGCTGTGATCTATGGGCCTGTAGTAGGTTGCTGTGATCAATGGGCCTGTAGTAGGTTGCTGTCATCTATGGGCCTGTAGTAGGTTGCTGTGATCTATGGGCCTGTAGTAGGTTGCTGTGATCTATGGGCCTGTAGTAGGTTGCTGTGATCTATGGGCCTGTAGTAGGTTGCTGTGATCTACGGGCTTGTAGTAGGTTGCTGTGATCTATGGGCCTGTAGTAGGTTGCTGTGATCTACGGGCCTGTAGTAGGTTGCTGTGATCTACGGGCCTGTAGTAAGTTGCTGTGATCTATTGGCCTGTAGTAGTTTGCTGTGATCTACGGGCCTGTAGTAGGTTGCTGTGATCTATGGGCCTGTAGTAGGTTGCTGTCATCTACAGGCCTGTAGTAGGTTGCTGTGATCTATTGGCCTGTAGTAGTTTGCTGTGATCTACAGGCCTGTAGTAGGTTGCTGTGATCTATGGGCCTGTAGTAGGTTGCTGTCATCTACAGGCCTGTAGTAGGTTGCTGTGATCTATGGGCCTGTAGTAGGTTTCTGTGATCTATGGGCCTGTAGTAGGTTGCTGTCATCTACGGGCCTGTAGTAGGTTGCTGTGATCTATGGGCCTGTAGTAGGTTGCTGTCATCTATGGGCCTGTAGTAGGTTGCTGTGATCTACGGGCCTGTAGTAGGTTGCTGTGATCAATGGGCCTGTAGTAGGTTGCTGTGATCTACGGGCCTGTAGTAGGTTGCTGTGATCAATGGGCCTGTAGTAGGTTGCTGTGATCTACGGGCCTGTAGTAGGTTGCTGTGATCTATGGGTCTGTAGTAGGTTGCTGTGATCTACGGGCCTGTAGTAGGTTGCTGTGATCTATGGGCCTGTAGTAGGTTGCTGTCATCTACGGGCCTGTAGTAGGTTGCTGTGATCTATGGGCCTGTAGTAGGTTGCTGTGATCTATGGGCCTGTAGTAGGTTGCTGTGATCTATGGGCCTGTAGTAGGTTGCTGTGATCTACGGGCCTGTAGTAGGTTGCTGTGATCTATGGGCCTGTAGTAGGTTGCTGTGATCTACGGGCCTGTAGTAAGTTGCTGTGATCTATGGGCCTGTAGTAGGTTGCTGTCATCTACGGGCCTGTAGTAGGTTGCTGTGATCTATGGGCCTGTAGTAGGTTGCTGTGATCTACGGGCCTGTAGTAGGTTGCTGTGATCTATGGGCCTGTAGTAGGTTGCTGTGATCTATGGGCCTGTAGTAGGTTGCTGTGATCTATGGGCCTGTAGTAGGTTGCTGTGATCTACGGGCCTGTAGTAGGTTGCTGTGATCTACGGGCCTGTAGTAGGTTGCTGTGATCTATGGGCCTGTAGTAGGTTGCTGTGATCATCATTTCCTTATTTTACCCCTTATGTACCAAAGATTTTACCCCTTATGTACCAAAGATTTTACCCCTTATGTACCAAAGGGCCACCACTGCAGCTGGTCCCCTTATAGGAAGCTGGCACCAAAGAATTCATGTTTTCTTGTAGTGGTAGTTTCTGTAGCCCCATGCACACCCACATATTAGTCACCTTGTAGTGGTAGTTTCTGTAGCCCCATGCACACCCACATATTAGTCACCTTGTAGTGGTAGTTTCTGTAGCCCCATATTAGTGACCTTGTAGTGGTAGTTTCTGTAGCCCCATGCACACCCATGTATTAGTCACCTTGTAGTGGTAGTTTCTGTAGCCCCATGCACACCCACATATTAGTATCCTTGTAGTGGTAGTTTCTGTAACCCCATGCACACCCACATATTAGTCACCTTGTAGTGGTAGTTCCTGTAGCCCCATGCACACCCACATATTAGTCACCTTGTAGTGGTAGTTTCGGCGAGTAAGGAGCACGGCGAGGCACGTAGAAAGCCCTGGTCATCCACTGCACCTGACTTCATCTCCAGTCGTCTTGACTTGTCTTGGCACTGGATTGAGATGGACCCAGGCGAGAGAGTGAGGTTGACGAATTGCGCAACTCTTCTTCACTTTAATCCAAATCACCGCGCAAGTCACTCTTTCATCCATTCATCCATCCACTCACAACAAGTCCTGTGGCGATGGGCGAGCGGCGAAGCGGCAGGCGTGGGTACTCTGGCAGTCGTAGTCGCAGACCTACACACAGGCGGCTCAGGCCATATGGTCGTCTTCCACTGATCGGAGCAGCAGTGGGATTCGGCAGCCCCCTGAGTGTCTGAGCAGCCCTCTTTAGGAAAGCACTGCTCACCTCCATGGCATGAGGAAGGGGCTAGAAAAGGTGCCCTAAACATTGCCTGCTTCACCATTACCTAACCAGCTTACCGCGGTTGGTGGGTACCCTACTTCGGCGGTCGACATATAAGAAAAAGAAAGGACAGATTTTTCCCCCTCATTCTAGGCGCATGGAATGTGCGCACTTTACTTGACAAAGACTTTAACGCAAACAGACCTGAGAGACGAACTGCCCTGATTGGGAGAGAACTGGCCAGGTACAACATTGACATAGCAGCACTGAGTGAAACTCGATATGCAGGCGAGGGCCAACTTTGCGAAAAGGGTGCAGGTTATACATTCTTTTAGAGCGGAAGAGGAACTGAAGAAAGACGAGAAGCAGGGGTTGGATTTGCAATCAAAACAGCAATTGTCAGCAAGTTAGCGGGGGCCCCAAAGGGAATAAATGACCGACTCATGACGGTCAAGATCCCTCTGTTCTATGGAAGAAAACATGCCACCATCATTAGCGCGTATGCACCAACTATGACAAACCAGGATGATGTCAAGGATAAGTTTTACGAAGAACTACATGCAGTCATTGCATCAGTTCCTAAAGCAGATAAGCTCATCATTCTTGGTGACTTTAATGCAAGAGTAGGCTCAGATAACATCTCCTGGAATGGCACTATTGGTAGGTACGGCGTGGGTCGCTGTAACAGTAATGGACTTCGTCTCCTCCAGACTTGCGCAGAACATGACCTCCTTGTCACCAACACCATTTTTCGACTTCCTACCCGCAACAGGACCTCCTGGATGCACCCTCGCTCAAAGCATTGGCACCTAATTGACTATGTAATTGTTAGGAAGAAGGACAGGCAAGATGTCCGGGTGACCAAGTCCATGTGTGGTGCCGAATGCTGGACTGATCATCGCCTCATTGTATCTAAACTTAAAATTCGTATCCAACCAGCCAGGCGCCCTCAGGGGAAGAAAACTCAAAAGAGGCTGGATGTCACCAAACTAGACAAAAATCAAACAGTCATTTACTGACACCTTAGAAGACCGTCTCAAATCTATCTCGCTAGACGGCCAAAGTGTGGAAACAAATTGGGCAGCCCTAAGTGAGCAGATCTACAACACTGCTACAGAGGTCCTGGGTCCTTCCATCAAGAAACAAAATGACTGGTTTGATGAGAACTCAGATGATATAAAGCAGATGTTGGCTGAGAAACACCATCTCCATAAAGCATATTTAAATGATCCAAAATCTACATCCAAGAAAGACGCTTTCAACAACATGCGTAGAATCGTCCAACATAAACTACGCCAGATGCGGGATTCATGGCTGAGTAATAAAGCAGATGAGCTCCAAGGCTTTGCTGACAGCCATGACTTGAAAAACTTTTACCTTGCACTCAAAGCGGTCTATGGTCCAACATCATCAGGATCATTTCCCCTCCTTAATGCAGATGGAAAAACACTAATTACAGACAAGGAAAAAATGCTCCAACGCTGGGCTGAACATTTTAATAATATCTTGAACCAGCCATCATCTATTAACGACGAAGCCATCATCCGCCTGCCCCAAATTCCTATAAATGAAGCATTAGATGATGTACCAACTCTGGAGGAAACTAAAAAAGCGATTCGTCAACTGTCTAGTGGAAAGGCCCCTGGCTCCGATTCAATTCCTGTTGAGGTTTATAAAGATGGCAGTGCAGTTCTGATAGAGAAACTTCATATGATCTTCCAGCAAATGTGGCAGAGTGAAACCATCCCACACGATCTCAAAGATGCCTCAATTATACATCTATATAAACGTAAAGGTAATCGCCAAGACTGCAACAATCATCGAGGCATCTCTCTTTTATCAATCGCTGGGAAGATATTCGCCAGAATCCTTTTGAATCGCCTTACGGCTCATCTTGACAAAGGTCTTTTACCTGAAAGTCAGTGTGGATTCCGGAAAGAACGTGGAACCACAGATATGGTGTTCGCTGCAAGACAGCTACAAGAAAAATGCCAAGAACAGCACTGTGACCTGTACACAGCTTTCATCGACTTGACAAAGGCGTTCGACACGGTCAGTAGAGAGGGTCTATGGAAGATCATGGCAAAATACGGCTGCCCAAAGAAATTTATCACAATAGTGCAGCAACTGCATGATGGAATGCAGGCTAGAGTTCAGGAAAACGGTGAGCTATCAGAGCCTTTCCCTGTCTCAAATGGAGTTAAACAAGGGTGCGTACTTGCACCGACTCTGTTCAGTATCATGTTTTCTGCTATGCTGACTGATGCTTTTAGAGACGGGGACACAGGAATCGACATTAGTTATCGTATTGATGGAAAATTGTTTAACCTTAGGAGGCTTCAAGCAAAAACCAAGGTCAAATCACACACCATCAGAGATCTTCTGTTTGCTGATGATTGTGCCCTCAATGCTGGCTCAGAGGCTGATCTGCAGCATAGTGTGGATAGATTCTCCGAAGCCTGCGCCAACTTTGGGCTTACCATCAACACGAAGAAAACAGAAATCATGTACCAACCAGCTCCTGGCACAGTTTATACTGAGCCATCAAGGTTAATGGTGAGAAACTGAATGTTGTGAACAGATTCACATACCTTGGTAGCACACTATCCCAGAACATTGTCATTGATGATGAGGTGAACACCAGGATCTCCAAAGCCAGCAGCACATTTGGCAGACTATACACCAACGTTTGGCATCGAAGTGGCATTAGTCTACAGACAAAGCTGAAGGTGTACAGAGCTGCGGTGCTTCCAGTGCTGCTATATGCATGTGAAACATGGACTGTATACAGGCGCCACGTAAAGAAGCTAAACCAATTCCATACAGTCTGTCTCAGGAAGATAATGAACATCAAATGGCAAGACAAGATCCCGGATACCGCCGTTCTTGACAGAGCTGGTATCCCTAGTATTGATACTATTCTGATGCAGTCACAAATTCGCTGGGCAGGTCATGTAGTCCGCATGCCAGACCATCGACTGCCAAAGATACTCTTTTATGGTGAGATGCAGAAGGGTAAACGCTCCCATGGTGGCCAAAAGAAGCACTTCAAAGACACGTTAAAGACGTCATTGAAAACCTTTGACATAAACCCAGACACATGGGAAGCTGCTGCGCAAGACCGAACTGCTTGGCGCACATCTCTTCGTAAAGGTGCAGCGGCATGCGAATCATCCAGAAGAGCAGCAGCGGAACAGCGGAGACAAGCTAGAAAGGACCGTGAAATAAAACCTTCACATGAAGCAAACATTCCCTGCCCACACTGTCCAAGATCTTTCCAGGCCCGCATCGGGCTCTTCAGTCACCTTCGTACCCATAGACTAACCTAACATATTCTTAAATAATTGGATGAACAGAGTGGTCTTCATCACCCGTGATGGACGAACAACCAGTGGTAGTTTCTGTAGCCCCATGCACACCCACATATTAGTCACCTTGTAGTGGTAGTTTCTGTAGCCCCATGCACACCCACATATTAGTCACCTTGTAGTGGTAGTTTCTGTAGCCCCATGCACACCCACATATTAGTCTCCTTGTAGTGGTAGTTTCTGTAACCCCATGCACACCCACATATTAGTCACCTTGTAGTGGTAGTTTCTGTAGCCCCATGCACACCCACATATTAGTCACCTTGTAGTGGTAGTTTCTGTAGTCCCATGCACACCCACATATTAGTCACCTTGTAGTGGTAGTTTCTGTAACCCCATGCACATCCACATATTGGTCACCTTGTAGTGGTAGTTTCTGTAGCCCCATGCACACCCACATATTAGTCACCTTGTAGTGGTAGTTTCTGTAGCCCCATATTAGTGACCTTGTAGTGGTAGTTTCTGTAGCCCCATGCACACCCACGTATTAGTCACCTTGTAGTGGTAGTTTCTGTAGCCCCATGCACACCCACATATTAGTCTCCTTGTAGTGGTAGTTTCTGTAACCCCATGCACACCCACATATTAGTCACCTTGAATGACATGCATCAGAAAGCAGAAGTCCTGATCTTTGTTTGTGTGCTCAGAGAAGTTGGTGTAAAATGAGATCTCCAGAGATGGTGAGTATGGTATCACATCAAAAACTGAGTGTCTTTCATTTTAATACTCATAACAGGTGGTGGCAGAAAACTCAGTTCATTCCAGAGGAGCGAAGAGGTTGGTCCAGTTGACCTGAGAGGAGGCATGTCTAAACAGGCTAGCAAGGACTCCACAGATGGAAGTATAGGCAGTATTAGCAGTGATTCTTCCAGCGTGTAAGTATCGTCGACTAGTTGGCTTGTGACCAGGTTATGTTCATTTATGTCTTTTCTTGCTTCCCCATAGAGCTTTGAGCCACAACTGCAGCTGACCCCTAGCAGAATTGACTTAATGAGATTACCAGACACAACCTCGGATTAGTCACCACTACATCATGTCTGAGGAAGCCCGTAGTCCTATTCTTTCTTTGTCTTGTGAGTGAAGGGAGTGAAGTGTTGGAGACTTGTCTATACCAGGTCTCAGCTTTATGTGTGGGTGACCTGTTCCCTTCCTCACTGTCTTTGCTTTGCTTAACTCAAGAGCAGAGATAGTACCCACTCGCAGCTGGGTAGGCTGGAGCACCACCAGGTTTCGATCGCACAACTTGGTAACTTTTCCGCAAGTGGCAAGCACTCTAACCATGAATGAACCAATGAGACGCTGATTTTTGATGTAGCTGATATATAGTTGTGTTCTTACTGACTTAGTTATATCTTTGTTTCTTATTCTGTTTCTTGTAGGGATGTTCATAAAAAATAAAAAAAACAAGACATAAGTTTTTGTGTGTTTCTTATAGTGATATTAGCGCCAGATTGACAGAGTGGTTAGGGCACTAACCTCTTGCAGCAAAAGTACCAGGTTTGAAACACAGTGGCATCACACTCCAGTCTAACCAGCTGTAAATTGGAACCTGACTCTGCTCTTGAGTTAGGGAAGAACAAAAGGCAGCAAGGAAGGGAACTGGTCATCCCACCTCTAGAAGCTGGACCTAGTATAGTGAAGTCTCTAACACTTTACTCTCCTATGGCAGTATCTGCTGTGAGACTACCTTTATGTTTATAGTGAAATTAACTGAAGGCCTAAGCTTTATAGGCCCCTGACAGGTAGTGAATGAATGAATGAACACATGAATGAATGAGTGAATGAGAGGACTTGGTATAAGTTCGTTGAGGGCCTCTGCTGTTTGGTAAGCTAAAGGGTGGTGGTGATGATAGTGGTGATGGTGGTGGTGATGATAGTGGTGGTGATGATGGTGGTGGTGGTGGTGATGATGATGGTGGTGGTGATGATGGTGGTGGTGATGGTGATAATGATGGTGGTGATGATGGTGGTGGTGATGGTGATAATGGTGGTGGTGATGATAATGGTGGTGATGATGGTTGTGGTGATAATGAGGGTGGTGGTGATAGTGGTGGTGATGGTGATGATGATGGTGATGGTAGTGATGAAGGTGGTGATGATGATAGTAGTAGTGATGATGGTGGTGGTGGTGATGATGGTGATAATGGTGGTGGTGATGATGGTGGTGGTGATGGTGGTGGTGATGATGATGGTTGTGGTCATAATGATGGTGGTGGTGATAATAGTGGTGGTGATGATGATAAAACTTATGGGATAGAGAGAAAGTTAATGTTTAGCATAATTTGTAATGTTCATTCTAGATTTCTGTTTAACCATATTGTCCATTTTATGTTAAGTCATTCTTGATCTTTCCGGAACACAGTACTTTTTTAATGTTGTCAGATTAATAAGTCATATCCTCCCTCTTGTCGTCAATGATAAGCCTTGAAACACATGCACCCACACACTCAAATCTTGTGTTCAGTCACTGGACATTCCCCAGATCGGACACTCTCCAGAATAGACTTTCCCCAGATCAGACATTCCCCAGATCGGACACTCTCCAGAATAGACTTTCCCCAGATAGGACATTCCCTAGATCGGACACTCTCCAGAATAGACTTTCCCCAGATCGGACATTCCCCAAATCGGACACTCTCCAGAATAGACTTTTCCCAGATCGGACATTCCCCAGATCGGACACTCTCCAGATCAGACATTCCCTAGATCAGATATTCCCTAGATCAGACATTCCCCAGATTAGACATTCCCCAGATTAGACATTCCCTAGATTAGACATTCCCTAGATTGGACATTCCCTAGATTGGACATTCCCTGGATTTGACATTCTTCAGATCAGACATTCCCTAGAACGGAGACACCTCAGAATGTCCAATTTTGAAATAAGAGTAACATCTGTCCCCTTGATAGTTTGACAAATATTATGTCTGAATGTTCACTTTCATTACCAAGGGTCTGTCATTACTGAGGGTCTGTCATTACTGAGGGTCTGTCATTACCGAGGGTCTGTCATTACCAAGGTTCTGTCATTACCGAGGGTCTGTCATTACCGAGGGTTTGTCATTACCGAGGGTCTGTCATTAGCCAAAGACAGAACAGGACTACTGCCCCCTCAGACACTTATCTGAGGTTATTTATGGGGATGGCAACTTCATTGTTTGAAACATATTGCTACAGAAACCACTGTTGGTTGAGCATGTGAATGCTTGATATAGGCTTCCTGGGGGGGGGGGGGGGGGGGGGGGGGGGGGCAGCTGTAGTAGTGACTCCATGTTCTGTAAGGAGAATCAGAGAGGAACATGATGATGATGTTCTGACAATGTCGAACAAATACAGCAATTAGTTAGTTGACAAAAAAGGAGAATCAGAGAGGAACATGATGATGATGTTCTGACAATGTCGAACAAATACAGCAATTAGTTAGTTGACAAAAAAGGAGAATCAGAGAAGAGAACTGCAGATAAAATATGGTGTTGGGCAGCCACAATATTAGAAATGAGAAATAGTGAGCGAATTCTTCAGTTCATTTCCGTGTTACAAAATAAATATTGTAGCTGTGGAAACAGTAATTTTGCCAAGTTAATAAGCTCTACTCTCCTCTTGTCATTAACGATAAGCTTTCAAAACCATGAAAATTATAAACGTGGCTAACTTAAGACCCATTAATGACATGGGGCAGTCCATGAATGTCTTTTTTTTAAAATAAGAATATTTACATAGGAGAAACAGAGAAAGCACATGTGGCCATCATTAGTACCATTCCTGGAAAAGCTCTGTGGAGATAGGAATAGCCTCAAGCTGACCACTGCTTTCTTTGAACGTATTCAAGCAGACGTCTGAGAATGTATGAAGAAGAAGAAGAAGAAGAAATAAGAATATTTTCTATTTCCTTGGTAATTATGAAATATTATGACTGAACATTCACTTCCATGCCATTTTTTTCTTCTTCAGTTTGTGGCTACCATCAGGCATGAGGCTTGGACCTGAGGGACAGTTTGGTGAATTTGTTGATGGACTAGGCCCGTCACAGCTGGTGGGCAGACAAGTACTGGGGGCACCATGCCTTGGGGAGATACAGTTGGGTCTCTATGACCGCAAGGGTCATTTGGAAGTGGAGGTCATTCGCGCTAGAGGTCTTATGTCTAAGCCAGGAGCTAGAGTATTACCTGGTCAGTTTTGTTTTCATCTTTCCAGATTCTATATTTCTTTTCTTTTTTCTTTCCATAAAACTACATTCTCCACCATCATCATTATTTCATACATGCCAAGTACTATGGGTTACCTGTAATCTGTACTAGTATCTCATTTTCAGATGTGTAAGCCCCAATGTAATTTCTGTACAGGTTTTTAACCTAATTATTAAATAATAATAATAATAATAATAGCCCCTTCAGTCATAACTGACTATGGGAATGCGCCCCTGAGGTGACAGCCCTCAGCTGCTTATTTTCGTGGTGCTCCTTTCGACGTTTTCTCCTCACCTCTGCTTCTTGTGTGAGCCTCTCTTCGCCCAATCTGAGGTGGCGCCATAAATAGCATCGCCACTTAGTGCGATCGGCAGCTTTATCCTCCCATGTTGCTGGATCCATGTCCAGTGCCCTCATATCTCTCTTGCACACATCTTTGAACCTCAGCTGTGGTCGCCCAACTGTTCTCTTGCCCTCTGCTAATTGTCCGTAGAAGATATCTTTTGGGATGCGACCATCATCCATGCGGCGAACATGGCCAGGCCAGCGAAGTCTGCGCTGTCTAAGAAGCGTATACATACTTTGAAGGCCAGCACGTGACAACACCTCGACATTTGTCAATTATTAAATATACCGGTAAATATAAATAGACCGTCTTACGCAACACCTTAGCCGATATCTGTGCTGTTAGATTCGGCAAGATTATAGGCCATGTGAATAAAAAAATCAACCAAGAAATCAAGCTGCCTATTTTTTGATAGATGTGGGATTTGCGAGAGTCCGTGAGGCATGTATTTCATGCATTATTCTGCACTAATGCTGACGGCAGCTGGCAGGTTACTGATTATAATTATTTTAATGATTATATCACATTGAGCATAATTTATTATTTACGGCTGCTTATAAGCAAAAAAAGTGGATACCACTACATATTGCTTGATTTCACTAAAACGTGTAGAATCTGCTTAAAGAAATGTACATTTGAATAATAATATAATAAGAATTATGAAACTGAAAAAGAAAAATCACGAAAGGAAGGCAAATTATTATCTTAACCCGATCAAAGCCCCAGGAAAAGTGTTTTTGGAGCTACTTCTCTTCTAAGTTTTAATATCCTGTCTTTAAAAACATTCTGATTTTTCTTTGGTAGATATAGGCCTATCATTATTACGATCATCCTGTGAGTTACTTTTATTAAGTAATTAATTACTATCAATGTTTGTCGTATTGATGATTGACACTGAAAGTCATATGAGTATTTAAAACTGCCAATTAGGCTAAAATGGCTATTTAAATTTTTTAAGTTCAGTAGAGAATAAATTACGCTAGCGGTAGTTTATATTTTTGTTGCAAATTATGAGCTGTTTAGTTCTAAAAAAAATTAAGGTAATTTCCTATTACTCGTGATTTTTTGCTCCGCAGTGAATATGTGTAGTTATGTGTTCTTTCGTAGCAGTTAGGGTTAGGATTAGGGTTAGTGTTAACCGTAATCCTAACCCTAATACTAACCCTAAACCTAACCCGAACTGCTACGAAACAAGACATAACTACACATATTCACTGCGGAGCAAAAAAGCACAAGTAATAGGAAATTACCAAAATTAATATCATCATGTGATTTTAATATTTTAAAAATTACATCTGTTATTTATTGAAATAATTCAAAACCGCCCTGGAAACTTCCCCATTCCATTTCATGTAACAAGATAATATGGTTTAATTCAATTTTTCTCTTTGCAATAATAATGATAACGAAGTAGTAAAATTAGTTGTGAGAACAGTGGGCCGTCTTCTTCGATGTCATCCTTGTAAGTCGCGAACGTCTTAATTGTTAAGCATACATATGCTCTTGCAGTCAACGTTTCTGTAGCTAGCCTCATGATAGTCTCCTTTTATGACATGTCTATTGAAGCAGAAGTCCTATTATTTATTTGTTTCTTCAAAGTTGCCCCAAAATTACATAGGATGTTTACATTAAACACTATCTGGACATCTAGCTTTACACAATGCAGAGGAACATTCCAACTAAATCTGAAGGACATGTATCTGGGGTTGAAAGAAGTCTGCCTAAAAAAAGAGTAAGGTAAAGGATCCCGTTACACGCCAATTGAGGCATATCAGGAATATGGTGTTAGGCCCATATTTTCTTGACCATCAACACACAAGGGGTGATGTGGTTAGCATCATGCTGGCCGCCTTAACCTTCCCAGAGTTGCTCTGGTACCCAGTTCATGAGGCTGCTAAAAAAAGAGTAATGAAAACAATTTCCACATGACAAGCTTTCCCAGCATTCCTAATCTTCAGTCATTGTTTCTCATCTTTGACACATTTCTCTAGATGTGTGTCAGCTTTCCTGGCTAGTTAATGATCTGTGTACTTACTAGATGTGTGTCAGCTTTCCTGACTAGTTAATGATCTGTGTACTTACTAGATGTGTGTCAGCTTTCCTGACTAGTTAATGATCTGTGTACTTACTAGATGTGTGTCAGCTTTCCTGACTAGTTAATGATCTGTGTACTTACTGGAATCTGATCACCTGCTTGCCAACCAATCTGATTATGGAAACAATGATAGATTGTTTGGTCTGTTTTTGTTCCACAAAGACGCCACCAGGCGTGGTGGAAACAGCGATAGATTGATCAATTTGTTGTTGCCCTAAGACGCCACTAGGCGTACTGGCCACATACTGCTTTGCCGGTTGATGGCTAAGGATGGAAGAAGAAGAAGAAGTACTTACTGGATGTGATATCCAGTTACATAACATCCCTGGCTAGTTAAACATTTGTGTACTTACTGAATGTGATATCCAGTTACTTCGCAACATCCCTGGCTAGTTAAACATTTGTGTACTTACTGGATGTGATATCCAGTTACATCACAATATCCCTGGCTAGTTAATGATTTGTGTACTTGCTGGATATGATATCCAGTTACATTGCAACATCCCTGGCTAGTTTAATATCTGTTTCACTGGAACAAGCAAAGGATGTGAACAAATGGCAATCTTCAGACTCCGCACAGGTCAAACAGATTGGGATATCATTCATTCAACAAGCTAAAAATAGGAATGAATAAAATGACCAATGAACATCTGCTACAAAAGTGCCCAACATATGAGGAACATAGAAAGCAAATGGCCATCACCAGCACCTTTCCAGGGCAAACTCTATAGAAATACCAACAATCTCAGGCTGACTACTGCTTTCTTTAAATGTATTCAGTTGACGTCTGAAAATGTACATAGAGGAAGAAGAAAATACCCAGTTAAATATTGGGCATTACATTTAGCAAGGTTTAAGAATGGAAATGGAGGCGTATCAAGTAATCACAGACCAAATTACTACTTAACATCTCCTGCATAACAAAGTATTAAAAAGGGGTTTGACAGAAATTTAACCTATGAAAATATAACAGTCCGTTCGCATTTTGGGCTGTAAAATGGCAGAGGTGAATGATCTACTATTTTTTAAACTTTAAAGCCTACTTTAAGTAGCCAACAATATCATTCTCATGACAGTCACCAAAAACAATTTTTACTTTCAGCTCCATATGTCAAAGTTTACCTGATTGAAGGAAAACATTGTGTTGAGAAGCAGAAGACAACAACAGCCCGACGAACTCTGGACCCACTCTACCAACAACAGCTTTTCTTCAGTGAACCCTACCATAACCGGATATTACAGGTTGGTTTGCATGGATTTTAGTTTTCCTTCATCTAAAGGCTTGATTTCTCATCTGCATGTTAAAGATCTGCCTTCATCGGACTATTCAAGTTACTGTCTTCATCTGTCTATTCAAGTTTTGCCTTCATATGACTATACAAGATCTGCCTTCATCTGACTTTTCAAGTTCTGCCTTTATCTGACTCTTCAAGTTCTGCCTTTATCTGGCTCTTCAAGTTCTGCCTTTATCTGACTATTCAAGTTCTGCCTTCATCTGGCTATTCAAGTTCTGCCTTTGTCTGACTCTTCAAGTTCTGCCTTTATCTGACTATTCAAGTTCTGCCTTTATCTGACTATTCAAGTTCTGCCTTTGTCTGACTCTTCAAGTTCTGCTTTCATCTGACTATTCAAGTTCTGCCTTTGTCTGACTCTTCAAGTTCTGCCTTTGTCTGATTATTCAGCTCTGCCTACATTTTATTCAAGTTCTGCTTATATCTGAATGTTAGTTTTCTTTATCTCACTGTTTGTATTCTACCTATTCATGAGATATTCATTTGCTATTAATTTTGCTTTCATTTTCATGTAAGATGTTGATGTTGATGTTCAGCTTAACACATTAACTACGGCAAGCCGCTGTCAGCGGCTCACAAAATAATCACATTTGGACCGCAAGCCGCTCAGAACGCCAATCTAATTTTAGTAATAAAACGAATGAAAAATGTACTGAAACACTTTCTGATCTGGTTCGAGATTTTAAGTTGCCACCGGAAAACAAATTCCCAAAGCGTGGTTGTTGTAGAACACTGGAAAATTGATATTATGTTCATATTTTTCAGCATTTTGGGTTGTAAAACTGTTTACCGTGGCAACTAGTGATAGGACTACAAAAAATGCGTGTACATCTCGTCTAACGGCTGAATAGGATAGAAACGTGTTTCAACAATTGACTGATAGATCTAGCGACGAGGACAAGAGTGGAAACGGTGTGCACATTGATTGAAATTGTGATTTTGATAGAGATGGGGCACAAGCAGTTATAATTGTGAAAATATTGCAAGTCCTCGGCCATTGGAGGACCGTTAAATAGCAACAACCTCTATTAGAGTTACAACCGGTGTTTATTGTAATAGTACATTCATTTATCTTTAAAATGACGTGTAATTCATAAAAATCTGAAAACAATTACGAAAACTACAGCTTACTTTGTGCAAACACCTACAGGATGAAAATGGGAAAACAATTTAATTTGGCCACAGTGTGCTTTTCAATTCGGTAGTTAATGTGTTAAAAACATGTATCCTTTGTCATTAAAAGGGCAAAAGACAAAAAAACACAGATTTACGTGTAAACAGACATACATTTGAAACAGAAAAAAAATATCATTAAAAACAAAACAGACAAAATGGGAAGTCTTATTCTGTTGTTATAATTACATAATTCTAGATTTTTTTTTTTTTTTACATATAGAGAAAACCAAACACAAAAGTTTTATTGTAATCATCAAACAAAACCAACTTAACATGAATTAGTAGGTTTGCCTTGATTTTTTGCCAATTTTTTTTTAAATGAATCTGAAGATTGTGTTTAAAAAACGGAGAATTAGAGAAGAAAATTGTCAAAATATATATACGAGGGAAGGTCAAAAAGTAATGACTCCTATTTTTTATGTATGTAAATACTGCATCGGTATGCAATTTGTAAATTTAGCAGGATTCCTCAAACACTCTTCTGCACTGTATAGCATTACCAACCTGTTTCAGTAACAGGTGGCACCACTGTAACAGTTTAAAAATGGCTGCCAAAGACGTTCGGTTAAAACAACGTTATGTCATAGAATTCCTCAATGCTGAAGGCGAGACTATAGCCATCAACCTCCTGCACCTTTACGAAACTGAAGGAGAAGAGTTTTTATTGAATATTGTGACAGGTGATGAGACTTGGGTTCATTTTTTTTTAACTAGAATCCAAGAGGCAGTCAATGGAATGGCATCACACAACATCGCCGGCAAGTAAGAAGTTCAAAAGTCACCATCTGTAGGGAAAGTTATGGCCTCCGTGTTTTGGGATGAGAAGGGGGTGATTCTTCTCGACTTCTTGGAACAGGGAAACACGGTGAATGCAGACCGTTACATTGAAACTTTGAAGAAGCTTAGAGGGCATCTTCGGCGACTTTACCCATTAAAAGATCAGAGAACTGCACTACTGTTGCACGATAATGCTACGCCACACACCGCTAAACGCACCATTGATGCGATTGCAGAATTTTGATGGACATTATTATCACATATTCCTTACAGTCCCGATCTTGCACCTTCTGACTTCCATCTGTTTGGACCACTGAAATAAGATCTTCGTGGACATCACTTTGAGGACACCGAGACCCTAAACGTGCCGTACGCCAGTGGTTTAGGAAAAAGGATACAAATTTTTACCGTGCGGGGATACTTGCCCTTGTGAGAAGATGGACAAAAACTGTAACAAATAACGGAGACTACATTGAGAAATAAATTTTTGAAGTTCAGACTTGGGGCTACATTTCAGTGTGAATTTTATCTGTTTTCTTGCCTATTGAATGAAATCAAAAATTACGAGGCATTAATTTTTGACCGTCCCTCGTAGTACTGGACCGCCACAATATTTGACATTAGAAATAGTGAGTGAATTCTTCAGTTCATTTCTGTGTTATAAAATGGATGCACAATGGGCTAATTGCCTGTTTGTCAAACATTTTGATTACATGTTTTGCCCGGGAAGCTTTGTGCTCTTTAGGTCACCTCTACACTTCGTTTTACTGGGGTAGAAGAGGTTCTGATTAAGAAGAAGAAGTTATAAAATGGAGATGGTAGCTCTAGTAGTAAAACAATGAAAAAGGCTGACAAAGACAAAGAGCAAGCATGGTTCAGACAAACATTCCTGCCAACATGCAGACAGCTAAGCTATTCAGAAACAACTTCAAAGTGGAATGGCTGAACTGATGAGCGAAGAGGTCTGCTGGACAAGCTATGTATTTTTTTTTTTTTTTTTTTTCCTTAACCAGCGTCACTTGGGCTTTCAGCCCTTCGGCCCAATGACATGTCATTGCCAGGCTGGGGAACCTGAGGACTTTCCTTCCAACCCGGTCAGGAGCTTCGCTCCTTCCCATCCACAGAGGGTTTATCACAGGAGCCGTTCAGGCTATTCAGTCAAATTTCCGGCCGTAAACATTTCTTCAAACGCTGACGCCCGGGTTTGAACCATGAACACTGGTCGCCAGTACAACGCCGAAGCCATTACACCAGCGCGGCTCCCACATGCTATGTATAAAAAAATGATCCATCCAAACAAAAATGATATCAACAACCTATAATGCATGGAGCAAAGCACAATCTTCCAACTAAGAAGATTGGGGTATCGGAGTGGCTAAGAGGTATGACATCCGCCTTGAATTCTAGAGGGAATATAATTAATGGAAATTTTTGTTCAGAATCAGTGGTCCTAATCATGTCATACTTCCCCCCTGATCTCGTTGATAGTGAGATCGGATGCCTAGCCTTCTCGGATAAGAGCGAATAAAATAGGAGGTCCCATGTGCAAGTTGCAGACATTAAAAATCCCATGGCAGTTGGAAATCATAAAGGGAAGGCCATAAGGCTGCTGCCCTCAATTTAAAAATTAGAAACCTACTCACCAAATATATTTATAGAATGTGTGATTCCTATATACACACACTGGGATTCTCGCTGGTGCTACTTGTGTGATCTAAGGGAGGAGATCGGAGCACTGATGGAGTTGTTCATGTGCAATGAAGATAGACCTTAAAACCAAACCAACTAAGAACAGAACACACTAGATTCAACAAGCACTTAAACAAATTAAACCCCTTACATAAGCCTGCCTACTTGCTGCAACTGTACCCATCCATAGCAACAGTTCAACCTGTGCTGCTGACATGTCCACAGAAAGAAAGCTATTGCTGCGCTCCCCAACAATCACAAATACTCTATGCAGCAACACTCAACATCTATGGAACACGTGCAGATTCTTCAACTTGGTATTGGCTGCAAAAGAACGATGAGCTCAGCTGCCCTAGTTAAATAAAACAACATTGATTGTAACGTCTGCCATTAGTTTGACTAAATATTGTTATTTGAACATTACAAAAAAATATCTATTGATAATAACTGTAAGACTTGCCATTTGCTTGATTTATTATTTTTGGTTTGCTAAACTTTCAGGTAACTGTGTGGGGAGATTATGGCCGCATGGATAAAAAAGTCTTTATGGGTGTGGCCCAGATCTTATTGGACGATCTTGATTTAAGCAACATTGTGATTGGATGGTACAAATTATTCCCAACATCATCATTATTTGGCCATCATTCATCAAGCACAGGTCTGTCCCAGGCCGGTCTGGGTTCCACCACCTCTTTAGAAACTTTGATGTCCAGAACATAGCACAAGTGGATCTTAGATGCATCAGTGAATTATCAAAGTCCAAGTGGATATTAACTGCAAAATCCTGAAACTTGGATCTAAGTGAACCTTAATTATTTGTGTGTGAGAAACAGATGTTAGTTGTTCGAACCTCCAGCCATTTATTAAACAACTTGAACATTTTTAACTCTTCATTGAACTTGATTACACCAATTTTCTTTCAAATATTTCTTCTCACTAATGTACGACCATTTTGATTAGCATGTTTTTAAAGTGTTAGTTCTGTGTTTGCGTGGAAAGATACGTTCAGCATGTGGGGGAAAAAATGTATTATATATGTGAAAAGATTATGTTCCTTATGTAGAAGGCGTTTCACATGTGTAGAGAGATGTTTCATATGAGCAGATTTTTGTCCCATGTGCATAGAGATATGTTCCATATAATTATGAGACAGCTGTGATATTTATGATGTACAAGTGTTTGCAATATCAAAACTTAGTGGGTCAGAGGAAGACGAGGAGGGAAGATGGAGGGTAGCATGTAAAGATAACTAGGAAAACAATTTGTTTGGGGTGGCAGGCACTCCCTGACTTTTAAATGTGTGGTGGGGTTTTTTGGATGTGTTGGTTATGGGGGGGGGGGGTGGGGGTTGGTGTTGGTGTGGGGTTTTGCAATATTGGAAGTGGTGTTGTGTAAAGGTAAATTAGTGGGTGTTGGGTGTGTGGGAAATTGACTAAACAGATTTATGGGTATGTGGGTTGGGGGTTTGGGGTTACATATGAAGGTAGGGGTGTTTTTGTGTAAAATCCAATTTTGTGTGCCCCAGGGGGGGGGGGTGGATTGGTGTTGAATTCCTGTGTGTTCACACATGGGGTTGTTAATTTATTTGGTTTCACAGTTGGTTGTGGGTTGTGTTTTATTTGTCCATTTGGCCAAGGGGGTGGTGGCCCTGGGGTGTAAAATTAATGGGCTTTGATCCCTGGGGAGGGGGGGTTTGTTGTGGTAGTTGGGTAGGGGTTTTTAGGTGGGTTTGGGGTATTTGGGGGGGGAGGGGTAATTGGGGGTGTGGTGGGGTTGGTGGTTATATTTTAGTGCAATATTTTATTGGTAACAGTGGGTGTGGGTGGGGGGGTGGTGGGGGGGGTGTGGGGGGTGTAAGGGGTGGAGGAGGTGGTGTGGGTTTTGGTGAGTATTTCCGGTTTTGGGTTTAAACCCTATTCTGTGGATCAGGGGGATTGGGTTGACTGATTAGGGTGGGGGGTTCGTTGCACTTTAGTGGGTAGTCTGTTGACAGACTCTTCTTTGGGGGGAGGAGGGTAAGTTACTTTGGTAAAGATTGGTGGGGGGTGGGTGCAAATATTTTGTTAGAGATTGATGGCAGGTTAAAATATTTTGGGGGGCAGGAGAATTAATTTTTTGGGGAGGGGTTTTGGAATAGGAGATGGTAAAATTGAGGACTGGTGTAAAATACTTCTTTCACAGACTCTTCTTTGTCCAAAGGGTTAACTATATTTTCATTTTAGCTGTTTTGAATATTGCTGTTATGATTCTTGGTTCCACTGCTTCCCATTCTGTGAGTGCTTTCTGTGCTTCTCTAGATAGCATTACAAGATCAGAAAACGTCTATACAAATTTATTTATTATCAGAAAAATGTACTGTAGAATATCACTATGTGCAATAAAATTTTTGGGAGAATAGTGAGAAGCATTGAAATTATTTTTCAAAATTAATTTTAATTGACTACAGAGCTTAAAAAAATGTCCAAAACAATGTACAGTTAACTTTGTTTTCCAGTTTGCTGTAGCGTTATAAGAAATGGATAACTGACTAAAAAATGTGGTATATTATTGGCGGGTCAGATAAAATGAAGCCGCTGGCTGCATTCAGCCCGAGGGTTGTTTGCCAACCCCTGGTATAGATTGTAAAAAATATGAAATAAAAGTCAGAGACGTTGAAAATAATTTATATTTGTGATCAAACATAGAGCAGAAATTTTATTTTCCTACTTATTTAATAGTCTTAGTGTCACAGAGGCTCACTGAGAGTAGCATTTTAGTTCTGGATGACAGCTCAGGTGGTGGAAGACTTTTACAGTGGACAAGGTTGTTATAATACAGAAGGCTGTTGTAAGATGGAAGGTACAGGCCAGTCAATCCTCCTGTCAAACATCTTCTATCTTCTATGATCCTTAGCCGCCAACCGTCAAAGCAGTCAGTGGCCATGACGCCTAGTGGCGTCTTGTAGGGCAACAACAAATTGATTCCACTTTGCTCGGTCGGCGGCCATCCTTCGTACAGTGCCCCAACTCTGGTTCATTCTTTGCATCTCAGCCTCCACAGTCCTCCGCCAGGTTGTTTTTGGTCGGCCTCTCTTTCGTTTTCCTTCAGGTGTCCAAAGCATAGCTGTTCTTGTGATGGCATCAGGGTCTCTTATGAGGACATGGCCAACCCAGCTCCAGCGTCTGCCAGCTATGATGGTGTGCATGTCCTCTTGCTTGCTTCGAGTAAGCAGATCTTGGTTGGTGATGGTATTCGGCCAAAAGATTCTGTGAATTTTTCTTAGGCAGGCATGTTGTGTGAAAAGAGGACAATTTCGACATTTCCTTCTCTGTAACTCTCCAGTATTCCGCACCATAGAGAAGCACAGAAAGCACACAGCTCTGATATAATCTTAATTTTGTGCTTGTGCTGTATTGAGAGGACTTCCAGATGTTGTTTAGGCTAAAAAAAAAGGCTGTTCTTGCCTTATTCATTCTGATGTTGATGTCTTTGCCTGCCCCGCCGTCTGGTGTTACTATGCATCCTAGGTATGTGAAGGTGTCTGTCTGTACCAGTTGCTGATTCCTTACTGAAATGGGCTCAGGGTTGCTCACATTGAGCGTCATGACCTCTGACTTCTTTAAATTGATGTTAAAGCCCACCTGCTGGCCAAACTTATTAAGTCTATCCGTTTTTTCCTGGATGTGTTGATGTGAATGTGCTAGTAGTGCAATGTCATCTGCATATTCCAGATCTTCCAATGTAGAAAATGTAGTCCATCTTATTCCTCTTGGACTGCCCTCTGTTGTCTGGCGCATCACCCAATCAATGACTGTTAAAAATAGAGTGGTTGATAAGGGGCATCCCTGTCGTACTCCTGTCTTCACCTCAAAGGTTAGGTTGCTCTGCCCAACACTACACATAAAGTTGGCATAGAGGCTTTTTATGATTGACACTATGCAGCTTGGAATTCCATAAGCCCTCAGTATTTTCCACAAACTGTCCCTATGTATGCCTGTCAAACATATTGAGAGATATTTGAGTTGCAACCGTATCATTAACCCCTCTTTGAACTTTAAAATTTAATCAATGACTGAGGGTCAATAGTGTAATGTCAAATTCTTCAGATTCTGAGATTTAATACAAGACTACCAATGGAAGAAAGAAAGGGATGTGGACAACAGATCCAACACCAATCCAGCAGCTTCATAGTCACCAGCAGTCCTTTTTTTTCTGCCTGAGAACTGCAGATTACTGTTGCCTCAGGATATCTCACACTAATGAATGTCCATGAGGAACCAGAATCCAGACCCCTGAACACATTCTTTAAAAATACCCAACTCACAGTGACCTAAGATGCTAGACCTGACCAGAGGGTGCAGAAATGAGGCACAGCCAGCTATGGGGTTGCTGTATGGACCTGGAAAAGACTGGACTTCATCCTGGTGACAATTCTGCAGATTTAGCATGACAAACAAACTGAATGCAGAAGTAGAGTAGAGGAAAAAATTAGGCTTATATCAAAAGTTGTATTACGTAAGTTGGGGGATGCCTGTATTTGATTTACTGAAATTAAATGCTCACAAAGCAAACACTTATGCAGGGACTTGGTTGTCAACACCACCACACATACATGTGATAATAAGATACTAGCTAGATGTGATACTTGTGTGCAACGGATTTGTGAATATAGCTAGATGTGATATCTGGATGTCTGAGTTACTCAAATATATTTGTGTGCTTTGCGTGTGTGAGAATCTTAACTTGTATTTTACCGATAATAAAACTTGTTTTTCCCAGCATTCCTCACGGTAAATCTGCCAGCCCATGAAGCACATTGATAATTAACAGCTGTAGTTTCATGTGTTGTTTCAATCATGAAGAGTGAACTTACTGTACTACAAGAGTTACACATCTTACTTCTTATACATTGATCTATATTAGTGTAGTTAAACAATGGAGATTGACTACGGTCAGCAACCTTTTTTTTTTTTTTTTGTGTTGCTGTTGTGATATCTCCCTTTCACAGTCAGACCGTACTCAGCACAACTTGGAGTTACCCTGGTTGTGGGGACAGAAGGAATGTGTTTATAAATCTGCCAGATCCGTTACTTGTCACAATACTGTGGCTGCCATTATTAGAAACTGCTATGCACTTTCAGAAAGTGAACCCTGTTATACTCTCCCTTTGACTGAGATGTTTGGGTGTATCATTGATAGATTACTGTCCTTTGACTGAGTGGTTTGGGTGTATCATTGACAGACTGCTCTCCTTTGACTGAGATGTTTGGGTGTATCATTGAGACTGCTCTCCTTTGACTGAGAGGTTTGTGTGTATCATTGATAGATTACTGTCCTTTGACTGATAGGTTTGGGTGTATCATTGATAGACTGCTCTCCTTTGACTGAGATGTTTGGGTGTATCATTGATAGACTGCCCTCCTTTGACTGATAGGTTTAGGTGTATCATTGGTCGACTGTTCTCCTTTGACAGAGAGATTTGGGTGTATCATTGATAGACCACTCTCCTTTGACTGATAGGTTTAGGTGTATCATTGGTAGACTGTTCTTTGACTGATAGGTTTAGGTGTATCATTGGTAGACTGTTCTCCTTTGACTGATAGGTTTAGGTGTATCATTGATAGATTACTCTCCTTTGGCTGATAGGTTTGGGTGTATCATTGATAGGCTGACACAGATGAGACTTGACATTAAAAGCCTAGCTATTTACAGACTATTTATTGCAAGAACATGTAATAGGGAATTCAGATTTTTTAAAAAGAGTTCAGAACATAGTAACTCTGTTGTAAATTAACTTGAATGAACAAATGTGAAGATAAAATTTCCAAAGCAGAAAATAATGACATAAAAAATACAGTTTGGTCTCCAGCAGTGTGGTATTTCAACTAGGTTCAGATTCTTTTTGGTAGACACTAAATCCAGTCACACTGACTAGTTGACAATATAGCACAGTGAGTGCTTGTTTGTTCTAACTCCAATTTGTTAATTCATTTTTGAATTACAGATGAAAATAGGGCTTAACAAATCTACCAGGTAAAGTGTTCTTCATGATGATTGGATCGCTCTTAAGCTGTACGAGAACTCAGTTTTGTTCCATCTCTGATAACTTTTAAATATAACCATAAACACATTTCATTTTTTTTGGAGTTAGGACAAACAAGAACTCACTGAGCGATATATTCATCATGTAGCATGTCCTTTGCAGAACGTCGCTCTCATCACAGCCCGCATGAAAGACTCTCGATCTCTAGCCAGCCCTCCTGCCTCCTCCATTGTCATGTTCAAGGTGTCTTCAATGTCCTGTGTCCACCGTCATCTTGGTCGGCCCCTGCCTCTCCTTCCAGGTACCATACCTGGATATATACACTTTTTATTTTGTAATTAAATTTGGATCTGACAGAAGACATCACAGCTGTATCCACTGTTAAAGCCACTGACAGCAGACACCACAGCTGTATTTACTGTTAATGCCACAGACAGTAGATATCACAGCTGTATCCACTGTTAAATGCCACAGACAGTAGACATCACAGCTGTATCCACTGTTAATGTCACAGACAGTAGACATCACAGCTGTATTTACTGTTAATGCCACAGACAGTAGACATCACAGCTGTATTTACTGTTAATGCCACAGACAGTAGACATCACAGCTGTATTTACTGTTAATGTCACAGATAGTGACATCACAGCTGTATTTACTGTTAATGCCACAGAAAAGTAGACATCACAGCTGTATTTACTGTTAATGTCACAGACAGTAGACATCACAGCTGTATTTACTGTTAATGCCACTAACAGCAGACATCACAGCTGTATCCACTGTTAATGCCACAGATAGTGACATCACAGCTGTATTTACTGTTAATGCCACAGATAGTAGACATCACAGCTGTATGGTCTGATGTGCAGAAGACATTCTGGTATTTGAGATGTGTACACCCACAGGCTGTCATATGCAAAGTGATGACATTAAACACGGCTGCTGTTATCACCCACACACATTTTGTTCCTCACACACTTTGTCCCCCTCACACAGTCTATCACACACACTTTCTCCCTCACAGTCTCTGTCTCGCACATATATACACCATTTCCATTTTTTCTCATTATGAAGCATTGAGCTACCACTGCAGCTATTCTCAAACGCCTACACTAAAGCATTCATGTGCTCTCTTACAGTCATGACTTGTAGCAATGTTTTACATGATGAGGTTGGCCAGCCTCATGGTCATTATTTGTTAGACATGCCTCAGGATCTAGTAGATCTATTCTTTCTTTGTCACCCCTGAGACCCCCCCTGGAACTATATGGGGCCTAAACATGTCTACTGTACATGTTTTGTCTTACAGAGGCAAGACTCCCTCTGTCACATAGACTTCTGTCTCTGACACTTCAGACTCCATCAGTCTTCACCAATCTCTTCTTACAGAGACACATCTCCCTCTGTCACATAGACTTCTGTCTCTGACACTTCAGACTCCATCAGTCGTCACTAATCTCTTCTTACACAGACATGTCTCCCTCTGTCACATAGATTTCTGTCTCTGACACTTCAGACTCCATCAGTCGTCACTAATCTCTTCTTACACAGACACGTCTCCCTCTGTCACATAGATTTCTGTCTCTGAAACTTCAGACTCCATCAGTCGTCACTAATCTCTTCTTACACAGACACGTCTCCCTCTGTCACATAGACTTCTGGCTCTGAAACTTCAGACTCCATCAGTCATCACTAATCTCTTCTTACAGAGACACGTCTCCCTCTGTCACATAGACTTCTGGCTCTGAAACTTACTCAATCAGTCATCACTAATCTCTTCTTACAGAGACACGTCTCCCTCTGTCACATAGACTTCTGGCTCTGAAACTTACTCAATCAGTCATCACTAATCTCTTCTTACAGAGACACGTCTCCCTCTGTCACATAGACTTCTGGCTCTGAAACTTACTCAATCAGTTGTCACTAATCTCTTCTTACAGAGACACATCTCCCTCTGTCACATAGATTTCTGTCTCTGAAACTTACTCAATCAGTCGTCACTAATCTCTTCTTACAGAGACACGTCTCCCTCTGTCACATAGATTTCTGTCTCTGAAACTTACTCAATCAGTCATCACTAATCTCTTCTTACAGAGACACGTCTCCCTCTGTCACATAGACTTCTGGCTCTGAAACTTACTCAATCAGTCGTCACTAATCTCTTCTTACAGAGACACGTCTCCCTCTGTCACATAGACTTATGGCTCTGAAACTTACTCAATCAGTCGTCACTAATCTCTTCTTACAGAGACACGTCTCCCTCTGTCACATAGATTTCTGTCTCTGAAACTTACTCAATCAGTCGTCACTAATCTCTTCTTACAGAGACACGTCTCCCTCTGTCACATAGATTTCTGTCTCTGAAACTTACTCAATCAGTCGTCACTAATCTCTTCTTACAGAGACACGTCTCCCTCTGTCACATAGACTTCTGGCTCTGAAACTTACTCAATCAGTCGTCACCAATCTCTTCTTACAGAGACACGTCTCCCTCTGTCACATAGATTTCTGTCTCTGACACTTCAGACTCCATCAGTCGTCACTAATCTCTTTCTCTCTCACACACACCATGGATTCACACACACAATTTAAAACATCAAGCTCCATCTACACCGCCAATATCTGCTCTTCTCTATCACAAATACACACACTATATCCTCACACTATATCCTCATAGTAAGCAATTTTTTTTCAACACTCATGTTATCAGCCCCAAAACAGAACACATATTTCCTGAGATCAAGTGAGATCTATCAATGAATACTGATTTCTTGACGATCAAGTGTGGCTTACAGTGCTGTATGTGTAACTGGACATGTGGTAACTTGATGCTTTCATGCCATGTGACCTCAGGTAAAGACGTTATATCAGTGACGACTGACATTTGTTACAGAAGCTTATGTGAGGATATTGAAAGATCAGTCATGTTGAGACAGTCTTGTTGAGACCAGCCAGTCATGGGGAGAGACTAATCAGTCATGCTGAACTCATCCAAGCACAGAGAGATACTTATTTATGGAGAAACCAGTCATTCATGGTGAGACAAATCAGTCAAGAAGTGTGACTTAGTTATGGAGAGACCAGTCTGTCATGCTGAGACCAGTCAGTCACCACTGAGAGAATTATGGACAGACAAATCAGTTATGAAGAGAGGCCGACCAAACAACAACTTGGTGGAGAACTGTGCAGGCCGAGATGCAAAGAATGAACCAGGGCTAGGGCACTGTATGAAGAATGGCTGCCAACCGAACAAAGTGAAAGTAGTTTGCTGCTTCCTTACAAGATGCCACCGGGTGTGAAGGCCAGTGACTGCTTTGACAGTCAGCGGCCAAGGATCAAAGAAGAAGAAATCAGTCATGCTGAGACCAGTCAGGGAGAGAGACTAGTCTGTCATGGAGAGTTACTTAGTTATGGAGAGACCAGTCTGTCATGGAGAGTTACTTAGTTATGGAGAGACCAGTCTGTTATGGAGAGTTACTTAGTTATGGAGAGACCAGTCTGTCATGGAGATTTACTTAGTTATAGAGAGACTAGTCTGTCATGGAGAGTTACTTAGTTATGGAGAAACCAGTCTGTCATGGAGAGTTACTTAGTTATGGAGAGACTAGTCTGTCATGGAGAGTTAGTTATGGATAGACATCTGTCATGGAGAGTTAGTTATGGAGAGATCAGTCTGCCATGGAGAATTACTTAGTTATGGAGAGACCAGACTGTCATGGAGAGTTAGTTATAGAGAGACAAGTCTGTCATGGAAAATTACTTAGTTATGGAGAGACTAGACTGTCATTGAGAGTTAGTTATGGAGAGATCAGTCTGTTATGGAGAGACCAGTCTGTAATGGAGAATTACTTAATTATGGAGAGACCAGACTGTCATGAAGAGTTAGTTATGGTGAGACCAGTCTGTCATGGAGAATTACTTAATTATGGAGAGACCAGTCTATCATGGAGAGTTAGTTATGGTGAGATCAGTCTGTCATGGAGAGAGTTATGGAGAGACCAGTCTATCACAGAGAATTTCTTAGTTATGGAGATGCCAGTCTGTCATGGAGAATTACTTAGTTATGGAGAGACAAGTCTGTCATGGAGAATTACTTAGTTATGGAGAGACCAGTCTGTCATGGAGAATTACTTAGTTATGGAGAGACAAGTCTGTCATGGAGAATTACTTAGTTATGGAGAGACAAGTCTGTCATGGAGAATTACTTAGATATGGAGAGACAAGTCAGTCATGGAGAGTTAGTTATGGTGAGACCAGTCTGTCATGGAGAGAGTTATGGAGAGACCAGTCTATCAGAGAATTTCTTAGTTATGGAGAGGCCAGTCTGTCATGGAAAGTTACTTAGTTATGGAGAGACCAGTCTGTCATGAAAAGTTACTTAGTTATGGAGAGACCAGTCATGGAGAGTTGCTTAGTTATGGAGAGACCAGTCAGTCATGGAGAGTTACTTAGTTATAGAGAGACCAGTCAGTCATGGAGAGTTACTTAGTTATAGAGACCAGTCTGTCATGGAAAGTTACTTAGTTATGGAGAGGCCAGTCTGTCATGGAAAGTTGCTTAGTTATGGAGAGACCAGTCTGTCACGGAGAGTTAGTTATGGAGAGACCAGTCTGTCATGGAGAGTTACTAAGTTATGGAGAGACTAGTCTGTCATGAAGAGTTACTTAGTTATGGAGAGACAAGTCAGTCATGCTGAGACCAGTCAGGGAAAGAGACTAGTCTGTCATGGAGAGTTACTTAGTATGGAGAGATGAGCCAGTTATGGATAGACTTTATCAGTTATGGAGAGACTAGCTAGTCATGAAGAGCCCCACCAATCACTGAGAGTCGCTTAGTTACGGAGAGACCAACCAATCATGGAGTCTCCATCTGCATTTTGGGTTTATTCTGGTCTCTATAAGTGCAGGCAAGACTTGTCGTATCAGACAAGCCAAAGTCAACACTGAATTTATCCGTTTCAAAATAGCAGAAATAAGAATAGCTAATTTATTTCTGACCCTTAAGCTCCACACAGGGCAAACCTTCATTAATCATCATATCATAACCCTCCACTCCCAAAGGAGCATAGGCCTTCAACAAACACATGCCAAGTCCTCCTGTCACGTGCCATCATCTCAAGTTCCTTCCACGTTCTCCTTATCATTTTCATCTCTGTTTCCAGTTCTCTTCTCCATGTGCTTCTTGGTCTACCTCTGCCTCTCTTGCCCTGGGGGTTCCAGAACAAGGACTGCCTTGTAATGCTATCAACAGGTTTCCTCAGTGTGTGTCCTATCCATCGCCATCGTCTTCTCATCTCTTGTTCCACTGGCACTTGTCTAGTTCTTGTCATCAGTTCCATGTTGGTAACCTTGTCATACCATTTTAATCCCTCTATTCTACGCAAGCACACATTTATGAGTCTAGCTTTTTGGTTGTTGTCTTTGTTGTTCTCCATGTCTCAGAGCCATACAATAGGACTGACTTCATATTTGAGTTGAAGATTCTTATTTTCGTGTTGGATCCGATTTCTCTTGATCTCCATATATTTCCCAATGCAATGAAAGCTCCTCTTGCTTTTTGTATTCTTATTTTGATATCACTGTCTGTCCCTCCAACTTTGTCTATATTGCTGCCAAGATATGTGTATGATTCTACATCTTGTATTGGTGCTTCTTCAAGTTCAACCCTGTTTTCATTACCTGCATTTATTCTC
Source organism: Oreohelix idahoensis (assembly GCA_024509875.1). Classification (NCBI taxonomy): domain Eukaryota; kingdom Metazoa; phylum Mollusca; class Gastropoda; order Stylommatophora; family Oreohelicidae; genus Oreohelix; species Oreohelix idahoensis. Next base: position 347,229 of record JAMPIV010010379.1, on the reverse strand, counting down.
ATTATTTTTGTCTTATCCCTTCATTAAACTTCTGCCAAATCTTCCTGTCCTACGCCTTAAGCTCAAGATCTGTTTATTGTCATCCTCATTCTCTTTCATTTCTGTCTCCAGTTCTCCATATGTTAATTAGTCTTCCTCTTCCTCTCTTACCCTGGGGGTTCCAGTATAAGGACTGCCTTGTCATGCTATCAACAGACAGAGGCGTCACTAGGGTTGGTGTCACCCCCATGGACCTCCTCCCGTACCAGACCATACAGAATCCTTAATGTTTTTTGTACTGTTACTCGTAAATCATAATTCCCGTATATCACTGAATGTAATGGCAATAGTAGTGACATAAACAACTAGCGCAATTAAAATTATTTGAAGCGTCGTTGTAATTGAGTAATAATGACAGCTCTGACTGGAGCATTAGAAGGTTCAAAAAGTAAATTAGCGTAGAGTTTTAGCCTTGTAGGTATATTGATACAGTACATGTAAGCTGGGCTTACAAAAAATGTTTTTGTGGTTATAACTACAGGGATATTTTTTTTTAAAATAATAAATTTCTGCTGAAACACTGCATACACATTTTATAGACAGTCATTTTGATGTCACCCCCTCTGATGGTGTCACCCGGTGCGGTTCGCACCCCCCGCACACCCCTAGTGACGCCACTGTCAACAGATTCTCTCAATGTTATGTCCCATCCATCACCAGCGGCTTCTTCACATCGCCAGTTCCATGACACCTGTGTTGTTATTGTCATCTGTTCCACACAGACGATCTTGTCATACCATGTCAATTCCTCTGTTCGAGCGTGCACTCATTCAAAGAACAACATTATGCATTGTAAACTTGAGCTGCCGTAGTGGCAGTGTCAACAAAACAATCTCTCAACTTGTATAAACAACAGACAAGCGTGCATAACACCATAGAAAGATCAACAGATTGTGCAAAAAGCCAAGATTTGATTGTACAGGTCTGCAACCATTTATCTGAAATTCCAATATTAGAAAAACTCTGAAAATCAAGTTTATTTTTGTAAAAAAAACAAGTACATTTTGTCTTGCTATGTCACTCGTGCGTAAAAATGACTCAACCATGTGAGAGGGTCAGTTTCATCATGTATCCTGATCGTGTTCAATACCATGCTAGTGCGCTGGTCTCTCACGGCAAAGATGCTGGGTTCAAATCACGGTACTGACACGCTCCAGTCTACCCAGCTGGGTACCTGACTCTGCTCTTTGAGTTAGGGAAGGAAAAGGCAGTGAGGAAGGGAACTGGTCACCCCACCTCTCGATGCTGGACCTAGTATGGTGAAATCTCTAACACTTCACTCCCCTATGGCAGTATCTGCTACGGGACTACCTTTTCATTTTTAGTGCATGTGCAATACACTAGACAAGTTGATGTGAGTGCTAGAAATAGCTACAACTTTCAAACATTGCGTGGTCAGTTGTCTCTCAGCACTGCCACCAACCACCTGTGCGCATATTTTTGTACTTTTGAGTTCATTTTCTTTGAGACAATGTCAAAAAAGAGTTGCAGATATCCTTACTGAATGTTTTCCATACAAATAAATTGTAGTACAGAATTTAATCCCACTATTTCATTTGCCAAATACGGGTTACGTGCCACTGTGTTGCCCAACTTGTGGCCGATTGTTATTCAGAAACGACATCATTGCACTTCGGGTAAACCCATAGGTGTACAGTCTCCCTCAGCATACGTCAAAGAGTGAATGCTAACTGTTCCTGCAGCTCGCTGGTTGTATACATGACAGATACATCCTCTCATTTGTCCATCTCTGCTAGCCTTATATTTGATGCCAAATTTCAACATTAATGATTCATCTATTGCAGTGTCATTCTCTAACAGGCGATCATTAATTGTTCTCAGTATCTCTCCCTTATCCATATCGTGATTGACAAGCAGGCCAACTCACAATTCATAACTATCCCAGTTCGTTGTTGTGTGTCAAAAATTTATTTTAGAACATGCTAAAAACAGGGTAAGAGTTGTGGTTAAGGTTAGCATTTGCTATCATTGTTATCAGATTTGCAGCGGTTAATTATTGACTAGAAAAATTAATGCTGGAAACCGGGTTACGGTTAGTGGTTTAGCATAAGGATTTAAGTTTACGTTTAGGATGTGGGGGCAGGAAGAATATGGTACCAAATTCTTCTTTGCACTAAAAAAAATTGACATGTGGCAGACATTGAGGCCACAAATAAAAATAAACAACAACAGCACATGTTATGGACTGAGAGTTAGGCTACTTGTGAACTGCAAGATGGGTGACATCTGAAGTTAGAAAATTCCCGGTTTTTTAAAAATTCCTGTTCTCAAGCATTTTGCATACAAGATTACAGACCTGTACCATAAACTTGTGCTGAAAAAACCAAGACAATGCTTGTGTCATGTACTTATGTACAGAAGACTTGCTTGTACCATGTACATGTGTAGACAAGATAGAACATACTCGCTATGACCATGTACTTGTGTAGACAAGACAGAGAACTTGCTTCTACCATGTACTTGTGTAGACAAGACAGAAGACTTGCTATGACCATGTACTTGTGTAGACAAGACAGAAGACTTGCTTGTAAATTAATATGAAATTAATATGAAACAAATATAAAGGTATGTTATCAGGCACTCGCAGGAAATAAAGAAGTAGAACACCAGACAACAGAAAAACAACAGACATGCGTAGATGGCAGAGCGGATAGTGTGATTCGCTTGCATGGCTAGGCGGGGTTGTCGCACGGAAGGTCCAGTGTTCAAATCCTGGGTAAGCCACTCATGTCTGTTGTTTTTCTGTTGTCTGGTGTTCTACTTCTTTATTTCCTGCGAGTGCCTGATAACATACCTTTATATTTGTTTCATATTAATTTCATATTAATTTACTGTTTACAGGCCTCAGGTTTCCCTCCCTTATTTGTAATAAATGTTTGTACAATACCAAACCTACCCACTATCCTGTTCTCACTGTTCTAGTCTACTATCATTTACTGGACACAGTATTAAGGTCCTAAGGGTCTTGTTGGATTCGGCCATATACTGCTTGATAGAAATACAACAGAAGTGATTGCGTCATTAATAGGCTGAACTCCCCATGGAGGACTTCTGGTGTCGTGTATTGTGGTTCGCACTATTGACCTGCCATTGAAACATCATTTTTTGATGATGCGTAGATGGCAGAGCGGATAGTGTGATTCGCTTGCATGGCTAGGCGGGGTTGTCGCACGGAAGGTCCAGTGTTCAAATCCTGGGTAAGCCACTCATGTCTGTTGTTTTTCTGTTGTCTGGTGTTCTACTTCTTTATTTCCTGCGAGTGCCTGATAACATACCTTTATATTTGTTTCATATTAATTTCATATTAATTTACTGTTTACAGGCCTCAGGTTTCCCTCCCTTATTTGTAATAAAGACTTGCTTGTACTATGTCCTTGTGTAGACAAGACAGAAGACTTGCTTGTACCATGTACTTGTGTAGACAAGACAGAGGACTTGCTTGTACCATGTACTTGTGTAGATGAGACAGAAGACTTGCTATGACCATGTACTTGTGTAGACAAGACAGAGGACTTGCTTGTACCATGTACTTGTGTAGATGAGACAGAAGACTTGCTATGACCATGTACTTGTGTAGACAAGACAGAGGACTTGCTTGTACCATGTACTTGTGTAGATGAGACAGAAGACTTGCTATGACCATGTACTTGTGTAGACAAGACAGAGGACTTGCTTGTACCATGTACTTGTGTAGATGAGACAGAAGACTTGCTATGACCATGTACTTGTGTAGACAAGACAGAGGACTTGCTTGTACCATGTACTTGTGTAGATGAGACAGAAGACTTGCTATGACCATGTACTTGTGTAGACAAGACAGAGGACTTGCTTGTACCATGTACTTGTGTAGATGAGACAGAAGACTTGCTATGACCATGTACTTGTGTAGACAAGACAGAGGACTTGCTTGTACCATGTACTTGTGTAGATGAGACAGAAGACTTGCTATGACCATGTACTTGTGTAGACAAGACAGAAGACTTGCTATGACCATGTACTTGTGTAGACAAGACAGAGGACTTGCTTGTACGATGTACTTGTGTAGTTGAGACAGAAGACTTGCTATGACCATGTACTTGTGTAGACAAGACAGAGGACTTGCTTGTACCATGTACTTGTGTAGACAAGACAGAAGACTTGCTATGACCATGTACTTGTGTAGACAAGACAGAGAACTTGCTTCTACCATGTACTTGTGTAGATGAGACAGAAGACTTGCTTGTACTATGTACTTGTGTAGACAAGACAGAAGACTTGCTTCTACCATGTACTTGTGTAGACAAGACAGAAGACTTGCTATGACCATGTGCTTGTGTAGACAAGACAGAGGATTTGCTTGTACCATGTACTTGTGTAGACGAGACAGAAGACTTGCTATGACCATGTACTTGTCTAGACAAGACAGAAGACTTGCTTGTACCATGTACTTGTGTAGATGAGACAGAAGACTTGCTTGTACCATGTACTTGTGTAGACAAGACAGAGAACTTGCTTCTACCATGTACTTGTGAAGATGAGACAGAAGACCTGCTTGTACCATGTACTTGTGTAGACAAGACAGAAGACTTTCTTGTAATATGTACTTATGTAGACAAGACAGAAGACTTTGACAAGACAGAGAACTTGCTTCTACCATGTACTTGCGTAGACAAGACAGAAGACTTGCTATGACCATGTACTTGTGTAGACAAGACAGAAGACTTGCTATGACCATGTACTTGTGTAGACAAGACAGAAGACTTGCTATGACCATGTACTTGTGTAGACAAGACAGAAGACTTGCTATGACCATGTACTTGTGTAGACAAGACAGAGAACTTGCTTCTACCAAGTACTTGTGTAGACAAGACAGAAGACTTGCTATGACCATGTACTTGTGTAGACAAGACAGAAGACTTGCTTCTACCATGTACTTGTGTAGACAAGACAGAAGACTTGCTATGATCATGCACTTGTGTAGACAAGACAGAAGACTTGCTATGACCATGTACTTGTATAGACAAGACAGAAGACTTGCCAGGACCATGTATTTGTGCACACAGGACCAAGAAAACTTACTTGTGTCTTGAAAAAAAGAACAGGAAGATAATGCATGTACCATGTACTTGAGCAACAAAATAATGACGATGGGTGTACCATGTGCTTCTGTAGACAAGACAGAAATGACTTGCTTATTTCCTGTAGTTGTGCAGCAAGACTAGCTTTAAATTGTGTACAACTTGTTTGTACCCTCATAAAATTACAAACTGAAGATGTTTGTACAATGTTCTTGTGCAGCGAAGACAGACAAAACTTGCTTGTACAATATACATGTATAGAAAAGATGAGGGGAATTTGCTTGTATGTTGTATACAGGATTAAAACAAAAAAAACTTGCTTGTACCTTGTACATGTGCAAACAAGACAGAAAACTTGCTTGTATTTTGTACACATGATTACAAACTTGCTTGTACCTTTTACAGGTGTATATGATTAAAAAAACTTGCTTCTACCTTGTACACTTACTTAGTTATTCCTCTTCTACCGTGAGGTGTAGAGGTTTGCCAGAGGGTGCGCCATACTATCCCATCAGCTGTCTTCCTCCTGGCCTGGTTCCAATCTAGTCCTCGGTCCTTCAGAGATTGTTTAATGTTGTCCTCCCATAGGACTTTGGGTCATCCTGGAGGTCTGGATCCTCTGCTCTTAGTTTCCCATACTTGTCATGGTAGCCGATCTTCTCAAATTCTGCACATATGGCCAAACCATCATAGATGGGACTGTTCTATTTGGGTCTGCAGGGGCTGGGTTTTGAGGCTTCATCAACCATATTATCTGGTTGTGGACCATGTCCCTTCTTGTTACTTCAACCACTTCCTCAAATACCTCATTTCTGAGGTTTTGAGCTGGCTTTTGTAGGTTGTAGTCTTTGCCCATGACTCACATCCATAAGTTAAGACTGGAAAATAGATGGAGCGGTATACAGCCATTTTCGTCTTCTTGCCAAGGAATCCTCGATTTATGGCCTGAAAGAGTGTCCCAGCTTCTGCTCTTCGGGTAGCCAACTCTACTTTGATGCCTCCCTTCCAATCTATGACAGCTCCAAGGTATTTAAAGTGGTCAACCTGCTCCAGGACTTGTTCTCCCAGCATAATCTGATGTCTTCTCCCTTGTAATATCACCATGGTTTTTGTTTTGGAGCTGCTGATGAAGATCCCTCTCTTCCCTCCAGACTTGCAGGTTGGATTGAAGATGTGCCTCTGATTTTGCAATCAGGGCATCACCATCGGCAAAGGCTAGCTCTGAAATACAAACCTGTCCCATCTTCCAGTACCCCACTGAATACTTTCTTGACCTCACGTTACATGCCTTGATAACATCGTCCATGAGGAGTACGAAAACATAAGGCAACAGGATATCACCTTGTCTTACACCAGTGGTGTTCCTGAATTCTGCTGACTTATGGTTTGCCATACTCACATATCTTCTGCAACTTGCTTGTACCTTGTACATGTGCAGACAAGACAGAAAACTTGCTTTATTTTGTACACATGATAACAAACTTGCTTGTACCATACAGGTGTAGACAAGATATAAAACGTGCTTGCACTTTTTACATGTGTAGGCGAGACAGAAGACTTGCTTGTATCATATACATGGGTAGACAAGACAGAAGACTTGCTTGTACCATGTACAGGTGTAGACAAGATAGAACACTAGCTTGTACTTTTTACATGTGTAGACAAGAAAGAAGACCTGCTTGTACTTGTTACATGTGTAGACGAGACAGAAGACCTCCTTGTACCTTGTACATGTGTAGACAAGACAGAAGACTTGCTTGTACTTTATACAGGGGTATAAAGAAAACTAGCATTTACCTTGTACATGTGGCACATGAGACAGAAGACATAATGTACCACATACCTGTACAGACTATCCAACTTGCTTGTACCATGTACTTGTACAGACAAGACAAGACTTAGCATACCAAGAACTTTTACCACATACTTCTGCAGACAAGATGGAAGATTTAATGTACAACACATTTGTACAGACTATCCAACTTGTTTGTACCATGTACTTGTACAGACAAGAAAGAATGATGTCCTTGTAACTTGTCCAACACCTGATAGTTCACCACTGTGCTGAACTCTTATCATAGACACTAATGGCCTGCATGACAAACTATGAACTTCCGCTACAGATACCTATCTGGCTGACCCTCCCCCACCCATGACTGATCATCACTATGTGTATGCCCCAGCAATATTCTGCACATTTCAACACACAAATTGCCATTTAGTCCTCACTCTAGCAGGAATGGTTCTGACTGTGACCAAGTGATAAAACATGCTACAACCTAAGTGGGTGCCCGGAAAGCTAAAAAAAAAAATTTGATTACATTAAAAAAAAATTTCTCTCAACTTTCTTCTTGTTGTTGTTAGCTCACATTTAGATCAAAGATGCTGTAGTTATTGCTTATTACACTCAGTATTTATTATTACATTTTATTTAACTGTAAATAGTTGTTTCTTCTGACACAGTTTGATTGCAGACATTTGTGTAATGAGTATCACGTAATGACATTAATCTTTTCTATTTTTTTTCTACCATTAATTAATTGATTACTGTGTAATAAATGCTGGTATCAGCTGGTGTTTCAACTTGAAACGTATCATATAGCTTTGTGTTGTGAATGTCGTCATTTGATGTTGTGTTAACTTTTTGGTATCAGTTCGCTGGAAATGATTCTTAGGAACACCCCTTGGAGTGCTAACAAAGGGGATGTCACTCTATAATTTACTAGTTTAAAAGCGACATTTACCTAACATTTTGTGTTACTGTTTTAATCATCACCATAATTTTCCTTTGCGCTCCGCTAGGAGCATGGAGGCTACAAATGCAGCCGGTAGGAAACCCGTACCAAGCACTCACATGCTCCTGCAGCAGTGAATTCTATAACAATTTGTTTTACATGATGAGTTTGCCTGTCCCATGTACAATCTCATAGTAGTCACCTTGTATGACATTGCTGAGGATGCAGTAGGTTTACTGTTTCTTTGTCCCTTCAGAGACTACAGGGAACTACACCGGACAATACAATCAGTATCTGCGTTTATTCAGCCTCCAAGAAATGTGAAATAATATACATTATACACAACGCACCAATATTTAGGTAAGTCTGACCATCAGTCATGAGGTGACAACATCAGTGTAACAGCAATACAAGACCACAATCTTTTACCTGAAACCCTTGGGACCAGACGTGTTTTGAACTGAAGAATTTTGCAGAATTCAGACCAGTGTATATTAACGACAACATCCTAGCAAGATCATTGACAGCTTACCGCAAACAAGAGCAGTTTTCCTATTTGTGATTAGTTGATAGTCATCACTTGCAGTGAAAAACTTCAACATATCTTTCTGTTTCCTCAAGTCATATATATGTTGGCAGTTCCTACACCGTAATCTTTAACAAGATTGCTTCTGTTTCCTCAAGTCATATATATGTTGGCAGTTCCCACACCGTATTCTTTAACAAGATTGCTTCTGTTTCCTCAAGTCATATATATGTTGGCAGTTCCCACACCGTATTCTTTAACAAGATTGCTTCTGTTTCCTCAAGTCATATATATGTTGGCAGTTCCCACACTGTATTCTTTAACAAGATTGCTTCTGTTTTTTCAAGTCATATATATGTTGACAGTTCCCACACTGTATTCTTTAACAAGATTGCTTCTGTTTCCTCAAGTCATATATATGTTGGCAGTTCCCACACCATATTCTTCAACAAGATAGCTTCTGTTTTCTCAAGTCATATATATATATATGACTGCCAACAAACACACATATATATATATATATATGTTTGTTGGCAGTTCCCACACCATATTCTTCAACATGATAGCTTCTATAATAACTTCACTTTCTGCAGTATCATTAATAAGAGATGCCTCCTTGTCTTATTCTCAGTTATCCACAGGGGTATCTGCAGCTCTTTTTGACATTTTAATAATGAAATAAAAATTACGAAAAGGTAACAACAATATCTGACAGCCACAGATGTACTTTCAAGTGGTAGCAGTGCTACACAAAAATGAGCATGCTATGCGTGAAAGTTTTACAATGCTCTAGTGCCAACAGGAAACTTTAGGTTTTTAGAGTTTTTTGGATTTCAGAATTTCAGGTAACAGGTTGTGGACATGAATTGGACACAAATAAGATGGGAGACTTGAGTAACAGTCAACACATACAAAAGGTGTAAAAAATGACAAAAAGAGTTCCATATTTTTGTACACTGAAGTTTACAATGTGTTCACAAATGTCATACTTTAATAAACATGCTGCTAGATATAAAAAAAATTGTCAACTTTGCACAGACATCAACTCTTTTTCTTTCTCGTCTCCATGAAATGAGTGATGAGGCTCTGGCGAACAACTGGGTAGACCTTCTGACAGTTTCCAATGCAAACTTGCAGGCTCTGTAACAGACAAAACAATTTCTGCTGTCAACAGCCAAGTTAACTTCTTTCAAGCAGCCTTATTTGTGACACAATGCCACAAAATTAGTAACATGCTGCCATGTATTAAGAAAAAAAACAAAAAAAAACAAAGCAAAAACTTTCATTTGATTGATGCTTCCCTGATTGTGTGTTGCTGCATCTAACCTACGATTCACAGGCTTGAGCTTTGCTGTGCTTCTCTGTATATGAAGATTTCATAGGCTCATGCTTAGCTGAATTTTCAAGAAGAGTTATTCAGTCCCTAAGACCCTAAGACCTGCTAAGAATCTGAATGGCTAAGTGGTTACAGTGCTTGCCTCCCACAGAAAAGTTACTGGGTTCCAGGATCAAAACCTGGTATTGCCACGCTCAATTATGAAAATGGGTACATGACTCTGCTTGTTAGTTAGTGAAGGTGAAGGCAGCGAAGAAGGAAACTGGTTCACCCGACCTCATAAAGAAGGACCTAGTACAGTAAAGTCTCTAACACTTCACTCCTCTATGGCAGTTACCAAACAAAGCACAATACAGGATAGGTCAGTGCTCCAGTTTTAATTAACTAATGCCAAGTTTGTTTGTTACAGCGACAGTTTCTTCAAACTCTGCTTATATAGTACAGTAGTTGTGAAAGTTTCTTGCCACACATTTAGAATAGATTTATCATTGTCATATAGTCTATGACAAAGGGCTGTTAACAGTATTCAGCATTTTCAACATATTAGCTAAGTTTCCCATTCTTTTGTTCCTGTCAACCTCCTGAGAAAAAAACCTGTACGCAGGACCAGTAAAAACCTTACAAACACCCAAAAAACCTTACACAAACAATATATTAATATATTAAAAGTGATACAGTTTTAAAATGACATATACTAATTAGTTAAAATTCGAAATAGTGCGATATATAACATACTAATAACGTCTCATGCTGTTCTTTATATGTATTAGAAATGCTATGAGTCATTGATAATCATTTAAAATACGTATTATATCCCTTAAAGTTACCACAGCCTTCATAACATGGTGATGTTTGTGTTAGTTTTGTAAAATGCACCAGAAAATCTATAACAGAAGTCATATTATAACTGTTGTGATATATATAATAATGTAATAAAAATGAAGACAAAACACTACCATGTTTAAAAGCAAAAAATATCCTAGTACAGCTGTAGTTGTAAATTGATGTGCTCTGAGAATGCACAGCCCTACCATTATTCCAATGAAAAAAACGGTCATTATTAAGCTAGTTTTAAATTAAGCATTTCATCCCTTGCATAAAATATTGCGACTACTACCATGACCTCTGATCATATCTATGAACTTTTGTTTCTGAATTCTTTTTTTAGGCCGAATCAAACAGACAGCACACTGTCCTTCATTTCAACCAAATTTAGAGACGCAGTAAAAAGGAGAGGGGTCGGGGATGTAAAGGGTTAGGTTTCTTCTTCTTCTTCCTCGTTCGCCCTGAAAAGGACGGTGGTTGCGTTGTGTCTGTTTACGCCTAAGCTGTGATATCTGCACCTTTCGGTCGACAAATCCGACTTCAGCACGGCATTTTTTAGGGACCGGGTTTGCCTTCCCATTGCGATCCGCACTCGCTCAGCCAGACTGCACTGCTGCAGACTGTTTCCAGGACCACCACGTGGAGGTGGAGTGCGGTCTTGACCAGCTCTGGTTCGCTGGTCCTGATGCAAGCAGTACAGCTATGGGTCGCTGACTGCATTCACTATTGCTGCATCTTGGGGTCTTTAGGAATCATAAACCTAACCCAATACCCCACCTATAATTATGACGTATTGCGACGTAATTCAGTGGCATCAAAGAACTCGTCCCACTTTTCTTTATTCCACCAAAAAAGGTCAAGTACACCTTTCTCACCGTTTAGCTCTGAAAAAAAAAATGAAAACGGAAAATCATATTTACAGCTTTTTCATGCGTAATAACGTGCGTAAACACCCTAGTCGTGCTAATATAATAATAAAAAATGAATTTATTCATCTTAAAAAACAAAATAAATGCAGTTATAACAGATGATAATCGCACACACGCCTCCACGTAATCCGACTTTGCTGACTAATTAAACCAAAGTGTAACTGTATTTCACGATTTTATTTCTTGATGCCTATCCCTACGATGTAATTCAAGAAACACATTACATTAACCGTAAACCTACACCTGATCTACAAATACACAAATAATATCGTGCAAGAAAACATTCATATCAGACTTTTAAAACAAACAATAATAACAGACTATTATGCTCCCACCTAAAGAATCGATTTTGGCGCAGTTATCTGCTATAGGCCTACTACACTGCGCCGTCACCTGTTTAGTTTGCGATTTCATCGTCAGCGGCTCGAACGCACATAAACAAAGATGTTGCCTAGCATTAATCCTACCCCTACCCCATCTTATTGATTCATAACAAATCTAGCCAAAAAACATAAGACAACATCGTACGTTAAAAATAACGAACAATAAATAAACTTCCAACTTACCCATTATAAATACGTAATCAAATTCATAATAAACAATAAACACCTGGGCATATTGGGCCAGCAGTGCTTCATTTCAACCATCAAATCATGAACACAATATCAAATGCTTAGCTTTTTTTTAAAAATGGCGTCATGGGGTAGTCGCAAGCGTGGTTGATGACAGATAACTTTAAAAATACGTCATGTCACGCTAAAACCCCAACACGTTTGAGGCAGAATTCAAAGTTACCGTTGAATAGGTATAAAAGGATTTGATTGGTTGCTTGGAGAGACCTTGTTTTAAAAACAGACGCAGAGAAATCCCGGGATTAAAAAAAAAATTGGTTAAAAAGACCTGGGCTAGAAAATATTTTCTGATTTAAAAAAAAAAACTAGGGTTGGAAAATATTATTAGATTTTTTTTTAATTAATAAAAAAAATTAACAAAAGTTTTTCAATTTTTTTTTTTGAGAAATCCGTTAGCATCAAGCCAGTCCAAGATTAGAAGTGTGGGGCTACATTACGGCATCAAGCCTGTCCAAGATTAGAAGTGTGTAGCTTTATTTTAGCATCAGGGCATTCCAAGATTAGAAATGTTTAGCTACATTACAGCATCAGGAAAGCTTAAGATTAGAATTGTGTAGCTAAATTACAGCATCAGGGCATTCCAAGATTAGAAGTGTGTAGCTACATTACAGCATCAGGAAATTCCAAGACTTGACGTATGTAGTATATTACAGAACCAAAGATGTCCGAGATTAGAAGTGTATAGCTAGATCAAAGTCTGAGATTAGAAGTGTGCATCTACAATAGACAGGTCTGTATCCCTTTATCCAAAATCAGCCCAAAACACCCAGGGGCAGCTAAGTTTCAAATATTTCAGTTTTCGGGTGTTCATATAAACAGTTATAGACCTGTAGTATCAAGGAAATCTGAGATTAGAAGTGTGTAGTTACATTATAGCATCAGGGAAGTCTGAGATTAGAAGTGTGTAGTTACATTATAGCATCAGGGAAGTCTGAGATTAGAAGTGTGTAGTTACATTATAGCATCAGGGAAGTCTGAGATTACAAGTGTACAGCTAGATTACAACATTCGGATAGTACAAGATTAAGTGTATATCTATATTACAGCATCAGGGAAGTCTGAGATTAGAAGTGAGTAGCTACATTATAGTATCAAGGAAGTAAGAGATTAGAAATGTGTAGCGAGATCATAGCATCAGGAAAGCATAAGATCAGAAATGTGTTGTTACACTACAGCATTAGGATAGTAAAGGTAAAAAATACGCAGCTAGAATTACAGTCTTCTGAAACTGTCACACAGAAAGAAAAAATGAAATGCTCAGCTTCAGCGACAGTCACCAGATAACAAAAACTTTCAGCATGTGAAGATTGACGTACAGGGTCTATATTCTTTTATTCTAAATTCTCAAGGACAACTTTGTTTTGGAAACCATATATTTTTTTTTGGTTTTTAGAAGTCACCCTAATTGCAATGGAAAAGTAGCTCAAAGTTGCCCAAAATGTTCAAAAATAGCCGGAAATCGCCAAAAACGTGTTAAAAAATAGCCAAAAGTCACCCAAAATGTGTTAGAAAAGAGTCACAAGTCGGACAAAATAGTCAGAAATCACCCAAATTGTGACAGAAAAGTGGCATAAAGAAAATTTTGATTTTCAAAATATTTCAGTTCTCGGGGCTTCTTTGATCTTTTGCCGCCGACTGTCAAAGCAGTCAGTGGCCATCACGCCTGGTGGCGTCTTGTAGGGCAGCAACAAACTGCTTCCACTTTGTCCGCTCGTCGGCCATCCTTCGTACAGTGTCCCAGCTCTGGTTCATTCTTTGCATCTCTGCCTCCACAGTTCTCCACCAAGTTGTTTTTGTTCGGCCTCTTTCACTTTCCTTTGGGGGTCTATAGCATAGCTGTTCTTGTGATGGCATCGGGGTCTCTTCTGAGGACGTGGCCAACCCAACTCCAGCGTCTGCCAGCTATGATGGTGTGCATGTCCTCTAGGTTACTACAAGTAAGTAGTTTTTGGTTAGTGATAGTATTTGGCCAAAAGATTCTGAGAATTTTCCTTAGGAAGATTGTGTGGAAAAAGGAGAATTTCTACATTCCCTTCTCTGTTCCTCTCCAGCATTCCGCACCAAAGAGAAGCACAGAAAGTACACATCTCTCATATAATCTTAATTTGGTATTTGTGCTGTACAGGGAAGACATCGAGATGTTGTTGAGACTAGCAAAGACTATTTTCACTTTATTCATTCTCGGGTGTTCGGATAAAATTTCAGTCTGAACCATTCTTGATATGTGTCAGACATGATCATGATACCCAGTTATGAGCAATTTTCTTATTTCAACTGCTTCATAGCATATGATTACCTGTTTGAGTATGTCAGATGACATCTGCCCATCCGATGACACAGCTGATATCTGATTGATAGATGGAAGAAAAGCAACAGTGATGCTGCCTGCACAGGTGTCCACTTTTGCCTGCAGATAATATTAAGTAATGGCTGAATGTAACCCAGGTGCACAATCAACTTTTCTGTGAAATAAATGTCCTACCATTATTGCAATGTTGTAGTTACAAACCACATAATAGTAGCAAGTACCTCATATTAGTAATAATGTTACATGTAGTAACATGTCACAGCAGTACTTCAAAGTTATGGTGGCAAACATCATACCAGTACCACAATGTTACAGAAACAAACCACATAACAGTACCACAAAGTTACAGTAACAAACCTCACATACCAGTACCACAAAGTTACAGTAACAAACCTGATACCAGTACTGCAAAGTTACAGTAACAAACCTGATACCAGTACTGCAAAGTTACAGTAACAAATCTCATACCTGTATCACAATGTTAGAGTAACAAACCTCATACCTGTACCACAATGTTACAGTAACAAATGTCATACCAGTACCACAATGTTACAGTAACAAATCTCATACCAATACCACAATTCATTCATTCATTCATAACCCTCCACTCCCAAAGGAGCATAGGCCTTCAACAAACACATGCCAAGTCCTCCTGTCACGTGCCATCATCTCAAGTTCTTTCCATGTTCTCCTCATCATTTTCACCTCTGTTTCCAACTCTCTTCTCCATGTACTTCTTGGTCTTCCTCTGCCTCTCTTGCCCTGGGGGTTCCAGAACAAGGACTGCCTTGTAATGCTATCAACAGGCTTCCTCAGTGTGTGTCCTATCCATCGCCATCGTCTTCTTCTCATCTCTTGTTCCACTGGCACTTGTCCAGTTCTTGTCATCAGTTCCACATTGGTAACCTTGTCATACCATTTTAATCCCTCTATTCTACGCAAGCACCCATTTATGAAAGTCTGTAGCTTTTTGGTTGTTGTCTTTGTTGTTCTCCATGTCTCTGAGCCATACAATAGGACTGACTTCACATTTGAGTTGAAGATTCTTATTTTCGTGTTGGATCCTATTTCTCTTGATCTCCATATATTTCCCAATGCAATGAAAGCTCCTCTTGCCTTTTGTATTCTTATTTTGATATCGCTGTCTGTCCCTCCAACTTTATCTATATTACTGCCAAGATATGTGTATGATTCTACATCTTGTATTGGTGTTTCTTCAAGTTCAACCCTGTTTTCATTACCTGCATTTATTCGCATTATTTTTGTCTTTTCCCTGTGTATTTTCAGACCCAATTGCTGTGACCTCTCATCGAGTGTTTCCAATTTGTCCTGCATCTGATTACGGTTATGGGACAGGAGAGCCAAATCATCAGCAAAATCCAGATCATCCAACTGCTTAGTCAGAGTCCACTGGATTCCATTTCTGTTGTGTGTTGTCGATGATCTCATAACCCAATCTATTGCCAGCAAGAAAAGAAATGGAGACAAGAGGCATCCCTGTCGCACTCCTGTTCTGATCCCAAATGGTTCTGTAAGCTGTCCTTCATGAAGAACTCTGCACGTCATGTCTTCATAGGTTTTCTTTATTAAATTAATGATCTTCAGGGGAACTCCATAATGCCTCATCAATTTCCAAAGTGATTCTCTGTCCACACTGTCAAATGCTTTTTCGTAGTCCACAAATCCGATGTATAGTGGTGAATTCCATTCCAGACTTTGTTCAACTATTATTCTCAAAGTGGCTATCTGGTCTGTACATGATCTGTTTTGTCGAAAACCTGCTTGTTCATCTCTCAATTTCTTGTCTATGGACTCCTTTAATCTCTCAAGGATAATCCTGTTCAATACCTTTCCTGGCACTGATAGTAACATTATTCCTCTATAATTTGTGCACTCTTGTAGATTTCCCTTCTTAGGCAACTTAACCAGATATCCTTCCTTCCATTCTGCTGGTATCTCTTCTTTTTCCCAGACTTTACCAAGTAATTTATATAACATCTCTGTAGCCGTGTCGATATCTGCTTTGATGGCTTCTGCTGGAATGCCATCAGGTCCAGACGCTTTTCCATCTCTTAGAAGCTTTATGGCTTTCTTTATTTCTTCCTTCGTTGGTCTTTCACCGTTAATTTGTAGCTCTTCTTCTGCTGGCTGGATGTCCGGCGGGTTTTGTGGAGCTGGTCTATTGAGAAGGTCCCCAAAATATTCTGTCCACCTCTTCATTTGCTCTTGTATATTGCTGAGCAGTTTCCCATTCTTATCTTTTATGAGGCAACTTGTTTGCTTGTATTTCCCTGTTAGCTTCTTTGTGCTGCTATACAGTTCTCTCATATTTCCTTTGGCTGCAGCATCTTCTGCCTCTCTTGCCAACTCCTCAATATACTTCCTCTTGTCTCTTTTGATACTTCTTTTTACTTCTTTGTTTGCTTCTGTGTACACTTCTTGAGCCTTGGCTTTGGAACTTCTGGTTTTGCTTGTGTTTAACTCTGCTTTCTTGTTTTTTCTATCTTTTATCTTATTGATGGTTTCTGTTGTTATCCATGCTTTTTGTTGTCTTTCCCTTTTCCCCAGTATTTCTTCACATGTCTCCTTCCATACCGTTTTGACCTGCTGCCAATAGTCTTCTGTATTCTCTACATCTTCCAACTGTTGGAGCACTTGGAATTTGTTGGATACTGTGACCGCAAATTTGTCTCTTGTTTCTTGATTTCTTAGCTGTCCTACATTAAACTGTTGTCTATAATTTTGCATTGTTGCATATCTCTTGAGTTTCATTTTTACTTTGGCTATCAGAAGATGGTGATCTGATGCCACATCTGCTCCTCTATATACCTTTACATCCTGCAATGATGATCTAAACTTCTTCTTTATGCATATATGATCGATCTGATTTTCTGTTCTATGGTCTGGTGATATCCATGTTGCCTTGTGTATTCTCTTATGTGGAAACATGCTTCCTCCTATAGCCAGTTGATTTGAAGCACAGAAGTTTGCGAATAGTTCTCCATTTTCATTCATTACTCCTAGCCCATGTTTTCCCATGACTTCTTCAAATCCGGTATTGACTGTACCTATCTTTGCATTCATGTCACCCATCAAAATTGTGATGTCTCTTCTTTTTACTTTATCCATAATTTCCTGTAGTTTAGTATAAAATGCTTCTTTCACAGACTCTTCTTTGTCATTAGTTGGTGCATAACATTGGATGACATTGACATGAATTTTCTTTTTAGCTGTTTTGAAAATAGCTGTTATTATTCTGGGTCCCACAGCTTCCCATTCAATGAGTGCTTTCTGTGCTTCTTTAGATAACATAAGAGCTACCCCTTCACTGTGGTGTGAACTTTCGTCTTCGTGTCCTGAGGACAGCACCAATTCACCTGTGATGAGTTTCTTCCTGTCTACCCCCTTCCACTTTGTTTCACACATTCCCAGAACCTCGATTTTGTATTCCCTCATTTCTGCTGCTACTTGTGCCACTTTCCCTTGTTCGTTCAATGTCCGAACATTCCAGGTGCCAAATCTGGAAGTTCTCCTAGAAGAAAGAAGGTTAGTCAGCAACACAGACTCCTTTCGGCTTTCTCTGTGTTGCATCATACGCCTCCCCGCGAGGGACCTTCCCCTGTCTTGGATGGCTGTGTTTTATTTTCTTTATTTGACTTGTCCATATTTGTTGAAGTTTTTTTGTGGTTTAAATTTTTTTTACAGGATGGGGTAACCGGCCCCATGCCCAACCCTCCTTAGTCGCCTTCTACGACATGCTTGGCAGGGGACAGTGTTACTATTCTTTGCTCCCCTTTCGGGCCCCGGTAACACACGGGTGGATACCACAATATTACAGTAATAAACCTCATACCAATACCATAATGTCACACAAACAAACCTCATACCAATACCACAATGTTACAGTAACAAATGTCATACATGTACCACAATGTTACAGTAACAAACCTCATACCTGGGCCACAATGTTACAGTAACAAATGTCATACCTGGGCCACAATGTTACAGTAAGAAATGTCATCCCTGGGCAACAATGTTACAGTAACAATTCACATACCTGGGCCACAATGTTACAGTAACAAATGTCATACCTGGGCCACAATGTTACAGTAACAAATGGCATACCAGTACCAAAATGTTACAGTAACAAATGTCATACCAGTACCAGAATGTTACAGAAACAAACACTATACCAGCCCCACAAAGTAACATATTGTTTCAAGGAAAAAAATTAAAAAGTCAGCAATACCTAACACCCCCCTTCCTTTAAAAAAAAGTTGATTCTAGACACCAGTTTAAATGTGTATAAAACATAACATGTTAGCTACGGCTTGAAAATAACAAAACAGATTAGCAATCAGAAGAACAGCATGTAATACTCCAGAAATGTGATCTGTATCACTTCAGGTGCTGGCAATGGATAGAAGACACAATGAGCAAACCTGCTGACAGCCTTACAAGACAGTCCATGTTCTGGAACCCTGAGGGTAAGACACAGGTAGTAGGAAACTAAAGGGATGATGAAGATGTGGAAAGACCTCGACCAGACGGCACGGGACAGGAAGACCAGGTTTGCTGATACCCTATGCTGCTTGGGGTGATGAAGGGCAGTGGTGATGAAGATGATGCTGACTTGTGTATGAGCTTGTGGAAAAACGTAAAAACCTACATCACTGTTGAGAATGGCATCTTCCTCCTGAGCTGTCGGGTCAGCTAACATTAAAGTCCCGTGTACAGCCTGCACAAAAATAAATTAAAAAAAAGAAAGAAAAAGAAAGAAATATAGAAAATGGTGAAATTTTTGTTGTTGGAAATCTGAATTTTGTTTCATTTGTTGAGGCATGTATGCCTCATTCAACCTAGACACAAGATCCATCACTTATATTAGGGCCTATGTTTAAATATATGAGATCTTGCAATTTAAAACTGCAAGGTGGTTGTACCAACAGATGAAATAGTGACAAATAATGTAAAAACTGATTAAAGAGTAACACAAATGTAATAACAGATTAAACAGCAACACACCAGTGTAACGACAGATTACACTGTGACACATCTGCAACGATATATTAAATCGTAACATATTTGCAACAACAAATTTTAAAGTGACACCAGTGTAACAACAGATTACACTATGACACATTAGCAACAACAGATTAAATAAATAAAAAATGTAATAGATTAAAAAGCAACACCAGTGTAATGACAGATTACACTATGACACATTTGCAACAACAGATTAAATACAGTATATAAAAAATGTAATAGATTACACAGCGATACCAGTGTAACGACAATTTACATTATGATACATGTGCAACAACAGATTAAATTATAACACAAATGTAACAACAAATTAAACAGTAACACAAGTGCAACAACAGATAAAATCACACCACTTGCAACAACGGATTAAACAATAAAAAACATGCAAGAACAGATTAAACAGTGGCACCAGTGTAACATAGGATCACATCGTGACACATCTGTTAAATCATAACACAAATGTAACAACAAATTAAACAGTGACACAAATGTAACAGCACACTAAACAGTGACATCAGTGCATCATCATCATCAACTGCCATCTCCACAATGACAGTTGGTTGTAATGGATCTCCAACATCTTCTGTCGCATGTCTTGATGGTGCACTCTGATACACTCTTTCCTGTCCATCTTTTCATGTTATCTTCCCACTTATAGCGTTTGTCTTCCTGTCACAGCGCTATTTAGCAGTGCATCTGTAGTATTGTGTTCGGCCAGAAAGTTAGCCGGGCAACACCGGGTCTAGCCGAACGGGTATGTCATGTGACTACCGGAAGCCGGGAAATCAGGCGCAAATGCAATAAGTTAGAATCTGGCCGCCGTCCTGCATGGACGCTGATACTTCCTTTTGCCAGCAAGTTAGCTGTGAAATTCATGTTACGGACTATTTGTGCTGAATGCTTGCCATTTTGGTTCTGGTAGATTATGACGTGTAATTCTGGATCTGTGTAGTGTCTAGTGGGTATTTTCTACAGGCCGTAAATGTAAAGTTGACACTGAGTTGAGGTTGTCTTTGTCACAGTTTTTTGCCGCTCAAGTGAGCGATAGTCATTTCAAGGTATTTTCAGTGTAAGTCGTACGGTCGTGTATAATGATGATAGATTGAGCTGTTATGCAAGTTTATAGTGGCATTTCATTATTGTAATTTTGATGCGTTATTGGCCGTATTGTGTGTGCTTATGATTAAAGGGAAGTACCTGTAGAAGGTGTTGATTACTTATGTCAGCCATTGTTGTGTGGTGTCATACTTCTAGAAGAACGAGCTTATTATTATTACAAATCCACACTGCAGTGGTGCAATCAAAGGAAATTGGTTCTTGACACTTCCCCTTGCATGTTTGCCTTGAACTGTACCTTCTATTATGGTCTTCTGCAAGGTGTTATGTCTTTTTATGTGGCCAAAATATTTTAGCTGCCTAACTTTGATCTACTTCTTTAGTTCTCTTTTCATACCTCAGTTTTCTTCTTCGATCCTTAACCACCGACCGTCAAAGCAGTCAGTGGCCATCACGCCTAGTGGCGTCTTCCTCAGTTTTCTAGGACCTCCTTATTTGTTTTATTCCCTTTCCATGAAATGCGCCCCATTCTTCTATATATCCAGATCTTTTCTACATATCCACAACAGATTAAATCATCAACACATCCACAACAGATTAAATCATCAACACATCCACAACAGATTAAATCATCTACACATCCACAACAGATTAAATCATAACACATCCACAACAGATTAAATCATAACACATCCACAACAGATTAAATCATCAACACATCCACAACAGATTAAATCATAACACATCCACAACAGATTAAATCATAACACATCCACAACAGATTAAATCATAACACATCCACAAAAGATTAAATCATCTACACATCCACAACAGATTAAATCATCTACACATCCACAACAGATTAAATCATAACACATCCACAACAGATTAAATCATCACATCCACAACAGATTGAATCATAACACATCCACAACAGATTAAATCATCTACACATCCACAACAGATTAAATCATAACACATCCATAACAGATTAAATCATAACACATCCACAACAGATTAAATCATAACACATCCACAACAGATTAAATCATAACACATCCACAACAGATTACATCATAACACATCCACAACAGATTAAATCATAACACATCCACAACAGATTAAATCATAACACATCCACAACAGATTAAATCATCTACACATCCACAACAGATTAAATCATCTACACATCCACAACAGATTAAATCATAACACAAATGTAACAAAAGATTCAATAGTAAAACAAATGCAAAAACACATCATACAGGATATGAGTGATAACAGAGATTAGATAATGACACCGTAACAAATAAATCTGCAACAAATAATGCAACAGTGAGAGAAACATTACACAAACAACAGCTACTTACAACAGAGGATGCAAGCACAATGTCATACATCTCTATACCAGCAGAAGCCAATGCCACAGTTGCACAGATGATAGCTGCAGCTAATGCTGAGAACAACAAAAATAATTCACTTGTTTATTCAGTGACGGAAAGCACTATCTATGCAAGTATGAAAAATGAACAAAGCTATCATGTTAACTCTTATGTGGAAAGACAAAATAACTCTGGCAAAAGTGAAGGGAATAACACCAAAAATACTAGCAGGACAGGAAGTGAAGAAAGCATGCTGGGAGAAAGTCATTAGCTAGCTCCCCACAGAACACAGGTCCACAATATGTGCTTAATCATCCTGTTCTGTGTCATTCATTTGTGTTCTTTTCATTTTTTCTTTATTCTTTAATGTCGGACTCCATTTCAATTTTCATGTGTAACAAGTGTTTTTCAACCTTACATCAAAGGTACATTAAATATTTCAATCAATCAATAACCTTTAGCTCCCCGAGGACCAAAGGCCTTCAACAAACACATGCCAAGTCTTCCTGTCCTGTGCCATCTGCTCAAGTTCTTTCCATGTTTTCCTCATCATTTACACCTCTGTATCCAGTTCTCTTCTCCATGTGTTTTTTGGTCTACCTCTGCCTCTTTCCCTGTGGATTCCAGAACAAAGACGATCTTGTAATGCTATCAACAGGTCTCCTCAATGTGTGTCCTATCCATCACCAGCATCGTCTTCTCAACTCTTGTTCCACTGGCACTTGTCTGGTTCTTGTCATCAATTCCACATTTGTGACTTTGTCATACCATTTCAGTCTTTCTATTCTAAGCAAGCAGCCGTTTATAAAAGTATGTAGCTTTTTGGTTGTTGTTTTTGTTTCTCTCCATGTCTCAGAGCCATACAATAGGACTGACTTGACATTTGAGTTGACAATTCTTATTTTCGTGTTGGACTTGATTTCTCTTGTTCTCCATATGTTTCCCAATGCAATGAAAGTGCCTTTTCCTTTTTGTATTCTTATTTTGATATCACTGTCTGTCCCTCCAACTTTGTCTATATTACTACCAAGATATGTGAAGGATTCTACGTCTTTTAGTGGTGTTTCTTCAAGTTCAACCTTGTTATCATTTCTTGCATTTATTCTCATAATCTTTGTCTTTTCCCTGTGTATTTTCAGGACCACTTGTTGTGACCTCTCATCGAGAATTTTCATTTTCTCTTGCATTTGATTATGGTTATGGGACAGAAGAGCCAAGTCATCTGCAAAATCCAGATCATCAAGCTGTTTAGTTAGATTCTACTGGATTCCATTTCTGTTGTGTGTTGATGTTTTCATAATCCAATCTATTGCTAGTAAGAAAAGAAATGGAGACAAGAGGCATCCCTATCTCACTCCAGTTCTTATCCTAAACGGTTCTGTAATTTGTCCTTCATGAAGAACTCTGCATGTCATGTCTTCTTTATTAAGTTAATGATCTTCATGGGAACACCATAATGTCTCATCAATTTCCAAAGTGATTCTCTGTCTACACTGTCAAATGCCTTTTCATAGTCCATAAATCCGATGTATAGCGGTGAATTCCATTCCAGACTTTGTTCAACTATTATTCTCAATGTGGCTATCTGGTCTGTACAGGATCTGTTTTGTCAAAAACCTACTTGTTCATCTTTCAGCTGTTTGTCTATGAACTCTTTTAATCTCTGGCACATACCTATCTTTGTTTATCATTGAGAGTTCTAACTGTGTAATTTATTTGTTGACTTCTAACATTTGATGTTCTATGGATTATTCTGTAACGTCTCATGTCAAATGTCTATATTCTTCTCTCTAAATCTCCCATCAAAGTTTCACAAACAAACTCACCTGACCCATCATTCTGTAGGACCATGACATAAATGTTGATCTGTGACTTGGGGTACTTGTGCTGGAAACGAAATGTGAAAACTTGAAATACAAATTGTAACATGCCATATGTGTCATAACCAGAACACAAGCCGTCTTTCATATGAAAAGTACACATAATCAGTCCACAAGTTATGTTACAAAATTAAAAATCTTTATTAATAACAAATACACATGATGCTAAATAACAAGTAAAAATGTTTTATAACAATTACATGAGCTGTTACTTAACAGCCACACAAGTTCTGCTTTGTAACAAGCACACAAGCTCTGCTAGATAACAAGTATACATTATGTTATATAACACAATGTATACTTTTTTGTTATAGCTACACAAGACACTGTCTGTTACATATCGATTGTTAAACAACAATTGTACAAGCTTTGTTACTTAACAATTACATAGTTTCTGCAATATACCAAGTATACAAGCTCTATTACATAACAAGTACACATTAAGTTATATAGCAATGTTATATAACACTAAACTATTTGCACAAATCTAGCAAAAAGAGACAACACCAGCAGAGTGGAACAAAGGAATAATTGTTAAATTGTCAAAGAAAGGTGAAGTCACTGACTGCAACAACTGGAGAGGAATTACTCTCCTATCAGTTCCCAGGAAAATATTAAGCACAATAATTATTCAAAGAATTTCAAGAGCCCTAGACCATAGACTGAGGAAAGAACAAGTTGTTCTGTTCAGAACAGATAACGTGCAGATCATATATTCACCCTCAGAAACATAATACAGCAGTGCTCAGAATGGCAGAGGCAGCAGTATATAAATTCTGTTGGCTCTGAAAAGGCATTTGACGGCATACACAAACAGTACAACTGCTGCACACACGTATAATTTCATTTAAAAAAAGGAACCACAAATGGTAGATGACCCATTAAAAAATATACCTATCGGGACGAGATCTGATAATATAGTATAGAATTGGAATTAAATGAGACAAAAAATACAAAGAATATATAGGATTTTCCAGTTGACTTTCTGAATTTCCCAGGGGAGATCACTCTAATCTCTTGTTGAGGAAAATAGCTCAATGAAATTTCATATAGAAAGGGGCTTACATGTGAACTTTTGTTGCACATTATGAGGTGTCAGAAAGTGTATATTGCATTCAAACTGAATCAGAAGAAGACATACACACACATACATGCGTATTTTTTCACCTTTCTGACATTGCCAGAGAAGATCAATTAGAAAAGGATATTTAAAAAAAAAAAAAAAAAGAAACAATATTGGTAATTGCAAAGGCAGTCCCAAACCCACAGAATCTTCTCTTCTTTGATCCATAACCGCCAACTGTCAAAGCAGTCAGAAGAATTACGGTGAGCAGTTCCCTTCTGCACCTCCCTCTGCTTTCGCTAACTCATAGTAGAGTCAGGTACTAAGATGCCCGGTTGCCTCAAGAAGCAAGCACTCAAACCAGCGTGCCAGTAAAATGCTCACAACAATAAATATCTTGTAAGTGGAAAGGTTCACTGAAAAAAGGTAAGCAAGAGGTTTAACCATGATACAAGCTATTTGAAGCCCAAGTAATACCACCTATCTTTTCATGAAGTCTTGTAATGACAAAGCAGACAAATTAGCAAAGATGGGATGAATACAAGAACAACCATACACAGCAACAATTCTTCAAATGGCCAAACAACTCATAAGAACAATAAAGACATTTGGTTGAACAGATGGGCCATGGGAAACACCCGGAGAGGGGTCTACAGACACATGGACAGTCCTGGTTCCAATGACAATATCAATCACCTAACAAAGAAGGATTACAGCACTATTTTTCAGCTCCAAACACAGCATTTATCACAATCAACACTTGAACAGAATACAACCACAACACACTTCTGAGTGCTGGCTGTGTAATCACTACTATGAAATTGTTGACAGCCCTCTCTTTAAATGCCCAGCACTCGATGTTTAGAAAAAGCTTCTTCCTATACAGCCAGATAAAATGTTACATGGAACGAAACACATGAAGATACCATTGGGCCAGAGGACGAGAGCCCAAATGTTGCTGGACATACAAGGGGCTTGACATGTCTTGGTCCTGACCATGAAGGACCATGAAGGAGTCACAGGAGGAAGATGAAACTTGGCACATTTAAAGTTCATCATATTTGCACTGAATAAGTAAATAAATTATCCAGAACATGTTTTATCTGATGCCCTTAATCGTATCACACGCGTCACTCGTCAGATGGCACTCACTACTAAATCTTCTGTCCAATCTGACAGACTCAAACTGGTTCTAACTTTCCATCCTCACTGTCTGGCGGTAAAGAGAATTCTGTTTCGACATCTGTCTATTCTCAACTCTGATCCTGATACCAAAGAGTTGTTTCGTGATACACTGTTACGTACATTTATTACCTAAGGGGGTAGTCTTCGGTCCTGCCAAATGTACGCACCAGTCTTAATATAGTTATATATTTGTGCGTTCGATTGATTCACGCACTGACGTGCACAATGCAGTGTGAGTTGCTTTGGGACGCACAGGTAACCTAGTTGGGTAGTTTCTGACGTCATGATTTGTAGGGGCAACATGGACCTTGTTTATGTCCATGATTGATATATATTATTATTGTATTCATGGCACGTTTATGGAAGCCATTTATTCTAGTGATCTGTATTGGTCTTCAGGTCGAAACCAATTGCAGCAATGTCATGTAAGTTATCGCCCCACTTCTTATTGTATGCTGTATTGTAAGGCCGCTCTTATACTAGTCTAGCGGGAATATGTTATTCCTAGAATGGACCTACAGAGTCGTTAGCCTTTAGGATTCGTATCGTAGAAGAAGGATTCCTACGAGCGGAAAGAAGTTAATTTGATTGCAGTATTCATATGTGTAAACGTCTTTATTGTAATGCCAAAGCCGTGGCATGATTTTTGAGAGGTTAGTTAAATCCTAAAGATACTAACTCAGATACCTCTTCATATATGTACCAGTGAATATATATTGAGTATACGTTATATGGAACTATGTCTTGGATAGAAACAGTCTCTTATTGGACGAATGCGGGAGTTCGTGGTATGGGAGTACATGCTTAGTTGGATGACCTCAGGCAAGGTCAACGGACATTTTATCTAGTTTGAACATTACTGGATTCGTATTAATTGAATGTAAGGAACATGGTTGAAAGGATCCCACCACAGTACCCGACCATCATCATTCACCAGAGTATTCTTGTCATGCATTTATGTGATTGTCCTAGTCAAGAACAGTGTATCGTAGCGTTGAACTTATGTCGTCAATAAACAATGTTAACTGTTCTACCAGCCTTCACAGTTTACTTCACTTCACGGCAGGCTTTGATTAACATGCCTGAAGTTTACATCGTTGTGTGTTGAACTTATTTGACAGTTGTGTGGATTCGCGTTTTATTATCAGCACGATAGAAAACCATCTATGGAAACTCAGAAGAAAAGACCTATCAGTAAATGGCGGCCAGTGTGGCTTGAATTGCTCAAGATTCAAAACTGGAATTACCTCACACGTTCCACACTAGTTGAAAGTACGTGGATTCTCTAACAACTCATATCCTTTATAACGGCTACCTCAAGGTCAAGGTACATTGAACCTCAATCTCAAGTTCTACATCAGTGTATGACTACGTGGGACCTCATCTGTTAGTCCTCATCTGGCAGAACTCAAGTATTCGAAACAGAGTATTTCGTTGTCTCAAGCGTACATCCACGGAGACGAGGCACATTGATTTTTTACCTGCACGCGAGATGAGTATAACGTGTTTTCGTTGTACACTTTATTACGTTTAGCTGTGCCTCATGTAGTTATGTCCACATTTATATTTTTCATGTTACATGTTATATGTGTTGTATTCTTCGTGGGAGGTAGGGAGGTTGATCTGACGAACGAGATCCATCTCGAAGCCAATTCGGGCTCTTCGTCAGACGTTCTGTAGGGCTCAACTTGTAAGTTTCAATTGAGCGATAATTCCGGTTCAAGGCTAGAAACCTTGCCGAAGTTCCGATCGCTAATTGTTCCTTATGATAGTAGTTGTTTAGCTGTTCCGTCAAGTTTTAATTGTTGTTTTCGTAGCTATTTTTACTTGTACCTTAGTTTCATGATGTATTTTGTATGTGATTATTGTCCGTCTAACCTGACTATCATTCAGTTTTTTACAAAGCATATGTTTTTACACTGTGTTGTCAATTGTCTTGTGCATTATTGGATCGTAGATGTCATCGTAATTTTTTACGACATTCTATTTTAGTTCCAAATTTTTATTTTATTTGATTTCTACGACTGTAGTCATTTGTTTTGATTATCGTGTCTTGTCGGTAATGTTTCTATTGTCTTTCACGTTGTTGATTTCATGACATTTCATTACATAAATTACTATATTGATTATTGATATATTTCATAACTATATGATAACAAAAGATACCGTTCTAGGACAGGAACGACGTACACTTGGCAAAGCAACAAGGTTAATTAATTTACATTGAGTAATTATCATTTTTATAAATCAAGAGTATTGTGACTACTTATAAAGCATAATGTATTCACTAGATTATTTCATTAAGCAAGCAAAAGCTCTTCAGATGGCTCCTGATGAAGCAAAAGCATTTGCACTTGCAGAATATAGGAAAGCTCAAGAAATAGAAGCCGAACAGAGAAAGTTAGAAACTTTAAGACTAGAAAAACTTCAATTTGAGGCAGATCAAAAACGGATTGAGGCTGAGGAGGATGAAAAGAAGAGGAAATTTATAGCTGAGGAAGAGGAGAAAAAAATGAGATTAACTGCTGAGGAGGATGAAAAGAAGAGGAAATTTATAGCTGAGGAAGAGGAGAAAAAAATGAGATTAGCCGCTGAATTAGAAGAGAAACGATTTCAGAAGGAAATGGAAAATAAACAAAAAGAAATGGAAGAAAGAAGATTAATAGCTGAACAAAACACAAAACGACTTCAGCTTG
Organism: Oreohelix idahoensis; assembly: GCA_024509875.1. NCBI lineage: Eukaryota > Metazoa > Mollusca > Gastropoda > Stylommatophora > Oreohelicidae > Oreohelix > Oreohelix idahoensis. Next base: position 318,513 of record JAMPIV010010379.1, on the reverse strand, counting down.
AGATGGAAGAGAATGATAGAAAACGACATCATGAACTGAAATTAGCAGAGTCAGAATATGAGAAACTTAGGTTAACTCAGGAAGCTAATTCTCAGAGAACTTTTGAAAGCCAAACTTCATCCAGACATGATCATTTTAAGGAAATTAACCTTAAATTACCTAAATTTAATCCCCCGTCGGATGACGTAATATTTTTCCTAGATAGATTTGAGGCCACTTGTAGGTCTTACAACGTGGATAAAACACTGTATTGCACATATTTATCCAGGTTACTTACTGGGGATGCTTTGGCAGTTTATCATACTACCAGTATTAATGAGAAGAATGATTATAATGCTCTTAGAGCCGCACTTCTGAAGAAATTTCAAATGACAGAAGATGAATACCGATTAAGATTTCGTACATTGCTACCGCAATCAAGCAGAAATTTCAGTGATTTTCTGTCACAAATACGACTAACCCTAGAAAGATGGATTGAATTATCCAAAATTGAAAAGTCGTATGAAGGTCTCTTCGATTTACTGATGCGCGATAAGGTACTATCGTCTATAAATCCTACATTTCTCGCATTTTTACACGAACGGAAACCTTTATCAATGAAAGATTTAGAAGAACATGCAAAAAATTTTTGCACTGCTCACCCAACCATGGATCTAAGTAATGCGCAGATTAAGAATGAATTGCCTGTTGCTTTTGCAGCACAACAAAACAATTTTTCATGAAATCGTTCCTTTAGTGCTGACAGGTATGTCAATAAGGGAAATAATTACAATTTTAACAATGACAACTTTTACAAAGGGAAGCAATTTCAACAATCTGCTCCATTTAATGTTTCTTGGAACCAAGCTCACAGATCCCGAGATTTTGGTAACAATAATTTTAAAAATAATCAAGGACATTATAATAAACAAAACTGGAGATCAAGATCTCAGGGTCCGCAAAACAGACAAGGTTCTTGGAATAAAAATTTTAAAGAACATCATAACTTTAATTATACAAATTATCGGACTCATCCAAATTTTAACACAAGCAGAAACGACAATTATGGCAATTTTAATGCAAATAATCAAAATCGATCGCATCGCAGAGATAGATCGTCGAGTAATACGGGTAGACATTCTAATGTCTCTTTAATTGATACACAGGCTAACATTGAACAGGGTAAAGTAGCTGAAACTCACAATGCTATGTCTTGTTCTCTTGATTGTACCCAGGTGAAAGACTGTCCAGAATGCTCGACTCTTTTCCAGCCTAAGGCGATCACGACGCTGCGTTGCGGACATACCTTGCCTAGTCTACCTGCAGTCTGTACGGCCACTGCTGCGTCAGTACACCAGGGACAGTGCTCTCTTAAGTTTAACAAGGGATTTGTCAACAACATTTCATGCTCTCTCCTATTTGACTCAGGTTGTAGCACTGTGGGCGTCCGGACTTCGCTGATCAACCCAAGTTGTGCCACGGGCAGGGCTGTCAAGTGTGTGACTTTTGGTGGCACCGTTGAAACATTTCCCACTGCTATTATTGACCTTAATACACCATTTTTTTCAGGAAAGATCCAGGCGTGTCTCCTTCCGAATCCAATTTGTGATTTAATACTTGGTCGCATACATGGTATTAAAGAGTGTACACCACAGCAAATTGCTGAATGGGAAGAGCGACATATTCAAACTGCAAATGCAGTAGTGACTAGAGCGCAAGCTACTAATATGTCGCATGATACACCTATTGAACCTACAGTTCATACCACTTGTGATGATGATGCTCCTATTTCACGGGAGTTGTTTGCAACATTGCAAAAGAATGATGATTCATTAAAAAAATTTTTTCAGTATGTGAACAAAAAGAATACCAGCAACAAACTTGCAAAATCTAGACATGACTTTATACTTAAAAATGGGATTTTGGTTAGAGTAATACAGGAAAAGGATTCATCATTATGTTATCAGATCTTAGTCCCATCCTCTATGAGATCTCGTATATTACGACATGCGCATGACTCGCAATGTGCGGGCCATATGGGTTTTTCGCGTACCAAATCCAGAGTGCTTTCGGCATTCTACTGGCCAGGCGTCCATAGGGACATCACTCTCTATTGTCGGTCCTGTTTGATATGTCAGGAAGTTAAGGTACGGGGTCCATTTCATGCGGCTCCTATTCAAGCTGCGGACATCCCGATTAGACCATTTGATAAAATGGCTATAGACATTATTGGTCCGATGCTTCCATCTGCTAGAGGGCATACGCATATCCTTACGTGCATTGATATGTGCACTCGTTGGCCTGAGGCCATCCCTCTCAAGAACACTTCATCTGCCAGTGTAGCAGAGGCATTGATGTTAATCTTCTCACGCATTGGTTTTCCACGGAAAATCTTGTCGGATCATGGGGTTCAGTTCATTTCTGAATCCATGTCTCAAGTTATGAAGACATTAGGTATAGACAGATCTCTTAGTTCTATTTATCATCCGATGTCAAATGGGTTAATTGAGCGTCTCAATAGGACACTCAAGCAGTTGTTGGGTAAGATGACCCAAGACCATCCCCAAGACTGGGATCGGGTCATACCCGCTGCTCTGTTCGCGTATCGCGAAGTACAAAATCAAGCTACGGGGTTTTCTCCATTCCAGCTAGTTTTTGGCATGCAACCACGCGGTCCGATGTCGTTAATCCACGACTTATTGGTTGACGAGAATATTGAAGAGGAAACTCAATCCTCTTATGAGTATGTGATCTCTCTGAGAAAGAAAATCATAGATGCTTGTAGACTAGCTACTGCATCATCCGAACAAGCCAAAGAAAAAGCTCGTCTATTTGCAAACAAGTATAGACGTCTTCGCCAGCTTATTCCTGGTGACGAAGCTTTTGTATTACTCCCTGCGCATAACAATCGTCTTTTAATTACCTGGAGAGGTCCTTTCAGGATCATCTCAAGAATATCCGATGTCGACTACATCGTTGATGTTAATGGTAAACATAAAACCTTCCACATTAACATGTTGAAGGAGTATTACTCACGTCCTGATTATCTACAGTCAGTGTTTCAGGCAACTGACGATCCTACACCTCCTATTCAACACTATTCTAGTTTGTCAGTCATCCAAGAAGAGGAATCTTCTTTCGATGATGTACAACTACCAATACCAGTTGTACCACTCCATTCCACTGAGAAATGGAATGATGTTACAATCTCATCTACTCTTTCGGCTGATCAACGTCAGCAAGTCTCTAATATTCTACACTCGTATGAGGATGTCCTCACTGACATCCCAGGTCATACGTCAGTCATCCAACATGATATTATTCTGACTGACGATACGCCTATTCGAGTTCGCCCATATCCTATTCCTTTACACTTTCGTGATAAGGTTGATAAGGAATTGGATGAGATGCTTCAATTAAATATAATTGAACCATCTTCATCACCATATTCTTCTTCTATGGTAATCATTAGGAAGAAGGACAACAATATACGTCTTTGCGTAGATTACAGGAAATTAAACAAAGTTACAAAATTCGATGCGGAACCGTTACCTCTTTTAGACGACTTATTGGAGAAATTATCTCATGCCACATTCTTTTCGAAATTTGACCTTTCAAAGGGCTATTGGCAAGTGCCACTCACTCCTAAAGCAAAGCCATTCACCGCTTTCTCGACGCCACGGGGTCTTTTTCAATGGAATTTTATGCCATTCGGATTGATGAATGCGCCAGCTACCTTTGTACGCATGATGCGCCGCATATTGTCTCATCGTCCCGATGTCATTACTTATATAGATGACATCTGTCTTTTCAGTGACTCTTGGGATGAACATATTCAGGGTTTAAAATCTTTACTTTCTACCTTACGGGATTATAACTTAACAGCGAAACCTTCAAAGGCTTTTGTCGGTTTTCATGACATCTCATTTCTGGGTCACCGCATAGGTCATGGTTTCATGTATACAGAAGACAGTAACGTCTCTAAAATTTTAAACATCTCGGCACCTAAGACAAAAAAAACAAGTTAGGTCGCTTTTAGGACTAATACAGTTCTATTCAAAATTCATCCCTCATTTGTCTACTATAACTGCACCTTTTTCGTCTCTACTGAAGAAAGGCACATCTAATGTAATAAAGTGGTCGCAGGATCACCAAGCGGCTTTAGACTATATAAAACAATTTTTTTCAAATAAGCCTTTTTTAAGGTTGCCTAACAAAGATCTCACCTTTGTTCTTCGCAGTGATGCTTCTTCCTACGCTATTGCGGCAGTTTTGATGCAGGAATACGGAGGCACCTTATTTCCGGTTATGTACGTATCCAGAAAGCTCACGCCGAGCGAGACGAAATATTCCGTTCTGGATAAAGAGCTCCTTGCTCTTGTTTGGGCAATCACTAAACTGGATCGTTATCTCCTCGGATCACACTTTGTGGTGGAGTCTGACCAGAAAGCTCTTACCGCACTGAATACAGGGAACGTTAAGTCATCAAAGTCAGCGCGTTACGCTATAGCGCTTCAACCGTTCCATTTTGAGATACGAGCTATTCCTGGAGTGCAGAATGTGTTCGCAGACTGTCTGTCAAGATGCCCAAGTGAACGTGTCGAAACTAAACCACTTCCAGATGGTGAAACATCCTCACCGAAACATGAATAACTATGTACATTGTCATTGATGGTACATCTGTAAAGACTATGTATAGATCTGCAGTATTCATACAAGTATAACTTCCAGGATATACTTACTTCTGGATTATAACATGACTTCTTATGTAGTAACATTTTATTAGTACGTGAACATTGGTACTACAGTAACTTTTTTATTAGTATGGAAACATTGTTAAAAGCGACAAATAGACATTCATTATTATTATGGAACATATTACACTACATATCGTGTTCGTAAATGTATTTCGGGCATGGAACATTGAGAACATATTCTTGTCGATTCTAAATAGTTCTAAACGAATATTCACAATGATTGAAATTAGAATTACTTAAAATAAATTAGTAGTTATTTATCTGTGTGTAATTAAGTACTATTAATTAGAATAATTCAATTTAATCGATTTGATTGATTATAAATCACACATCTACTAACTTTATTAGTGTCTCGCAATACGTGTATTCACGTATCCCACTACATGATATCTCACTTTTAGATAACTAGTCAAACTTACTAGTGTTAGAAAACAGTAAGTGTGTTGCTTCTTAAAGTGTTTAATTATGCTTTGTTTCATTTTGCATGTTGTATTTTAAAATTTTCTCTTTTATTGATTCTCTTATCATTGATTATCATCAGTGTTGCTGTTCATTTTCATTTTGAAATCATATGTTTCAAATTTTTTTTTTGAAAACTTAGTTGAATTTTATTATCATCCTTTTTTGGTTTTTCATTTTCATTTTCTTTTCAACTTGTTTTACTTCGTATATTCTTACCACATCGTTCCAAAGTAGGTCGAGTGTGGATGTGTGCTTTAATGCATACTGTCATTTAGTTATATTGATTTCAATTTAATATTCTTTTATTAATATGATATAACTTTATGCATTTCATATCTTGTTGTAGTTCTGACTCACCTCTCTCGGGTACTTAGTTCGAAAAAAATTAATAGAATTAATTTTTTTTAAGGGGAGGTAATAAGGGAGCTGTTACGTACATTTATTACCTAAGGGGGTAGTCTTCGGTCCTGCCAAATGTACGCACCAGTCTTAATATAGTTATATATTTGTGCGTTCGATTGATTCACGCACTGACGTGCACAATGCAGTGTGAGTTGCTTTGGGACGCACGGGTAACCTAGTTGGGTAGTTTCTGACGTCATGATTTGTAGGGGCAACATGGACCTTGTTTATGTCCATGATTGATATATATTATTATTGTATTCATGGCACGTTTATGGAAGCCATTTATTCTAGTGATCTGTATTGGTCTTCAGGTCGAAAACCAATAGCAGCAATGTCACGTAAGTTATCGCCCCACTTCTTATTGTATGCTGTATTGTAAGGCCGCTCTTATACTAGTCTAGCGGGAATATGTTATTCCTAGAATGGACCTACAGAGTCGTTAGCCTTTAGGATTCGTATCGTAGAAGAAGGATTCCTACGAGCGGAAAGAAGTTAATTTGATTGCAGTATTCATATGTGTAAACGTCTTTATTGTAATGCCAAAGTCGTGGCATGATTTTTGAGAGGTTAGTTAAAACCTAAAGATACTAACTCAGATACCTCTTCATATATGTACCAGTGAATATATATTGAGTATACGTTATATGGAACTATGTCTTGGATAGAAACAGTCTCTTATTGGACGAATGCGGGAGTTCGTGGTATGGGAGTACATGCTTAGTTGGATGACCTCAGGCAAGGTCAACGGACATTTTATCTAGTTTGAACATTACTGGATTCGTATTAATTGAATGTAAGGAACATGGTTGAAAGGATCCCACCACAGTACCCGACCATCATCATTCACCAGAGTATTCTTGTCATGCATTTATGTGATTGTCCTAGTCTTCTTCTTCTTCTTCTTCTTGCGATCGCATCTTTGATGATTACACCGTCAGACGAGTTCTCATGATGAACTCGACCGCCGTCCGAAGTTCCTCTTTAACTCCATATAGCTTTGAGTTTAGTGTTGAGTCATTGGGCCAGTATATCTTTCTTAACTGGTCATACAGAGGACAGTCCTGTAGAACATGCTCAGCAGTTTGTTCGTTTAATCCACACGTGCACAGTGGTGAAGCAGACAATCGCAGCTTGTGCACGTGTTTATTCAGTTTGTTATGCCCTGTCCTGAGTCGAAAAATAGTTGTCTGTCCCTGCCGGTCGAGAGTGCGACAGTCGTCCCTGGGCCGGCTCTGCTCTCCTCTGACAGTCTGGACAGCTCTCCCTTTCTCAAAGTATGTGACTTCATTATCTTCTTGTTCACATTCTCCTCCCTTTTTTGCAAGTTTATCTGCCTTTTCATTTCCGGGTACACCACAATGAGATGGCACCCACTGAAGTATGGTTCTCTCCTTGGCAGCTACCCTGTTTAGTTCATTTCTCAGATGCGGGAGTTTACCACCCCTGAGAGCCCGCAGGACAGACAGTGCATCTGTCAGGATGACTACCTGGTGGCAGCCAGAGTTGGCGCTATAAATCACACCTGCAGCCCGCTCTAGAGCCCGAACCCCAGCTGTACAGCCGGAACAGAACCCACCAGTGGGAATGTGCCTAGTCTCATAGTGGTTGTCAGGATATGAGATAAAGATACCGGCACCTCCATTCCTAACAGCATTAGTTGCCGATCCATCTGTATAGGCATGTATCCATGATTGATCGGGATAGCTTTCTTGGATCATACCCAATGTAGCAGTTCGTTTCTGCAGATCATTATACTCACATCCACTTGTGAGACCACTGACTGTTGTATTAATTTGGAGGGCACTGCTGGCCTGCTCCCATGGTACAGGGTATAGGGTGGGCTTCAGTGGTGTTGTCTTCATGGATAGGTCTTCCCGATGCTGTCTTACAAGTCTTTTCCCCCGATGCACAAAGCCGCCACGCTCCAGACGTCCCAATGCCAGATCATCCAGTCTTGCCCCCATTGGGTGCACTGGCATACTGTTGTACCCCTCCATCTGGATCATGGTTTTTGTGTCTCTTCTATGGGACAATGTCTGTAATCCAGCAACCTTCTGCATCTCTGTTATTGGTGTAGTTTTCATGGCTCCTGTAATGAGCCTGAGAGCTTGATTTTGCACCTTGTCCAAAGACTGCAGATGTGAGTTAGCAGCTGATGACCATGCTGCTGAGCTAAACTCTAAGTGTGGTCTTATTACTCCATTATAAATCTTCTTTAGATTTCGTTCATTTGCTCCCCAGTTGGTACCTGCTAATTTTCTGAGTATGCCTAGTCGTCTTCGGGCCTTTCCTTCTGCATTTTCAATATGCTTATTCCATGTAAGCCTTTGGTCAAATGTCACCCCAAGATAGGTGGGGTAGCTTTCTTCCTTGATCACGGTTGTCCCTAGGTGTATGTTAGCTGATTTGTCCTTGGGGGCGAGGGAGAACAGTGTTGTGGAGGTTTTGTCTGTGTTTATTGTGATAAGCCATTTCTCTGCCCATGACACTAGCATGTCTGCTGCCCGCTGCATTCTATAATTTGCTGTGGTGACATTTTCATCAGCGCACCAGAGTACTAGGTCATCTGCATATAAGGCAGCTTTAACTCCTGCAGGGAGATCTTTCACCAGGTCATTGATGTAAACAAGGAAGAGTGTTGGGGAAATTACTCCTCCTTGAGGTACCCCTGATGGAGCAACACTTTTCTGCTCTGCAGACCGTCAAGAGTGACTCTAGTTCTCCTGTTATGCAAGTATGACTGGATCCATTTCATCATGTTGCCTTGGATTCCACTTCTCCTAAGTTTTGCAATGAGGCCATCTTTCCACACCTTGTCAAAGGCCTGCTTGAAGTCGACCCAGATCGTTAGGACCTTTTTCTTCTCCTGGAAGGCATCTTCTATTGCTTGAGACAAGTAAGTAACTTGGTCTTCTATACTGTAGCATTCTCTAAATCCAGCTTGTTCCGGCACCAGGATCTGCTCAGACTCTAAATACCATTTCAATCTGTGGTTGACTATTCGCTCCATAGTCTTCCCAACACAGCTTGTGAGACTGATTGGCCGGTAACTTGCAGCCTCGGTCTTACATTTCCCTTTCTTTAGTATGGGTATTGTGATGGCTTCTCTCCATACTTGGGGTACCGTTCCTTTCAACCAGCTGTGGTTGAATATCTCAAGCAGTTTTGTCTTTGCTGCTGAGCTCAGATTTACTAGCATTTCGTTGCTGATTTTGTCTGGGCCGGGTGACTTTTGAAACTTAAGCTTGGAAATAGCCTTCTGTAGTTCTCCTAGTGTGATGGGTTCCCTCATTGGGGCAGGAGTATCTGTCTGTCCCATGGTTGCCAGTATTTCTTTTCTTATCTCTCTCTGATGGTCTATGTTAATGGGTAAGTTGCTTTCTGAACTGTATCTTCTAGCAAACAAGTCTGCAGCTTGTTTTCCTCTGAAAAGTTTGCCACCTTCATCCAATGTGATAGTCTGCCTTGGTGAGGAATGCTCTTCATTTAGAGACTTGACTAATCTCCAAAGTTTCCTGCCGTCTTTCTCAAGGTTCAGCGATGCCGTTTTAGTTCTCCAGCTTTTCCGCTTTTCTTCTAGCTTTGTTCTCTGAAACTCTGCTACAGCCTTTTTTCCATTTGTTGTGAGTTTCAAGTGAAGGCTGAGACTCTGCGTCCTTTCTAGCCTTGTCCATAGCTTCCTGACGTTCTTGGAGTGTGCTGGACCAGTATGGTATGTAGTTACGCCGGCATCCTTTGGGAATGGTTTCTTTTGCAGCTTGTAGTATGCATCTGTTGAAGTCTTTTACCACTTCATTAATGTCTCTGTTCTGTACCTTGAGGGTAGACAGCAGCGTGTTCACCTGATGCCTGAATAAACCCCAGTTGGCTTTTTTTGTAGTTCCATCTTGTAATGGCTGGGCCTGTACTGAGAGTTGCACTCTGGACAGTAAGAAAGATTGGGCGATGGTCGCTTCCCCCTAGTTGGTCTCCTACTTCTCTACTAATAGATCCAGCTATATCTGGTGTGGAGAAGGCAAGATCTGGTGTTGAGGTTGTGTGCCATCCTCTGGAGTAGAAGGTAGGAGTATCTGTGGCATTATTGACTAGGATTAGGGAGTGATCATCTTGCCAAGTTTCAACCTCTTCACCTCTGTGATCCAGATGGTTATAGCCCCAGCTCTGGGAGTGGCTATTAAAGTCTCCAACTGCTATAAAGTTGGTGGCTGGTACCTGTATAGAGCTGAGACTCAGGGGTTTGTTGTTCGGACAGTAATAGTTCAGGAGTTCTATTTCCATCTTGTCTACCTTTATCTGCAGCAGCTGATATTCTGCTCCATCCATGAAGGTTTTCCTTTCGTGTGCAGGAATGTTATTCCTTACAAGAGTAAGTACTCCTCCTTTTCGTCTATCTTGTCTGTCGGATCTGAAGCATTGATATCCCCTTATTTTAAAGGTTTGATCTGCTTTCAAGTGAGTCTCTTGGATACAGCAAACACTGACTTGCTTCTCATACAAGATGTTTTCCAGCTCTGTCTTTTTGCTGTATCCAGCCTGCTTGCTGTTCACTCCCTCTGCATTCCAGTGCATCATGACAAGTGGCACTCTGGGTTTCTCTTTTTCTGTTTTGTTTTGGTCAGTAGTTCTCCTCCGCCGTCTGTTGACTCCACAAGACGGTCTAGAGGGTCCTCCAGTAGCTGAGGGTGGGCTCTGTCGAGGCTCAGAGCCCGGCACTGCACCTGCCTGGTGGAGCTCCACAGGGCGAGCACCAGAACGAGATTTATTTGACGGTGTACTCTCCATAGAAAAAAAAAAGAGAGTTGCATGATACTGTGGTTTCCGGTGCGCCTTCTGGCCCAGTATCTACGACTTTAGCACCTGTTCAACGGGAGAGTGGGCTCATCCCTAATCTGTTTATGTTCCCAGTAGTAGACTATTCGCAAGCAGCCTGGGGGTGTCACTGCTCTGCGCGGACCTTGTTTACCGAGGCGGCGTCCGAGCTCGTATGGTGAAAATATGGTTGCGTTATCTTCAAAATAGCCCTGTCTTTCCCGTGGCTTTTCTGCCATCCTGCAACTTTGAGTTAGGGAGTTCTGAGCTCCAGTCTCTTTCCCAGGCATTTTATCCTGGCCTGGCACGCATACAGAGGACCCCACTTCTGGTTCTAAGTTAGCAGTTGGGGATAGGTGGGGTAGCACACTGTGCATTCCCCGTCATCCAGGGGGCTCTCCAACTATGCAGAGCTTGCACAATGCTGTGCTCTGGTTCGGGGCTCTCCCAAGGAATCCTCACGTCCTGCACAGAGCCACTTCCCGATACCCACCACCTGCCAACCCTCCATTGTAGAAATCTCCTGCATGCGGCCATCCAGTCAAGAGCCAGTAATAAGTCTGGTGCCCAAGTGATCCCCCCAAGCTCAGTGTGCAATGCTGGGTTCTCATCATGCTGCAACACAGGAGGGATTGTGATGCTCAGCCATCTCTCTCAATTCTGCACCGATAAGTGACATCGGGGACTTAACTTTGCCTCAGTACTGGGAGGCCCCGTTTCCGGGTACACCACACACAGCCAATTGAGGCAACGGTCGCCATGGGCGTGATAGACGACAAACAGTGAAGAATGAGGCAAGAAAGCATTTAACCCATGAAGTGGGGGTGGATTGGTGCAGACCAGAGCATGTACCACTCGCCGGTGGGTTCTGCATCTACACCTATAGGGTTCCACCCACTCCTCAGCCCATTTAGTCTGGCCCCTCACCCAGGACCTGTCCGGCTTGGGTGACCCTGCCAGGAGTAAAACTCCCGCCGGCATAGCTCCCGGGATCATTGAGGCGCTCAAGCTCTCCAACCACGGCAAGGTAGGCTTACATGTGGAGAGATTGTCCTAGTCAAGAACAGTGTATCGTAGCGTTGAACTTATGTCGTCAATAAACAATGTTAACTGTTCTACCAGCCTTCACAGTTTACTTCACTTCACGGCAGGCTTTGATTAACATGCCTGAAGTTTACATCGTTGTGTGTTGAACTTATTTGACAGTTGTGTGGATTCGCGTTTTATTATCAGCACGATAGAAAACCATCTATGGAAACTCAGAAGAAAAGACCTATCATACACCTTTGGTAGCTGACGGTGTACTCTCCATAGAAAAAAAAAGCGAGTTGCATGATACTGTGGTTTCCGGTGCGCCTTCTGGCCCAGTATCTACGACTTTAGCACCTGTTCAACGGGAGAGTGGGCTCATCCCTAATCTGTTTATGTTCCCAGTAGTAGACTATTCGCAAGCAGCCTGGGGGTGTCACTGCTCTGCGCGGACCTTGTTTACCGAGGCGGCGTCCGAGCTCGTATGGTGAAAATATGGTTGCGTTATCTTCAAAATAGCCCTGTCTTTCCCGTGGCTTTTCTGCCATCCTGCAACTTTGAGTTAGGGAGTTCTGAGCTCCAGTCTCTTTCCCAGGCATTTTATCCTGGCCTGGCACGCACACAGAGGACCCCACTTCTGGTTCTAAGTTAGCAGTTGGGGATAGGTGGGGTAGCACACTGTGCATTCCCCGTCATCCAGGGGGCTCTCCAACTATGCAGAGCTTGCACAATGCTGTGCTCTGGTTCGGGGCTCTCCCAAGGAATCCTCACGTCCTGCACAGAGCCACTTCCCGATACCCACCACCTGCCAACCCTCCATTGTAGAAATCTCCTGCATGCGGCCATCCAGTCAAGAGCCAGTATTAAGTCTGGTGCCCAAGCGATCCCCCCAAGCTCAGTGTGCAATGCTGGGTTCTCATCATGCTGCAACACAGGAGGGATTGTGATGCTCAGCCATCTCTCTCAATTCTGCACCGATAAGTGACATCGGGGACTTAACTTTGCCTCAGCACTGGGAGGCCCCGTTTCCGGGCACACCACACACAGCCAATTGAGGCAACGGTCGCCATGGGCGTGATAGACGACAAACAGTGAAGAATGAGGCAAGAAAGCATTTAACCCATGAAGTGGGGGTGGATTGGTGCAGACCAGAGCATGTACCACTCGCCGGTGGGTTCTGCATCTACACCTATAGGGTTCCACCCACTCCTCAGCCCATTTAGTCTGGCCCCTCACCCAGGACCTGTCCGGCTTGGGTGACCCTGCCAGGAGTAAAACTCCCGCCGGCATAGCTCCCGGGATCATTGAGGCGCTCAAGCTCTCCAACCACGGCAAGGTAGGCTTACATGTGGAGAGATTGTCCTAGTCAAGAACAGTGTATCGTAGCGTTGAACTTATGTCGTCAATAAACAATGTTAACTGTTCTACCAGCCTTCACAGTTTACTTCACTTCACGGCAGGCTTTGATTAACATGCCTGAAGTTTACATCGTTGTGTGTTGAACTTATTTGACAGTTGTGTGGATTCGCGTTTTATTATCAGCACGATAGAAAACCATCTATGGAAACTCAGAAGAAAAGACCTATCATACACCTTTGGTAGCTTATTGTAGGGATAAGAATTTTAGGGATATTCTTGTACACAGTCGCTTGCGACATTCTAGCCCATCTTACTTTGGTACTAAACCGTGCCAATGCCGGATATGCAAGACCTGTCCGTTTGTACTCCAAACTCAGACAGTCACTTTTCCGAAAGGAAAATTTATCATTAGAGAGTCTTTTACGTGCGAATCCAGAAACCTGATTTATGCTATCATCTGCAAGAGGTGTGGCATGACCTATATTGGTGAAACTGGTAGGCGTTTGGCAGACAGGTTTCGTGAGTACTTGAATGACATCTATCATGACAAACATTTACCGGTGGCCTTTCATTTCAATAGGCCTGACCATTCAGGTAATTCCGATATACATGTCACTGCCCTCCGTTCATGTGCCGGTAATGAGAATCGCCTTATTTTTAAAATGGGCGTTTTAGCTCCCGATGGTTTCAATATACAACATCATTTTGCATAAATTCTGGTAGCTTTTCTCTTTTTCATTCTTTATTCGTTGTCTTTTAGATCTATCTTTTTATGTTTTTGTTTTGGTTCGTTTCGTATCTTTTTATATCTCTTGTTTTGTCGCTATCGTACGTCACTTCCTTGTGATTTCTGTGACAAGAGACTACCGCTTTCTTCCACAGATTCTTTGGATCGAGCTAAGCTAACTGTTACTAGTTCCACAGTTTTGTTTATTCTTCTTTTTTTCGTTTTGTTGATTATTTACTTTCTTGTTTCAGTATTTCTTTTAGATTTTACGGTTTTCTTGTATTATTATTGTTCTTTTTTTCTCTCATCACTTTTTCCATTTGCTTGTATCTCCCATTTGTTGTATATTTCTCATCATCGTATAGTTTTGTAGTACCTATATGTAATTTTTGTCTTTGTCACCTGTTTGTGGCTGACGAAGGGTAAAACCCGAAACATCCCTCGTTTCTTGTGAACCGTAATTTGTAAAACTGATTAAATACCGTGTTATTTATTTAAATACTTATATTTGCACTGAATGTGTGAAGTACGCGTTTGTTTCTTCAATGGGTTTTCCCGCTACGGTGCACGGCGCAATGTACCCTATTGACCGGATCTGCTGCTCCAAAGATTTGACAAAACAATGGAAAAGGAGGCCAGAGCTGTGATAAAATTTCTGATGTTTCAGGGAAAAACACCTACAGAAATACACAGGGAGATGGAACCAGTGTTTCGTGATTCTTGTCCTTCATATACTTCAGTAAAAAACTAGTGTCAACAGTTTAAGTGCGGCCGCTCAAATGTTGCTGATCTGCCAAGATCTGGTAGACCAACCTCAGAGTGCAACGATGAAAATGCAACAAGAGTGAAGAAAATCATTGACCAGGATCCAAAAATGACAATTGTGGAGATAGCTAGTAGAGTAAAACTGAATGAAAGAACAGTTTATAGAATTTTATACAACAGGAAAGTTGTGACCAGGAAACGAGGGATAACGCGCACTCAAAATCTTTCTTTGCTGCAAGACAATGCGCCCTCTCACAAAGCACGGCTTGTGCATCTAGCAGCCAACGAGTTGAATATTGAAATTCTTCCACACCCACCATATTCACCAGATTTGGCTCCATCAGACTTTTTTCTATTCCCAAATCTTAAAAAACAGGTAACAGGAAATCATTTTGACAGCAATGAAGAAGTTATACTGGCATGTGATGACTGGTTTAGTTTGAAAAATAGGGTGTTTTACTCCCAAGGTCTTTTCAAGGTCAAGCAGAGATGGCAGAAGTGTGTCAATTCAGATGGTGGCTATATTGAAAAGGAATAAACACTATACAAAATTTCAGCTCTCTGTGACATGTCCTTCATGGTCAGGCCCAAGACTTATGTCAAGCCCCTTGTATAACAACAATAACTCATAGTCTCATGAAACTTGATGGTAAAAGTAGCAGGAAAAGAAACAAAAAAGCCCTCTTGACCATTACGGACAAGTCCAGCATGCCAGAGGTTGCCACTCCCTTACTGCTACAGAAGAGTATGATTTTTGCTGGATATTGCTAGGACCTTGCACACCTGAGAGCCTCACTCCATCAACATTGACATTTGTTGCTGTTGTTAAGTAGGGGTGCTGAGCTTGTCATGTTTGTTGTTGTTGCAGCCAATGCCCAGTTGAAGAATTTGCATTTGTTCTTTGGCTGTCAGGTGGTATCTTATAGTGTTTGTGATTGTTGTGGAGCCCAGCAACAGCTTTCTTCTTTCTGTGGTGATATCTGGGCTTGTGAGCAGCACATGTTAAACTGTCTTGCATGGATGGGTACAGATGTGACTCATCAGTTTGAATGGGGTCTTTGCAAAAGTGGACAATGAGGACCAAGAATGCTTACCACTAAAAGTGATACCACTTAACAGGAAGATCTTGTTAGAGACAGAACATTCTTAGAAACATCAGCAGTAGGTTAAACAGTTGAGCTGACTCAACCTGGTAGGTGTGAATTCCAAGTTATTACAATCAGTGACTGACAACATTTCCAAGTAAGTATGCAGTATCACGTGACTCAACCTATATAAGGACAATCATGTGACTTGATATAAATAAATAAATAAATAAATAAATAAATAAATAAATAAATAAATAAATAAATAAATAAATATATATATATATATATATATATATATATATATATATATATATATATATATATATATATATATATATATATATATATATATATATATATATATATATATATATATATAATCATGTGACTAACCAAACAGACTGCAGATTCCATGGCCTCCAGTATTCGTACTGACATGTCTTTCTCATGTTCATCTTGCTGGTGTTGACGCCGCTGGCTGCAGGAAAAGGTTGTGAACTTAAAGTCACAGGTCAGCTGGCCTTTCAAACTGAAGTCTTCTCTCCGCAAGACTTCTCTGGGACCATAACTGTAAGAAACATGTCCTGGTTATCAATGTGAAACTGTTATAATTATCATAGGTTGACATTAACATTTACCTGTGACTTCCACAGCAAGCTAATTTACCTGGCATTACAATCAATGACTTGCTATTCTTCTAAGTTATTCTAATCAGTGACTTACAACACCTCCACATTGTTATGAATGCTTATTATTCTAATCAGAGACTTACAACACTTTCACATTGTTATGCCAATTTATTTCCTACTTTTCCACATTGTTATGATCAGATGTTTGCGACATTTCCACATTGTTATGATGCTATTTGCTACATTTCCACACTGTTATGACCAGTTATTTGCTACACTTCCACATTGTTATGACCAGTTATTTGCTACATTTCCACACTGTTATGACCAGTTATTTGCTACATTTCCATACTGTTATGACCAGTTATTTGCTACATTTCCACAGTTATGACCAGTTATTTGCTACACTTTCATTGTTATGACAGTTATTTGCTACACTTTCATTGTTATGACAGTTATTTGCTTCATTTTCACATTGTTATGACCAGTTATTTGCTACTTTTCCACATTGTTATGACCAGTTGTTTGCTACTTTTCCACACTGTTATGACTAGTTATTTGCTACTTTTCCACTTGTTATGACCAGTTAGTTGCTTCATTTCCACATTGTAATGACCAGTTATTTGCTACTTTTCCACATTGTTATGACCAGTTATTTGCTACTTTTCCACATTGCTATGACCAGTTATTTGCTACTTTTCCCCATTGTTATGACCAGTTATTTGCTTCATTTTCACACTGTTATGACCAGTTATTTGCTACTTTTCTACACTGTTATGACCAGTTATTTGCTACATTTCCATACTGTTATGACCAGTTATTTGCTACTTTTACACACTATTATGATTAGTCATCTGCTTCATTTTCACATTGTTATGATAAATTATTTACTATATTTCCACAATGCTATGATCAGCGACTGGCTAAATTTCCAAGTTATTATAATCTGTGACTGGCTATAGTTTCTAAGTTATTACAATCAGTCAGAGCCACGCTAGTGTAGTGGTTACCACACTGCGCTGGCTAGCGGGAGATCCAAGGTTCAAGCCCGGGCGAGAACATTTGAGAGAGTGTCATCGACCGGGACTTGGACTGGAATAATTCGAGCCCTGGCGAAGACATTTGAATGGGTGTCATCGACCAGGGACTGGAATAACCTGAACGGTTCCTGAGCCGACCCAGCTCTAATGGGTACCTCCGAAGACGGCGAGTATCTGCCTGAATGGCGAGAGGACACTCATGTAAATTCAGTCTCAGTTTAGACATACTAACCGGAGATTTCCCCTCGAGTAATAGTGGGCGTACGATAAAAAACATAAAAAATACAATCAGTGATGGACTATACTTTCTAAGTTATTACAATCAGTGACTGGTTATACTTTTTAAGTTATTACAATCAGTGATGGGCTATACTTTCTAAGCTATTACAATCAGTGACTGGCTATATTTAGCACGATATTAAAATTTCAGTGTATGTGTAAATTTCTAAGTAGTTAAATCAGTCATTGGCTATGTTTCCAAGTTATTACAGTGACTCCTTAAATTGTGATAAGACATTGACTGCTACGGTGATATGCCACACATAAGTAACATAACCCAAAAAGTTTCTCATGACAAATACAAACATCTGGCAGAGCAACATGGACACTTACACAGAACAAATGACTTTGGTTTGGTTCATCTCAATATATGCAGATCCTCTTGCCTGACTGACTACACCAGCCTTTAAAACTGACAGAGAAAAGTAGACATCATTGTGAGTACATAAGCACTTGTATTCATAACTGGCAGAAGAAAGTAGACATCATTATGAGTACATAAGCACTTGTATTCATAACTGGCAGATGAAAGTAGGCATCATCATGCATACATAAACACTTGTATTCATAACTGGCAGATGAAAGTAGGCACCATCGTGCATACATAAACACTTGTATTCATAACTGGCAGATGAAAGTAGGCATCATCATGAGTACATAAGCACTTGTATTCATAACTGACAGAAGAAAGTAGACATCATCATGAGTACATAAGCACTTGTATTCATAACTGACAGAAGAAAGTAGGTATCATCATGAATCATGAGAACATAAGCACTTGTATTCATAACTGACAGAAGAAAGTAGGTATCATCGTGCGTACATAAGCACTTTTAATCATAACTGACAGAAGAAAGTAGGCATCATCATGAGTACATAAGCACTTGTATTCATGTCATTATCATCATTCTCTTTTTGCTCCTTATGGAGCATGGAGCTGGCACCAAAGCATGCATATGCTCATGAAGCACTAGGTTCTGCAGCACTTTTTTACTTAAGATGAGGGTGCTATCCCAATACATAACCTCATATTAGTCTGTTCTTATGATGTGCCAGAGGAAGCAGTAGTCATTGTCTGCTCAGAGACACCCAGGAACTATAAAGGTCATTTATGTGCCAGTGTGTCATTAATTATGTGCATTTGATGACAAGCACCAGACAAGTGCCAGTGGAACAAGAGTTGAGAAGAAGACACTAGCAATGGATAGGACATACATTGAGGAAACCTGTTGATAACATTACAAGGCAGTCCTTGTTCTGGAATCCACAGAGAGGCAGAGATAGACCAAAAAACACATGGAGAAAAGAACTGGATACAGAGGTGAAAATGATGATGAAAACATGGAAAGAACTTGAGCGGATGGCACAGGACAGGAAGACTTGGCATGTGTTTGTTGAAGGCCTATGCTCCTCGGGGAGCTAAAGGGTATTGAATGATTGTCATTAATTATCTTGCTTGGGATTTTACTGTCACTTTTCTGATTTCAGATTACTATTTTGTTACATTAATAAAGAAAAATATCCAGTTAAACCTCTGATGGGTGATTAATGTTCAGATTAGAAAGAGACTATTACTGTTAAAGAATGTAGCACATATCATAATAGTCTTTGTGCTTTCTGTTTGTAAGCTTATCAGAAGTCAGCAATGCTTTGTTTGGTGCCTAAAGCTGTTATTCCCAATTATCTTGATCTAAAAATATTGTCACTACTTAAGTCTATGTTCTATGTTATCTGCCATACATAATTTTCATTTTTCTGTTGTGTCAAATTTACACATTTTCTATTATCTGTCGCATATAAAGTACATTTTCTCTATTATTTGTCAAATATAATGTCCACGGACTCTATTATCTGTCAAATATAAAGGCCACATTCTCCATTATTTGTCAAATATAATGTCCATATACTCTGTTATCTGTCAATCATAAAGTCCACATACTCTGTTATCTGTCAATCATAAAGTCCACATTCTCAATACTCTGTTATCTATCAAACAAAGTTCACATTCTCTATACTCTGTTATCTATCAAACCTAAAGTCCACATTCTCTATAATTTGCCAAATATAATGTCCACATACTCTGTTATCTGTCAAATATAAAGTCTACATTCCCTATAACCCTTCAAACATAATTTCCACACTCATTATTATGTGTCAAACATAATGTCCATATAGGTGCTTCTTTGGTTTAGTCAGGTTTTTAGGACTATCTTCATTGCACACAGAAACTCCATCAGTGTACGAGCTTCGTAGCACCAGCGAGAATCCCAATGCATACATGCCATACGCTATGGTTTACCCATAATCTGTACGGGGTGTTTGCGTTTTCAGATGTGTACGGCCCGTACATACCGTCTGTACGGGTTTTTTCGCCTAATTATTAAATATACATATAAATCGACCGTTTTGTGCCACTACACAATTTTCTGTAATTTGCGTCATGAGATTCGGCGAGATTTTAAGCCAAGTGGATTAAAAAAAAAAAAAACCAATGAAAATCAAGCTGCCTATTTTTCAATTGCCGCGGGATGTGCGTGGCGTGTTCATTCACAATTTTTCGCTAAAGCTAGCGCGAGGTTACTGATTATTTGAACGATTACGCAGCACTGAGTCGAGCCTATTGTTTAGGATTAATTTCCAGTTTAGTATTGGTAAGTAATTCATTTTTAAAAAAAAGTATTACAATAACATTGTTTAGATTAAGTTAGATTTAACTGTCAGATAACTTAGGCCTAGGCTATGCTTTTTTTCCCGTAAGATTTAGCATAGCCTAATTTATTATTTACGGCTGCTTAAAAAAAAAAATACAATACAAAATAATGGCGGATACCACTTCATATTATTTGATTTCACTAAAACTTGTAGAAAGTGCGTAAGAAATGTAAATTTGAATAATAATACATACAAATAATGGGTAATATCGGAATGACGGTCGCCGAACGATCTGCATGTTATTTCGTATTTCGTACCATTTAGGCTAGTAACACTAACCTTAAATCTAAATGGTACGAAAATACATGCGAAGCGTTCGGCGTCCGATATTTTCACCAAATTATGAAACTGAAGAAAAAAAAACACACACACAAATAAGCAAGGCAAATTTGCATCTTAACCCGATCAGAGAAAAGTTTAGCCTATTTGGTAGTTAGGCCTAGGCCTACTTCTCGTCTTAGTTTTAATTTCGTTTCTTTAAAAAACAATGCGATTTTGCCTTGGGTGATCATCATTACGGTCAACTAATGATTTAGGCTAGGCTTATATTTATTAAATAATTAATTACTATCAATGTTTGATTGACTTTAAAAGTCGTATGGGTAGGTCTAATTAAAGCTACCAGTTGGGCTATACAATGACCCAAAGCCTAACGGGCTATTCCAATTATTGAAGTTTGATAGAGATTAGTTGCGCCAGTTTATATTTTCCTCGCCGCATTCATTGCTAGCTTAAAATAACAATATTGTATAATATATATATTTTTATATATTTGCTTCTATAGTGTGCTGCGTTGCAAAAAATATGATGCCATTTTTTTTTGCAAAGTATATATATATATATATATATATATATATATATATATATATATATATATATATATATATATATATATATATATATATATATATATATATATATATATTATAGATTTAAGATTAGTAAACCTAACCCAAAACGCTTATTACTGGTCTCTTTAGACAGTTATCTCATAAATTAAAACTGAGAATCATAAAGTGTTATATATATTCTGCAATTCTGTATGGTGCAGAAACATGGACGATGAATAAGCATTTGGAAGAAAGAATTGAGGCTCTTGAAATGTGGATATATAGAAGAATGGGGCGTATCTCATGGAAAGAGATGAAAACAAATAAGGAGGTCCTAGAAAATCTAGGTATAAAAAGAGAACTAATGAGAGAGGTCAAAGTTCGGCAGCTAAAATACTTTGGCCACATAAAAAGGCATAACACCTTGCAGAAGACCATAACAGAAGGGAGAGTTGAAGGCAAACGTGCAAGGGGAAGACAGCGCTATAAGTGGGAAGATAACATCAAGAGATGGACGGGAAAGAGTCTATCAGAGTGTACCACCAAGACAAGAGACAGAAGACGTTGGAGATCCATTACAGCCAACCTTCGTTGTGGAGATGGCAACTGATGATTAGACCTATACTTTTATTAGGCACTTTAGAACAGACACCAAACTGTTCTTCATTTCCACCATAAATTGTATTAATTTTTTTGTGTGCAGAAATAGACTAAATGATGATACAGTTACAGCATTTCTACAATGCAAAATAAATTCTAACTCCTGTTGTTTAGGTTTTAAAGCAAGTGAAGACATGCTTAAAAAGGCGAAGGGCGCATGTCACTATGATGGTGCAGAACCATCTAATTGAATATATTTTTACATTAATTAACTCTTTTGTTAAGTTTTTCAGTCTTTGTACAGGTTTTGCGGGTCTTTGTACAGGGTTTTTGGATTTTTTGTACAGGTTTTTCATGTCTGAGGTGTGGCATGTATGCCAATGTGTGTATCACACGTTCTATAAATATATTTAGTGGGTAGGTTTCTAATTTTTTAAATTTTGCCAGGGCAGTGGCCTGATAGGCCTTCTCTTTACGATTTCCAACTGCCGTGGGATATTTAACGTGCATAACTTGCACACGGGACCTCCTATTTTTTTCGCCCTTATCTGAGAAGGCTAGGCATCTGATCTCACTACCCATGAGACCAGGGGGGAGTATGACATCATCAGGATCACTGGTTCTGAAAATAAAAAAATTCCATAAATTATACTCCCTTTAATGGGAATCGAACCTGGTACCTCTAGAATTCAAGGCAGGCGCAATACCTCTTAGCCACTCCGACCCCCAGGTGCCTCTTATAACATGCCAGTGGTTTTATTTTTTTCTTTGCCTCCTCAGAGACCATTGCATGTGGCACATCTTTACTTAATAAGCTGAGACTTCACTTCCAAAAATCTGTTAGTTACTGTTTATCTTACATAATATACTTACAGACAGGTCGCAGTTGACTGCTTGATCTTCCATCTGGTCTTGAACTCTCCTGCAGAAATTATTCAAACTGATAATAAGCTCTGAGAAGCATTTCTATATAACACAATACAGCAATGCATGTTCATTTTGTAGTAGTAACTGACTATGGGGATGATGCACCCTTGAAGGTGATAGCCCTCAGCTGTTTTTGTATTGGGGCGGTGTTACTTTCAGCATGTTCTTTTTATTTCTGCTTGTTGTAAGAGCCTCTTTGTGTCCAATCTGAGGTGGTGCTGTAGGGAGCATCATCACTTTATGCAGTCAGCAGCTTCATCTTCTCAGGTTGCTGGATTTATGTCTAGTGCCTTCCTGCCTCTCTTGCACATATCTTTCATCCTCAGCCGTGGTTGCCCTGCTGTTCATTTGCCATCTGCCAGTTGTCTGTAGAAAACATCCTGTGGGGATGCAACCATCTTCCATGTGGCGGACATGGCCAGGTCAGCATAATCTGCTCTGTCTATGCAGTGTATACATGCTTTGAAGGCCATTCATTACCTGACGGCACGTCATCAGTAGGGCAATGACCTTCATCATTCTTCAGCACACTGTTAAGCATACAGCAACTAATTCATGCCAAACCATTCAAGCTTTTTTCCCTGTCTACTTTCTGTTCTTTAGGCTGGCAGCAGTTACCTTCTCCATGTCTTTTTGGGTCTCCCTCCATGTCCTTTATCTTGGGGATTCTTGAAGAAGGCCTGCTATATAATGTTATCAACTGATATCCTTAATATATGTCATTCCAACATCAATGTTGTTTCACTGGTATCTGGTTTTTTTTTCTATTCATTCTCCATCGGTGATCTTGTCAAGTCATTGTAATCCTTCTATTTTGTGCAAGTACCATTTATGAAAGATGAGGACTTCTTATATATCATTTTTGTTGTTTTCTATGATTCAGAGCCATACAATCTGACTGTACTGAAAGTGAATTGAAAATTCCATATATGCCACATCCTGGAGATGAAAAACCTGTTTAAAAAATCTGAAAAACCTGTAAAACAAAAAATCTCGAAACCTGTACAAAAGTCCGAAAAACCTGTAGCGTACAAAAAATATTTAAAAAAAAAGAACCATACAAAGGAGAAAGATCCATACATCAGCCATTTTGTTCTTTGAGAAATCACAAGGGCATTCTTTTCCCACAGGCGAAAAGTGTAAATTATTCTTACTGTGTTTTCCTTGTTTGTACATTTGGTATAATTCTTCACGTTGAATATAACAGGAAACTCAATACGGAGCATTACAACAGGAGGCTCATCATAAGGGTTCCCTCTGTCTGCCAAGTGTTTAGGCCCTTTAATAATCTCCACTATGGCTTTTGCTGTGAACCCGGCAAGTCTCAAGTCCGTGACCAGATAAACTAGATCTAGTGTGTGTTTAGGTTGTGGGTTTCCTACAAAGTCACAAATGTTAACAAAAGTATGCTGTATTGACTACCTCCTACATTTGATCTGTCATCAATATTATTAGGCCTGTCTTTCCCTAGATTAGCTTTCGTCATTGTCAGAGTCTAAATCAGGCCCATATTCAATATCCACATCTGATTCAACATTATCTTCCTGATCAAATACAAGTCACTTATCAACTCCCAAAGCAAAGATTCCACAGCCTGAAAAGCCATAGTTTAATTAAAAAAAACTGATCGATTCAGAAAACAAAAGCTTCTCTCATACCAGAACTACTCAGGTCTCGCTAAACAGTGTTTCCACTCTCTTAATCTGGGACGGTAGACTTTGTGCGTTGGTGTTTTTGGCCGAATAAAACTGTAAAGGGTTAATAATTAAGCGAAACCCTGTATGGAAAGTATGTACGGCTGTACAGATATGACGAGACAAATCTGTACAGATTACGGGTAACAAGTACTACTTGGCATGTACGAAATTCTTATTTTTGTAGTAGATCTATTTTATTTTGTTTAAATTCCATATATTTCCCAGCGCAGTTGGAGCCTTTCTTATCCTTTGTATTCTTATTTTGAAAACACTGTCCATTACTCCAACTTTGTCTACATTGGTGCCAAGATATACGTATATATTTTTTCCACTTTCAATCTGGATTTTTAGAATCAGCTGCTGTGACCCCCTCATCCAGCTTTCTCATTTTGTCTCGCGTCTCATTTTAGTTTTGGGTCAGAAAAACATGGTCATCTGCAGAATCTCTATCATTGAGCTATTTTGTCACAGTCAAATAGATTTCTGATAGTTGCTGCTAATCCAATCAATAGCCAGTATGACAAGAAATTAAGAACTTTGCATTTCATGTTGTCATGCCTACTTTATTAGGTTGAACATGTGAGGGAATTTCATAGTGCTTCAACAGTTTCCAAAAAAGGATTCTCTGTCTGAACTGTTAAATGTGACTTTTAAGTCCTGTCATCAGGCATCATTTTAAGAACCCTGTTACCCAGTACTGCGACTTCATTTTGGTTAGCTTTTCATTAGGCTCTAGCCTATGCGTATATTTTTAAAGTCATTTTTCGCATGTTATTATTTATCAAAAAGTTGTAATTGGGGTTAAGATTAGCATTAACTCTTAAACTCCAGAG
This sequence comes from Oreohelix idahoensis, assembly GCA_024509875.1. Taxonomy (NCBI): domain Eukaryota; kingdom Metazoa; phylum Mollusca; class Gastropoda; order Stylommatophora; family Oreohelicidae; genus Oreohelix; species Oreohelix idahoensis. Next base: position 293,586 of record JAMPIV010010379.1, on the reverse strand, counting down.
CAACGCTCTGAGCGTTGCAAAATGCCACACGCTGTGCCATTGCAACGCCCTGAGCGTGACTTAAGAATTCTCGCCAAGAAATGCAGAAACTTAACCATGTAATCGAATCCATATTTTCTAAATCTAACCGGAACTTCCATTAAGTGTTGTACGATCATTTTATCGAAGATTTAGAGCTGGACACATGTGTTATTTCTTTGTTATCGAATTTATTTGCTAGTCAGTTGTGATCCGATTTTGTGAAAAATTTTTGTGTAGCTCTAGCATTATGGCAAATCATATTCCTGTTAGTTCTATGCCTTCTAGACGAATGTCTGCGTCTAAAGCACTAAGTTTACTTGAAAATATAATGGAGAGGGAAGATGATTTGATGGACTCTGATAGTTTTTTATCAGATGATGGAAGTGTTTCAGGCATGTCAGACACTTCGGACACTTCGGATTCAGGGTGAAAGCTAGGCTTACAACACTAGATGAGCGGTTGCTGTTGCCCCAAACAACTTTAGCCCCAAGCCACGAGGTACAGAAACATCCCAGAAATGTGTAAACAAAACACCACTGCTTGTCAGAAATGATGTGATGGAATTTTAATCACAAGCACAATAATACTAGAATGCTTTGGCAGCTGCGCCTTACAGGTTGCGATGATGAATGCTAATTCAAATGTTACGGTTAAAACTGTCAAAATCATTGGAGAACAACTTTAGATTTCTTAGAAAACTCATGAACATCCCAAGACCAATCGAGGAAGACTACAGAAACAGCACCAGGTGTAAACCCAGAATATGTGGATGAAACATCAACACCACTGGATTGCTTTTTGGCACTTGTCAGAAATGATGTGATGGAATATTTAATCACAAGCATCAATGAATATGCCACAAGACGTGTACAGATGAACACCCCAGCTCAAAAACAATCAGTGTATAACAACTGGAAACCTGTAAATAGGCATGAATTTTTAAAATTCATTGCAGTCACTAATTCAATGGGGTTGGATAAGAGACCAAGCATACGCGACTACTTTTCAAGAGAGCCAAGCTTGTATACACCTTTCTACATCAAAATGTTTGAAAGACAGAGATTTGAGGCTATATATCACACAATGCTTCATGTGGGAGATGCAGATGCTGATGGAAAGAGCAAAATTAAGCCTTTTGTGGACATGCTATGCTCAAATTTCAACAGTGCCTTTATACCATTTGAAAACATTTCACTTGATGAAATGATTATTGGTTTCAAGGGGCGTTGGAGATATAAGCAGTTTATTAATGCATCCAAGCCCAAAAAGTATCACATAAAAAGTTTTGGATTGGTAGACAGTGCCACTGGATATGTACTGAATCTGCTCACTTATTATGGATCAGATACATCATACAATCCAGAGTTTGATTCTGACAGTGGCCATGCCACTAAAATCTTCAATACCCTCCTCAGCTGTATTGGAAGTGGATACCACATATATGCTGACAGGTATTACACCATCAGAGCTTTAGTTGATTTCCTTCTTGAACACAAATTCTATTTCACAGGGACACTCCAGACCAATAGAAAAGGTTTTCCTCTTGCTCTGAAAGGTCTTTCCTTGAAACATATGGAAAGCCGGCACTGGGTCTCTAAAGATGACAGAATTGTGTGCACTGCATGGAAGGATAAAAAGGCAAAAAAACCTGTGGTGATAGTCACTTCAAATGGAAATGCTGAAGACATTACACACAGGCAAAAAAACCAAACCATCCACTATCCACAGCTACAATATGAGCATGAATGGTTGTGATAAGGCTGACCAGATGTTGAGTTATTATGGACTCCACACAAGGAAAAGCAATAAATGGTGGAAGAAAATATACCACTGGATAGTGGAGATTTGCTGCAATAATGCACATATTCTATATGTTTTGTCTCGACCAGAGGGCGCTGACACAAAAATGTCACTTAAAAAATTCAAGTTGATTTTAATTAACCAGCTAACAGAAGCAGCAGCTGACTTGACGACTGAAGCAGATGACATGAGATCCAGAATTGGCCGCCCTATTAAGTCAAATGCAATAGAAAGACTTCAGGGCTCGAAGCATGTTATTGTAAGAGCAAAAAATGATGGACGCTGCAGAGTGTGCAGTACACCAAAGGATGTAAAGAGGACAGTCTTTATTTGTGAGGGATGCGAAGGCAAACCTCGACTTCATCCTCACTGCTTCAAGTTGTGGCACACACAGCGCAAGCTTGAATCATAAAATAATCATGTAAATATATTGTGAAAATGTTTCATTTGATATTTTTCTAGTTTATGTGCTGGAAAATGCCATAATATGGTAATATATATATTCTAGGATTTTTTCAGTGTTGTGAAGTTTTTAGTGGCTACAGCATACACTGCATAAATGCACTAAATTTTGCTATATCTAATGTTGTGTTATTTCAAAAATGGATTACCTTGATGTTTCAAGACTGAATGGTAAGTTTTAATGACTACAACATTAGCTGGCCATCGGTAAGTGCACATTTTGCTTTCAATATTTTTGTGTTTTTCAAATAACATTCATCATGTTTTAATGTCTACTAACAGCATGTTTGTTAATACTACAAAATAAATTAATAATTACAATTCTCCTTCCATTCCCCTTCATGTTGGTATATAATATGTGCTAGTTCAAAGGAAAATTCACAAAAAAATTTAGACTGAAAGATGAACACTTCACTCTATAAAATTCTGCCCCAAAAAAAGTCTGGCACAGCGTGCAAAATAACTCTGGAATGAAAGAGTTAAGAAATATCTTGGTTGAAATGAAGAACAGTAGGATGTGTTCATTGTTGCCACCCAAATAAGTTTTATACACCGTTAGGGTTAAGGTTATGGCTAGGATTCCCAAACCTGACCCTACCCTTATTACTGAATCTCTAAATTCTTTTTTAAGACCCTGTCGGCATGCAACCCACTGTTCTTCATTTAAACAAACATCTTTTTGCATCTGCATCCTTAGTGTAAGCAGGTGAACTCGCAAACTACGGCGACACATCGCACAGGTTGAAATGAAAATCAGTGGGCCGTGCGTTCGATAGGGCCTAAAAAAAAAAAAAACTCACAGACGCAGAAATGAGGGGCTGGGGTTAGGTTTAGGAATCGTAAATCTAACCCTAACTTTCGCCCTAACCCGAACGACTTATTTGGACGGCATCAACTAGGCCTATTTTTCATTTCAACCCATCGCACGTATGCTCCCCCCTCTTTTTTTCCATCTTCCATTCAACCAAAACAGTCATCACGATCAACTTTTAAACAAGTCAAGAGCTATCATTTTGCACAATGAAGATTACTAATTCTGTCGCTGTCACTTACTACATTCATAGACAGGATGTCTGGTTTCGAGTCGCCAGCGGAGCAGAAGTCGTAAGGACTGAAACATTCTTCAGGCCCAGTTAATCTACGAGTATCTGTTGGCATCTTTCGATTATTTCTTTTCCTAATACAGAAGTCGCAGCAGCAGACTTGGTTTAATGTGAATGACTTTCACTATAATCTGCTGCAGTTCATGACCAGAATTTCAATCGCTTATCTAAAAAACCCACTAGTACCAGATCCACAACAACGTGAGGTATCCGTTTAAGTGGAAGCCACTCTTACAAAATGGGAGTGTCCGTTGTTAAAAATCGTGTTTTTACGTTGACCAAAGATTGTTCTGGGCGTCTCTTATGCGACAAAGAAAGAATGGGCTTACTACACCCCAGGCATGTCGTACAAGGCGACTAATATAAGCTTAAAGAATAAATACCCCGTTTAATCCTTCATGGGTTATAACTAGGATATATAGTGTAGTTAATTCAAGATAGGCGTACTAGTTTTGATTTCCGATATCAAAGTATAGTTTCTCCTTACTCCACTCAGTCCAAATAGAGTAAATAAAAAACGAACATCTGTGTGAATGTAATATATGCTGTGCATAGGGCTTGTAGCTTCATCATATAATACAAATTCAACCCCCATCCCCCACCCTTAGGGAGGAAATTATACTGTACCGGTACCATAATAGTGCATTAAATTTTTGGGGGGGGGGGTATTAACCCCCTCCCCCCCCCCCTTTTAATAAAGTCCTATCTATGGCCATGATCACGTTCAACCCTTGATGGGTTATAATTAGGATATATAGTGTAGTAAATTCAAAATAATAAAATCTGATTTCCGATATCTAAATATAGTATTTTATTCTCCTCCCCCGCTCCAATCAGTCAAAATAGAGTAAATAAAAACCAAAATTTTGTGAATGTATTTGTGACCTCCCCTTTCCAAGAAACAAATGTACAATAACAACAACAAACATATACACACACACACAAAATGAAAGGAAAAAAAAACAAAACAAGTAAAGTCTCTCATAACTGCCGTGTTGTTAACAAGGTGAAAAGGGGCGAGAAAGCCCGGGGGTGTCCGGGATGTCACCCAATCCAACAATTATCTGCCATCATCCACACGATCAGACTACCCCTTATCCTCACACCATCATTGATCCTTATATATTAATTTTAGTTCTTGTTATGTGCTGTTTTACTATATTCTCTAGGTCTATCTATTCTCAACACCTGTTCCACAGTTATGGATGAATTGCATGCCTGTAAATAATCTAATATTGGTTTTCTCTGTTGTTCATACTTCCTACATTTTAGTAGGAAATGCTCTATATTATTTTTTTTCTAGACACTCTGCACAGTAAGGTTCTTCTATTTTAAAATAGGCCATTCCAAGTTGCAGTCTAAGAAGTTTCTTATTGCTAGGAATATTTAGTTCTTTAGATACGGTACCTGACACGTTCTTGTTGGAATCTTGAACAATTTATATGCATGTCTACCCTTCAGACTTCCATCCCACTCTACTGTCTATTCCTCAGTTATTATTCTTTTAATTAAGCTTTTGATCTGTTTTACTCATCCCCACATTTATTTGGTTTCTATTATTTCTACTTTTCTTAGCTTCTTTATCCGCCTTTTCATTTCCTTCTATGCCAACATGTGAAGGTATCCAAGCTATTAGAACGGAACATCCTCTGGAGCATAGATAAGTATTTGCCAGTTCTGCTACATCAGGTCTATTGCACTCTGGTAAGTTTCTTATAGCTTGAATAGCAGAAAGTGAGTCTGTTAATATTGTCAATTTATGAGGAGGGTTGTTAGAGAAGATTTCCAGAGCTTTCAGAATTGCAACCATCTCTGCTGTGAAAATAGATGTATTATCTGTTATACTATATCCTTTCACCATTTGCCACATGGGAACATAAATTCCTATCCCCAATTTGTTATCGTCTCCCTTAGATCCATCTGTGTACACTGTAATACTGTCCTATGATATCTGTTGAATATATTTCCTGGCTTTGTTTTTGATAATTACAAGGGGCTTGACATAAGTCTTGGGCCTGACCATGAAGGACATGTCACAGAGAGGTGAAATTTTGTATAGTGTTTATTCCTTTTCAATATAGCTACCGTCTGAATTGACACATTTCTGCCATCTCTGCTTGACCTTGTAAAGACCTTGGGAGTAAAACACCCTATTTTTCAAACTAAACCAGTCATCACATGCCAGTACAACTTCTTCATCGCTGTCAAAATGATTTCCTTTTAGCTGATTTTTAAGATTTGGGAATAGAAAAAAGTCTGATGGAGCCAAATCTGGAGAATATGTTGGGTGTGGAAGAATTTCAATATTCAAATCATTGGCTGCTAGCTGCACAAGCCGTGCTTTGTGAGAGGGCGCGTTGTCTTGAAGCAAAGGAAGATTTTGAGTGCGCGCTATCCCTCGTTTCCTGGTCACAACCTTTTTAGTTTGGTGAGAAGATCTGCATAGTACTGTCCATTAACTGTGTTGCCACGAGGCAGATAATCTTTCAACAGGACACCTTTGGCGTCCCAAAAAACAGTCAGCATCACTTTTCCTGCAGATTTCTGTGCTCTCGGCTTGACAGGTGTTGGGGAGCCCTGGGTTTTCCATTGCATGCTGGCAATTTTGGATTCAGGGTCATAATGGTGTACCGAAGTCTCGTTTACTGTCACCATGGTCTCCAAAAAGTTTTTTGACTGACACTTTTTGAGCAACTGTTGACAGCAATTTACCCTCGTTTGCTTCTGTTCACGTGTCAACAGTCGCGGAACTCAGCGTGCACACACTTTTCTCATGTTCAGTCTTTTGTTTTTAACAGTCATAGACTGGGTGATGCGCCAGACAACAGTGGGCAGTCCAAGAGGAATAAGATGGACTACATTGTCTACACTGGAAGATCTGGAATATGCAGATGACATTGCACTATTAGCACATTCACATCAACACATCCAGGAAAAAACGGATAGACTTAACAAGTTTAGCCAGCAGGTGGGCTTGAACATCAATTTAAAGAAGTCTGAGGTCATGACGCTCAATGTGAGCAACCCTGAGCCCATATCAGTAAGGAATCAGCAATTGGTACAGACAGATACCTTCACATACCTAGGAAGCATAGTAACACCAGACGGCGGGGCAGGCAAAGACATCAACATCAGAATGAATAAGGCAAGAACAGCCTTCTTTAGCCTAAACAACATCTGGAAGTCCTCCCAATACAGCACACGCACAAAATTAAGATTATATCAGAGCTGTGTGCTTTCTGTGCTTCTCTATGGTGCGGAATGCTGGAGAGTTACAGAGAAGGAAATGTCGAAATTGTCCTCCTTTCACACAACATGCCTAAGAAAAATTCACCGAATCTTTTGGCCGAATACCATCACTAACCAAGATCTGCTTACTCGTAGCAAGCAAGAGGACATGCACACCATCATAGCTGGCAGACGCTGGAGCTGGGTTGGTCATGTCCTCAGAAGAGACCCCGATGCCATCACAAGAACAGCTATGCTTTGGACCCCTGAAGGAAAACAAAAGAGAGGCCGACCAAAAACAACCTGGCGGAGGACTGTGGAGGCTGAGATGCAGGGAATGAACCAGAGTTGGGGCACTGTACGAAGGATGGCCACCGACCGAGCAAAGTGGAATCAATTTGTTGTTGCCCTACAAGACGCCACTAGGCGTGATGGCCACTGACTGCTTTGACGGTCGGCGGCTAAGGATCAAAGAAGAAGAAGTCTTTTGTGTAAAATTCTATAAACTGTTCTTTCATTCAGTTTTACTCTACTAGCTATCTCCACAATTGCCATTTTTCGATCCTGGTCAATGATTTTCTTCACTCTTGTTGCATTTTCATCGTTGCACTCTGAGGCTGGTCTACCAGATCTTGGCAGATCAGCAACATTTGAGCAGCCGCACTTAAACCGTTGACACCGGTATTTTACCGAAGTATATGAAGGACAAGAATCACGAAACACTGGTTCCATCTCCCTGTGTATTTCTGTAGGTGTTTTTCCCTGAAACATCAGAAATTTTATCACAGCTCTGGCCTCCTTCTTTTCCATTGTTTTGTCAAATCTTTGGAGCAACAGATCCGGTCAATAGGGTACATTGCGCCGTGCACCGTAGCGGGAAAACCCATTGATGAAACAAACGCACACTTCACACATTCAGTGCAAATAAGATGAACTTTAAATGTGCCAAGTTTCATCTTCCTCCTGTGACTCCTTCATGGTCAGGCCCAAGACTTATGTCAATCCCCTTGTACCTTATCAGTTGTTTTATAAAATGATCATAGATGGTTTAACTTTGGTAAATCTAAGTTTTACAATAAAAGTAGTTTCATTCTAGATACTGCAGTAGGGGAGTGAATGGCTCAAGATTTCACCGATAGTAGATCCAGATGCGTCCCTAAAGTACTTGGCATGCGGGGTGGATTCTACTTCTGGCACCATTTCTCCACCCCCTCCCCCTCCAAAGAAATCTTCCAAGTACATTTTAAGCAGTAAATACTATCATAATTGTGTCCTATGGCACTTTTTCCTAGCTGCCGCCCAGGCGGATTGCTCCCTCACACCCCTTAGTACGCCACTAACTAGATCTCACCTCTGCAAGATTGGGAAAGGGGGGGGGGGGGGGGGGGGGGGGGGTACCAGATCCCTTCTTTGCTGCCCTTACTTTTCGTAACTCAAAAGCTAGTCTATAAAAGGAAAAATAATTGTGTCCGATACCATTGGCATATATAGGCCAACGTCTAATTTTTTAATTTGTTTTAACTTGTGCAATTTTATTTCATGTTATCATTATAGATACTGGTGTAGCCAAACAAGAGAACAGTTGTATATATTATTTGCATTTTCGACCAGCCAGATCACTATTGCCGTTAAGCACAGCGAGCAGATTCTGCGAAGCTCTTGATCATTGGATTAAGTGTTTTGTCATTTTTCTGCTTTGTTGTGCAATAATCGTAATTTTTTTTTAAAGTATGATAAGGCCATATATGTAAACAATTGTAAACCTGTCAAAACAATGACGGACGAAGAAGTAAAAACAACCTTAATCTTAAATATTTAGCATCTGCAGCACACTAGGAAGACCGAGAAGTTGGAATAGGTAAATAGAGTGTAATTTGACTAATTAACAGCTTTTTAATCACATGAATGGAAAACCTCCATAGAAGCATCAAATCTTCAAGAACTGATATGGATCTACTGTTCTGGTCATGGGGGTACGTGGCAATGAAAGAGCTGACAGACTAGCTTCAAGAGCACCCATAAAAGGTGCATTGGCCATGGATAAGGAAGAAATACTGAGGGCGGATTCGTGTTCGTCTATTTAGAGAATGACACTGCCATCGATGAATCATCAAGGCTAAGATTGCTGGAATTTGGCATCAAACGTAAGACCAGCAGGGATGGACGCAAGAGAGGACGCTTCCGCCGTGTATACAACCAGTGCGCAACAGGAACAATTAGCATTCATACCCTACGACATTTGCTGAGGGAGACTGAGCACCCATGGGTTTGCCCGGAGTGCAATGACGTCGATTCTTACTTACTTAGTCGTTCCTCTTCTACCGTGAGGTGTAGAGGTTTGGAAGAGAGAGAGCGCCAGACTATCCTATCGGCTGTCTTCTTCCTGGCCTGGTTCCATTCTAGTCCTCGGTCCTTCAAAGATTGTCTAATGTTGTCCTCCCAGCGGACTCTGGGTCGTCCTGGAGGTCTGGATCCCTGGCTCTTTGTTTCCCATGCTTGTCGTGGTAGCTGATCTTCTCCCATTCTGCAGACATGGCCAAACCATCTTAGTTGGGACTGTTCTACTTGGGTCTGCAGCTGGTGGGATTTTAGGCCTTGACGTATCGTCTGGTTGCGGACCATGTCTCTTCTTGTTACTTCAACCACCTTCCTCAGATACCTCATTTCTGAGGTTTGAATCTGGCTTTTGTGGGTTGTAGTCATTGCCCATAACTCGCATCAATATGTCAAGACTGGGACATAGGTGGAGCGGTATACAGCCATCTTCGTTTTCTTACCAACCTCTTTCTTGCTGAGGAATCCTCGATTTATGGCCTGATAAAGTCTCCCAGCCGCTGCTTTTCGAGTGGCCAACTCTTCTTTGATGCCCCCCTTTCGGTCTATAATAGCTCCGAGATATTTAAAGTGGTCGACCTGCTCCAGGACCTATTCTCCCAACTTAATCTGATGTTTTCTTTCTTCTCGTGATATCACCATGGATTTTGTTTTAGAGCTGCTTATGACCATCCCTCTCTTCTCCAGCTCTTCCTTCCAGACTTGCAGGTTGGATTGGAGATGTGTCTCTGATTTAGCAATCAGGACAACATCATCAGCAAATGCTAGCTCTGAAATACAGACCTGTCTCATCTTCCAGTACCCCACTGAATACTTTCTTGTTCTCTCCTTACATGCCTTGATGACATCGTCCATGAGGAGTATGAAAAGATAAGGTGACAGGATAGACGTCGATTCTGATTAACATAAATCACATTTTCACCTTTTTTTTTGTATATGTTCGGTTATCTTTAAAATGTTTGCTTTGTGTCCTGAATATATACTTTAAGATTGTCTGGATTCCGCCTTCCTTCCTAATGTGAAAAATACATAAAGTTGGCCATGACAAAAGACTGTTTCTAGTAGGTATACACTTAAATGGTCAAATGACAGTCCCCGAGCTTTGTTGATTCTCGTGGCGGAAGTTAAAATCACAGGAAATTGATGTCTCGAGATGACAGGAAGACTGGTACCGCTTGGCTCTAAATTAGTGTGTAGAGTGAAAACTAATTCATCTTAATTACTGCGTGCAATGATTTTTTTGTATTTAAAAAAAAAAAAAAAATTCTTTTGCCCGTAGTTTTAACAGAATGTTAATGTTTAAAAAACACAAAGAAACATGAAAAGGTATTGAGTATACACCTTATTCATTTTATTATGAAGCTAATTTATTGTTGTTGTTTTCGTTCCAGCGGCCCAATAACATGCTGGGGTGTCTGTGGACTTTCCTTCCCACCGTCAGAAGCCAGATGCCTGTGCCATCTCAAATCCTTCCCATCCACAATGTTTGTACATTGGCTCGCTCATGTATGCTATACCTGAGCGAGGGTCGGAGTTTGGTAAGCATGTATTAGCTCTAGAATTGCCATAGTTATCCAAGTTGGATCGTGTCATCTAATGAGCCATTCACGGTTTCACCGTGAGACAGTGTGAACTTAGACATGCATGGCTTAATCTTTGAGACAAGCATATGACTACTGGCAGGATCAACCAGATAACTGTCCAAGCAGACGTGCGTCTTCTTCGACCATCTCACACAGGGAGGGAGACAGCACTCTGTGCAGAGCGGATCCCGGCGATTTTATTCTTGTGAGAACCACTGGCCTCCTGCCAACAAGACTTTTCCCTAGTCGGACAGGACGGGCCGAAAGCGACACCAGCTTACTGACTGCCGGCCCACTGTGAGAGCGTGGCTTTTATCGAGAACGTTGTCGAGCCACGATACAGAGATGCGACGGCTTGCTCACATCACTACCGGGTAAGAAATCCAAGTAGTATATATTGTTGGCCTCTAAATGGGATGATTCTTATGGATGTTCAAGGTAACTTTCACTCAAAGCAAAGTGCAATGTGCGCAGTTTCCTTATTTTCCTGAAAAGCAAGAGTGACTGTTTCAGGGCATAAGAATGTTTCCTAGCAAGCAGTCTTAAGTTAATGTCATGGAAATTTTAATCATTTTAAATACATTAAACATTTTATTACTCAAGTCCGCCTCACTGACACCTTAGCTACACATGTTAACATGGAGACACAGAAATAGGGAATGACCACTGTCTACAATGCCCTATTTTTGTTGTGCTATATCAGTATGTTTAATTAATCAATGTCTTCCTTAGTGAAGCAATGCCATTTGTATTGTTCTGGGTTCAATTCCCCGGTAATCCAATAACTTCTGTTATTTTTCAGTTGTCTTGTTTTCTATTTCTTTATTCCTTATAAAATGCTTGCCAAACTCCATAGCTCAACTAAAAACATGGTGAAGACAACCAGCTTCTTTCATATCTCAAAACATCTGCATCAGTGTCATGAAGACCTCCTCCCAAAGCAACCTACCAAAATGGAAATGTCAAATGATTATGAGGAGCCAAACTACTGCCATGAAAATATATCATATCATCACAGAAGTCCCTGAAATAAGGAAGAAAGATTCCCCTAGAACTAAAAACTTTAGCTCAGGAGACGACTGAAGAAAAGTTCAATCCCGAGGAGTAGACACATGTATACACAGACAGATCCGCAGAATGGGCAGTGAAGAATGGTGGAGGAGGCATTTTTTTATCAAATTTATAAACAAGAGGATCATCCATAAGGCCTTCTCAACTGGAAAGATCTCCAATTTCAGGTCAGAAGCTACGGCACTACTGCAAGTTTTGAGAATCCTCACTAGATCATAACAGCAGCCACCAGCTAAGATAGTAATCTTTATTGACTGTAGATCACTAGTGGAATCAATACAGAACCCCAGAAATGAAAACATGATGCATGAGATCAGAACTGAGCGGAACATTATCCAAAGTTCATCAACCATGGCCCTTCAGTTGTTACACTCCCATACATGCCACACCTCAGAGATGAAAAACCTGTACAAAAAATTAAAAAAACCTGTACAAAGACCCGCAAAACCTGTACAAAGACCCGCAAAACCTGTACAAAGACTGAAAAACGTAACAAAAGAGTTTATTCATGTAAAAGTATATTCAATTAGATGGTTCTGCACCATCATAGTGACATGCGGCCTTTGCCTTTTTAAGCATGTCTTCACTTGCTTTAAAACCTAAACAACAAGAGTTAGAATTTATTTTGCATTGTAGAAATGCTGTGACTGTATCATCATTTAGTCTATTTCTGCAGTCCGTGTGAATCTTTTTCATCATAGCGAAAGACCTCTCACAGTCAGCATTGCTGTCAGGCAATGTCAATAAGCGTTTCACTATGACTGCCAGACTGGGAAATCGGGTACGACCAGTGCTAGTTTTCAGGTTGATTATGTCAAGCCAGTACCTAGAAAAGCTTCTTTTTTGTCCAGCGTCAAATCTTGAAATACATTCATCAGGCAGCAAACAATAATCTTCAAATTCATCCTTTAACACCTCTTGGTCTAAATGTGGTGCAAAAGTGTTGGCCAGCTTACAGATTGCTGTATATTGAACTGTGTCTTTAAAGGCTGGATCAAGAATTTTGATATCCTTAAGGACTTCATTCTCAAATGGAAATTTATCCAATATCTTTTTCACAACAGCAACATAAAAGTTCCTCACATCTCTGAAAAATGAATTTCTCACGTGAGAACTTATATCTAACTCTTCCAGTAATGTCCTGTTGGACAGACCAACAGCAAGTGTATGGTCATCATGCTGTAGATCACGTTCAGCATACTTTAACAATCTTATATCTTTCACCTCTTTTACATATTTCATCTCTACAAATTTGACAATAAATTTTCGTAGCAGACGATCCATTTCATCCATCATACCACCTATTTGGGACTCATCTGTCTGAAACAATTTGTTAAATTCAGTCAACAGAGGTAGCACAAATTGGAGAAAACGTAGTCATCTGGGTCAGTGGTGATTTTAGTAACTGATGAATGTTTTTGACACGGCATGGTTTTTCCATATCGTCGTGGCTCTCGAAGTATGAAGATAGAGCAGAATATTGATTTAAAATTCTGTCCACTACTTTCTGCAAAGAAAGCCAGCGAGTCTGGCAGTGCTTTAGTATGTCTAGTGCATCCACTCCTGTAAACAGTTGAAACTCTCTGTATGATTTTTTTCCGTTTTGAGCTATGCTCAAAATGATAGAAGATATCTATCAAAAGGTCATCAACAGGAATAGTCAGCTGCTTTATACCCTCCTTGGCACAAAGATTTGCAAGGTGGCAAATACACCCTATACTAAACACATCAGGGTTCTTGCTCTTGATTCGCGTTAGTACAGAGTTTGATTTGCCAACCATTACATTGCAGTTGTCACTTGCAAAACCTATACAGTTAATCCATGGGATTTGTAAGTCGCTGAACACAGCATCAATATCACTGAAAATAGCTTCACTGGTTCCACCAGTACCGACCGGCATGCCCAGCAACCTGGTTCTAGGTCCTATGCCATCTTCAAATACCCTCACCATTATAGCTAAACGCTTGTCAGTTTTTCTATCATTTGACTCATCGATCATCAAGGAGAAAGGTGTCTTCCTGCATAATTTGATGACTGGCTCCGTTGCAGATGGAGCCAAGCAGTTTTTAATAATGGCTGTTGTTTTGGTTCGCTTGCATTTGAAACGTTTGGCAATAGCACTGTCCGGAAACATCTCAGCTGATAAGTCTGAAAAATGGTCAGCTATAGAAGCAGCTATGTTGTGTTGAGCAATAAAATTTGCAAATAAAACTTCAGCCCTCGTTATTTTATCATCTTCTTGTTGAGGCTGAGTAAAGAAGGCCTTGATAGAACTTCCGTTCTTCAGCTGATAGTTCCTTTCATGCAGTTTTGTTTTGAAATGCTCCCTCACATCGTGTAAGCCAGATGCCATCACTTTAATATCTCTATTGCATATTCTACAGTATGCATGTGAAGAGCCTAATTTGGATGTCTCAATAATCCCAGGGAATGTAGTTGTCCAGTCAGATTGAAACTTCCCACGACGTTGATCTTCTTCTAACCTCCTTTTTTTAAAGTTAGGCTCAGCCATGCTGTTAGATGGATGCAATATTTCCTGCTAGACAGAAGAAAAAAAAATATTAATGTGAAAAAGTAAATACAAATATTAATAATCAATTTGAAAAATATAATTATTTGTAATTTTAATATTATATAATGAAATAGAATCTTGGAAAAAAATTAATACAATTTATGGTTGAAATGAAGAACAGTTGCTGTGTTTTCTATAGTGCCTTATAAAAGTACAGGCCTAAAGAGACCAGTAATAAGCATTATGGGTTAGGAATCTTAAATTTAAAATCTAATAAATTTTTTGCTAAAGCTGGTAATGAAAATATAAACTAGCGCTGGCGTAATATTAGCCTGTATATTTTCTACCGAACTTCAAAAATTGGAATAGCCGTTAAAGCCCAACTGGTAGTTTTAAATAGACCTTCCCATACAAATTTTAGTGTCAATCAAACATTGATAGTAGGCTAATTAATTATTTAATAATTATAAATCATTGAATGACCGTAATGATGACCACCAAAGGCAAAATAACATTGTTTTTTAAAGAAACGAAATTAAAACTAAGAAGAGAAGTAGGCTAACTCCAAATAAACTTTTCTCTGATCGAGTTAAGATGTAAATTTTCCACGCTATTGTGGTTTTTTTTTCTTTTCAGTTTCATAATTTGGTAATATCGGAATGACGTTCGCCGACTGCTCTGCGTGTATTTTCGTACCAATTTTTCAAATTTACATTTCTTACGCACTTTCTACAAGTTTTAGTGAAATCAAATAATATGTAGTGGTATCAGCCTTTTTTTTTTTACCAGCCGTAAATAATCAATTATGCTAAACCTTAGGGGAAAAGAAAGCATAGGCCTAAGTTATCTGACAGTTAAATCTAACTTCATCTAAACAATGTTATTGTAATTTTTTTAAAAAATGAATTACTTACCAATACTAAACTGGAAATTAATCCTAAACAATAGGCTCGACTCAAAAAAGATTTCAGTGCTGCGTAATCGTTCAAATAATCAGTAACCTCGCGCTAGCTTTAGCGAAAAATTGTGAATGAACACGCCACGCACATCCCGCGGCAATTGAAAAATAGGCAGCTTGATTTTCATTGGTTATTTTTTTTTTTATCCACTTGGCTTAAAATCTCTATTACAAATAAGGGAGGGAAACCTGAGGCCTGTAAACATTAAACATACCTTTATATTTGTTTCATATTAATTTCATATTAATTTATGGCTTAAAATATCGCCGAATCTCATGACGCAAATTGTGTAGTGGCACAAGATTTATATGTATATTTAATAATTAGGCGAAAAAACCCGTACAGACCCGTGTACGGCCCGTACACATCTGAAAACGCAAACACCCCGTACAGATTATGGGTAAACCTTTAAGTGTGGCATGTATGCACTCCCATTGTGGAATTACTGAAAATGAGAGAGTCGATGCTTTATCTAGAAGTGGCAGCAAAATGGAACAACTCAACCACCCATTGCCCTATCGAGACGTTAAAACCATCATCCATAACAAGTGCAAATACCAGCAGAAGAAGGAAGGTGATATACACAACATATATGACCCAATCCATCAGCTTAATAGGCACCAAGCAGATCATTATTTTCCATCTGAGAACTGGCCACTGTATATTACTACGCCACCTCTATCACCTCAGGATATCTCATTCATACGGATGAATTGAATATCCATGTGGAACCAGAATCCAAACTCCTGAACACATTCTCCAGAACTGCCTAACCCATGATGACCCACAACGCCTGACCTGGCCAGAGGGTGCTGAGCTCAAGCAGAAGATATGGGGCTGCCACTCCGACCTGAAAAAGACTGTGGACTTTGTTCTGGCGACACACCTGCCGATTTAGCATGAATACAAACTGAACACAGAAGAATAATTTCTTATGAAATACCCATTTATATGACTGACACCTTAGCTAACAGTGACAGGAGCTCAGGGTGAGGCTTTTGTATTTAATTCTACATTAATCTTTTCTTTCATGACACAATTTTGGGGAAATATTCGCCATGGGTAGATTACTATTACAATGTGCAAACTTTTTAGATTTACTATTGTAGTTTGTAGTAATAGTAGTATTGTATCTAAACAACAATAAGTACAAGTATCCAGAAGCATACTTTTTGCTAGTTCTGCTTTGGACACTGGGGTGTTTGGTCACTTTTTGGCATGTTTGAGCTACTATATAGGACACTGGGGTGTTTGGTCACTTTTTGGCATGTTTGAGCTACTATGTAGGGCACTGGGGTGTTTGGTCACTTTTTGGCATGTTTGAGCTACTATGTAGGGCACTGGGGTGTTTGGTCACTTTTTGGCATGTTTGAGCTACTATGTAGGGCACTGGGGTGTTTGGTCACTTTTTGGCATGTTTGAGCTACTATGTAGGGCACTGGGGTGTTTGGTCACTTTTTGGCATGTTTGAGCTACTATGTAGGGCACTGGGTGTTTGGTCCTTTTTGGCATGTTTGAGCTACTATGTAGGGCACTGGGGTGTTTGGTCACTTTTTTGGCATGTTTGAGCTACTATATAGGGCACTGGGGTGTTTTGGTCACTTTTTGGCATGTTTGAGCTACTATATAGGACACTGGGGTGTTTGGTCACTTTTTGGCATGTTTGAGCTACTATGTAGGGCACTGGGGTGTTTGGTCACTTTTTTTGGCATGTTTGAGCTACTATGTATAGGGCACTGGGTTGTTTGGTCACTTTTTTGGCATGTTTGAGCTACTATGTAGGGCACTGGGGTGTTTGGTCACTTTTTGCCATGTTTGAGCTACTATGTAGGGCACTGGGGTGTTTGGGTCACTTTTTGGCATGTTTGAGCTACTATGTAGGGCACTGGGGTGTTTGGTCACTTTTTGGCATGTTTGAGCTACTATGTAGGGCACTGGGTGTGTTTGGTCACTTTTTGGCATGTTTGAGCTACTATGTAGGGCACTGGGGTGTTTGGTCACTTTTTGGCATGTTTTTTGAGCTACTATGTAGGGCACTGGGGTGTTTTGGTCACTTTTTGGCATGTTTGAGCTACTATGTAGGGCAATGGGGTGTTTGGTCACTTTTTGGCATGTTTTGAGCTAATATGTAGGGCACTGGGGTGTTTGGTCACTTTTTGGCATGTTTGAGATACTATGTAGGGCACTGGGGTGTTTGGTCACTTTTTGGCATGTTTGAGCTACTATGTAGGGCACTGGGGTGTTTGGTCACCTTTTGGCATGGTTGAGCTAATAGGTAGGGCACTGGGGTGTTTTGGTCACTTTTTGGCATGTTTGAGCTACTATGTAGGGCACTGGGGTGTTTGGTCACTTTTTGGCATGTTTGAGCTACTATGTAGGGCACTGGGGTGTTTGGTCACTTTTTGGCATGTTTGAGCTACTATGTAGGACACTGGGGTGTTTGGTCACTTTTTGGCATGTTTGAGCTACTATGTAGGGCACTGGGGTGTTTGGTCACTTTTTGGCATGTTTGAGCTATGTAGGGCACTGGGGTGTTTGGTCACTTTTTGGCATGTTTGAGCTACTATGTAGGGCACTGGGGGGTTTGGTCACTTTTTGGCATGTTTGAGCTACTATGTAGGGCACTGGGGTGTTTGGTCACTTTTTGGCATGTTTGAGCTACTATGTAGGGCACTGGGGTGTTTGGTCACTTTTTGGCATGTTTGAGCTACTATGTAGGGCACTGGGGTGTTTGGTCACTTTTTGGCATGTTTGAGCTACTATGTAGGGCACTGGGGTGTTTGGTCACTTTTTGGCATGTTTGAGCTACTATGTAGGGCACTGGGGTGTTTGGTCACTTTTTGGCATGTTTGAGCTACTATGTAGGGCACTGGGGTGTTTGGTCACTTTTTGGCAATGTTTGAGCTACTATGTAGGGGCACTGGGGTGTTTGGTCACTTTTTGGCATGTTTGAGCTACTATGTAGGGCACTGGGGTGTTTGGTCACTTTTTGGCATGTTTGAGCTACTATGTAGGGCACTGGGGTGTTTGGTCACTTTTTTGGCATGTTTGAGCTACTATGTAGGGCACTGGGGTGTTGGTCACTTTTTGGCATGTTTGAGCTACTATGTAGGGCACTGGGGTGTTTGGTCACTTTTTGGCATGTTTGAGCTACTATGTAGGGCACTGGGGTGTTTGGTCACTTTTTGGCATGTTTGAGCTACTATGTAGGGCACTGGGGTGTTTTTTGGTCACTTTTTGGCATGTTTGAGCTACTATGTAGGGCACTGGGGTGTTTTGGTCACTTTTTTTGTTTTTTTGGCATGTTTGAGCTACTATGTAGGGCACTGGGGTGTTTGGTCACTTTTTGGCATGTTTGAGCTACTATGTAGGGCACTGGGGTGTTTGGTCACTTTTTGGCATGTTTGAGCTACTATATAGGGCACTGGGGTGTTTGGTCACTTTTTGGCATGTTTGAGCTACTATGTAGGGCACTGGGGTGTTTGGTCACTTTTTGGCATGTTTGAGCTACTATGTAGGGCACTGGGGTGTTTGGTCACTTTTTGGCATGTTTGAGCTACTATGTAGGGCACTGGGGTGTTTGGTCACTTTTTGGCATGTTTGAGCTACTATGTAGGGCACTGGGGTGTTTGGTCACTTTTTGGCATGTTTGAGCTACTATGTAGGGCACTGGGGTGTTTGGTCACTTTTTGGCATGTTTGAGCTACTATATAGGGCACTGGGGTGTTTGGTCACTTTTTGGCATGTTTGAGCTACTATGTAGGGCAATGGGGTGTTTGGTCACTTTTTGGCATGTTTGAGCTACTATGTAGGGCACTGGGGTGTGTGGTCACTTTTTGGCATGTTTGAGCTACTATGTAGGGCACTGGGGTGTTTGGTCACTTTTTGGCATGTTTGAGCTACTATGTAGGGCACTGGGGTGTTTGGTCACTTTTTTTGGCATGTTTGAGCTACTATATAGGACACTGGGGTGTTTGGTCACTTTTTGGCATGTTTGAGCTACTATGTAGGGCACTGGGGTGTTTGGTCACTTTTTGGCATGTTTGAGCTACTATGTAGGGCAATGGGGAGTGTGTTCACTTTGTTGGATGTTTGAGCTACTATGTAGGGCACTGGGGTGTTTGGTCACTTTTTTGGCATGTTTGAGCTACTATGTAGGGCAATGGGGTGTTTGGTCACTTTTTGGCATGTTTGAGCTACTATGTAGGGCACTGGGGTGTTTGGTCACTTTTTGGCATGTTTGAGCTACTATGTAGGGCACTGGGGTGTTTGGTCACTTTTTGGCATGTTTGAGCTACTATGTAGGGCACTGGGGTGTTTGGTCACTTTTTGGCATGTTTGAGCTACTATATAGGACACTGGGGTGTTTGGTCACTTTTTGGCATGTTTGAGCTACTATGTAGGGCACTGGGGTGTTTGGTCACTTTTTGGCATGTTTGAGCTACTATGTAGGGCACTGGGGTGTTTGGTCACTTTTTGGCATGTTTGAGCTACTATGTAGGGCACTGGGGTGTTTGGTCACTTTTTGGCATGTTTGAGCTACTATGTAGGGCACTGGGGTGTTTGGTCACTTTTCGGCATGTTTGAGCTACTATGTAGGGCACTGGGGTGTTTGGTCACTTTTTGGCATGTTTGAGCTACTATGTAGGGCACTGGGGTGTTTGGTCACTTTTTGGCATGTTTGAGCTACTATGTAGGGCACTGGGGTGTTTGGTCACTTTTTGGCATGTTTGAGCTACTATGTAGGGCACTGGGGTGTTTGGTCACTTTTCGGCATGTTTGAGCTACTATGTAGGGCACTGGGGTGCTTGGTCACTTCTCCTGAATGTTTTAGCTACATTTGCTTTGGTTACTGCGGCGATTGGTCATCTGTATGTTTGAACTACTCTTGCCAGAGGAGTTCTTGTATCTGTTACCCCAATGTTGCTGGAAGTGGTTCATTCTTATCTATCTCGCCCTTAAGGTAGCTTGACACTCCATTAACCAGGGCAGTCACTGCGTCTGACTCTCAGTCCATGCTTCAAAAGGGCATAAATGGATGGCTAAGACATGAATGGATACCATACTTAGAACTCTCGAACCTTCAGGAATCGGTATGTATCTTATTGCCTCATCGTGCAGGGGTAGGCCCTACATGATGGCAATGACAGCACATCTTGTGGGAATATTTTGTGTTCATTTATTACCCTTCAGCTTCACCAGAACAGCATAGGCCTTCAATTCATGCCAAGTCCTTCTGTCACGTGCCAAGTCCTGTCACATGCCATGTCCTTCTGTCATGTGCCAAGTGCTTCTGTCATGTGCCATCAGCTCAAGGTCTTTCCATGTCTTCCTCATCACTTTCACTTCTGCCTCCAGTTGTCTTCTCCGTGTGTTTTTCGGTCTACCTTTACCTCTCCTACCCTGGGAATCCCAGAACAAGGACTACCAAGTAATGCTATCAACAGTTGTCCTCAATGTCAGCCCTATCCATCATCAGCGTCTTGTTCTCATTTCATATTCCACGGGCACGTCTGTTTCATGTCACCATTTCATATTCCACGGGCACGTCTGTTTCATGTCACCATTTCATATTCCACGGGCACGTCTGTTTCATGTCACCATTTCATATTCCACGGGCACGTCTGTTTCATGTCACCATTTCTTATTCCACGGGACACGTCTGTTTCATGTCAACATTTCTTATTCCACGGGACACGTCTGTTTCATGTCAACATTTCTTATTCCACGGGACACGTCTGTTTCATGTCAACATTTCAATAGTACTTCTCTTATCCTTCTGTTCTATGCAAGTACCCATTTATGAAAGTCTAACCGACATCCTGCCGAAGTGAATTACCTGCAAGCAGAAGTTTGTCTACATGTCAGGTTGCGTGAAATCAGTGTGTCTGCATGTCAGACTGGTAATGTTTGAGCATCAGCATGTCTAATAAGAGAATTCGTGAAGAAGATTTAGACGGCCAAAATAATTTGACCACATAAATATAAATAACACCTTGCAGAAGACCATAACAGAAGGGAGAGTTGAAGGCAAACATGCAAAAGGAAGACAGCGATATAAGTGGGAAGATAACATCAAGAGATCGACAGGAAAGAGTCTATCAGAGTGTACCATCAAGACAAGAGACAGAAGATGTAGGAGATCCATTACAGCCGACCTTCGTTGTGGAGATGGCAGATGATGATGACGTTATCCAGCATACAAATAAGTTATTCATAGCACAAGCAATGAGAACAAAGCATAATTTTATTGGTTAGCAAATATTACAAGCTTTTGGTGAAAAAATCTCCAGTATTTATAACATCGCAAATTTAGTAAATAGCCAACAGCTTAAAATATTGACATAAAAGTTTTCCAGGCTTCAGAACGTTTTTACACACATACTTTTCCCATTTTGTCAATTTGTTTTTGGCAATATATCAACCAGGCGATACACACATTATACCAGTATTCAAGATATTAGAGCTATTCAAGAGAACATATCACAATACACGTACTAATAATAGTTTGAGATTTCTTTAAGACAGCAAACACTACATACATTCCCCACACACAATCAAGAACTCACATTAAAAATTTATTACACGCTGTAGCAGCCACCTTCCCCATGTGCGCACACACACATAATCAATATCTTAGAACAGCAACACATTTCTAATTTCAAGGCATCACATCACATATATTAAAACCCGACAAGCAAAGACCATCTAAATTAAAAGAATTTAATGACCACCTAAATTAAAAGAATTTAATGACCACCTAAATTAAAAGAATTTAATGACCTTCTAAATCAAAACAATTTAATGACCTTCTAAATCAAAACAATTTAATGACCTTCTAAATCAAAACAATTTAATGACTTTCTAAATCAAAACAATTTAATGACCTTCTAAATCAAAACAATTTAACAAACCTCTAATACTCTAACTACAACAGCAAGATCGTATAAACCTGAAAACACTGGCTGTCTAATAGAGTTAAAAAAAAAAAAATGGCAACCTCAAGCACAAGCTGACTAAAGAGTTAATGTAGACAAATCTCAAACATTGGCCACCTGAAAGATTTAGTGAAACCTCAAATGCTGGATGATTATAGAACAAAACTAGACAAAACTCCAACATTGACCATCTAAAAGATTTAATGAAATCTTTAACACTGACTAATTATAGAAAAAACCCCAGACAAATCTCAAATCCTGATAGAACAAAACTAGACAAACCTCAAATACTGACCACCTAAAAAAAATGATTGAAGCCACAAAAACTGGCTGACTAACGAACAAAACTACAGACACCTCAAACACTGACCACCTAAAATATTTAGAAAAACTTTAATGACTGGATGACGATAGAACACCACGAGACAAACCTCAAATATTGGTTAATTAAACAAGTAAACCTAGCCAAATCTCAAATACTGACAGGGACCCAAAGACACAGCAACAGAGAATGCAGTCAACGACCCATAGCTTGACTGCTTGCGTCAGCGAACCAGAGCTGACCAAGACCCTACTCCACCTCCAAGTGGTGGTCCTGGAAACAGGCTGCATCACTGCAGTCTGGCTGAGAGAGTAGAGATCGAAGAGAGAAGGCAAACCCGGTCCCAAAAAATGCCGTGCTGAAGTTGGATGTGTCGGCCGAAAGGCAGAGATATCGCAGCCTCGCTGTAAACAGACACAATGCAACCAACGTCCTTTTCAGGATGAACGAGGAAGAAGAAGAAATACTGACTGATTAAAAGAGTAAAACTAGACAAACCTCAAATACTGACTGATTAACAAAGATAAAACTAGACAAACCTCAAATACTGACTGATTAACAAAGATAAAACTAGACAAACCTCAAATACTGACTGATTAACAAAGATAAAACTAGACAAACCTCAAATATTGACTGATTAACAAAGATAAAACTAGACAAACCTCAAATACTGACTGATTAACAAAGATAAAACTAGACCAACCTCAAAGCAATGGCTCATTAAAAGATTTAAACTAGACAAACCTCAATCTATGGCCGACTGCTGACAAACATGGTGGACCTTGAACACATGTTAAAATAGTTAATACTAGAGAAATTTGAAACAATACCATAACATAACAACATAACAGCAAAACTAAACGAACTTCCAATACTGGCTATGACATAACACTTGTAGATGTGACTACAAGACCCTATGCTCCCGTCTTCTACCCATCACATCCAATACTACCAAGACAGTGATATTCTGTGTGAAATGTTGTTGCAAAGTGACAGCATGTGAGAAAAGTGAATATCCTTATTATGGATGATGTTGTATGTGGATTAATGATAGTTTGTGACATTTTGTAAGAAATAATGATGTCACATCTGAGAAATATCCATATTTTACATGATGTTGTATGTGGATTAATGATAGTTTGTGACATTTTGTAAGAAATAATGATGTCACGTCTGAGAAATATCCATATTTTACATGATGTTGTATGTGGATTAATGATAGTTTGTGACATTTTGTGAGACATAATGATGTCATGTGTGAAACTATATTGCAGTAATTTATAATACCCTTGAGATGCCCTATTTCTGTGTTTTCCAAAGTGTGCTAAGCTTACTTCCAAGGGTAATCACAAAGGGTCCAGGCAATACACGGCAGAGTTTTTAAATTTTACTTTATCATACATTATTTTTTTAGCTGCAGAAAATTATTAATTAAAGGATACTCATATTTCACATGCATGGAGACCCATGCTGGTAGCCTGCATTGGGGTAAAAATCCGCCATTATTATCCACTATCTGTCAGAATGTTTATTGATTTTTTATTAATACTTAAATTATTTTAATACTTTAAATTAAAAAAAAAATTATTTCTATATATAGTACATACTGTTTATTAGATATACATTAATAAATCCATAGCATATTATATATGCGCTAGTTAAAATTGTCATAAAGGGTACACAGTTATGTAAGTTTGGGAAACTGCCCTGCATGAATTTATAATAACACTGTGATGCCCTACATGTTGATTTTATGATACCCTTGTGATGCCCCATATAAATTTATGATGTCCGTGTAATACACTATATGAATTTACACTACCCGTATCATGTTCTACATGACATCCTTGTGGTGTTCTACAGAGAGAATTAATAATATCCTTGTGTTCTACAGACAGAATTAATGATATCCTTGTGTTCTACAGACAGAATTAATGATATTCTTGTGGTGTTTTACAGAGAGAATTAATGGCATCTTGTGGTGTTCTAGAGAGAGAAATAATGATATCCTTGTGGTGTTCTATAGAGATAATTAATGATATACTTGTGGTGTTCTAGAGAGAGGATTAGTGATATCCTTGTGGTGTTCTACAGAGAGAATTAATGACATCCTTGTGGTGTTCTAGAGAGATAATTAATATCATCCTTGTGGTGTTCTAGACAGAATTAATGGTGTCCTACAGACAGAATGAATGATATCCTTGTGGTGTTCTACAGAGAGAATTAATTATATTCTTGCGGTGTTCTACAGAGAGAATTAATGACATCTGTGTGGTGTTCTACAGAGAGAATTAATGACATCCTTGTGGTGTTCTATAGAGAGAATTAATGATATCTTTGTGGTGTTCTATAGAGAGAATTAATGATATCCTTGTGGTGTTCTATAGAGAGAATTAATGACATCTTTGTGGTGTTCTGTAGAGAGAATTAATGATATTCTTGTGTTATAGAGATAATTAATGACATCCTTGTGGTGTTCTAGACAGAATTAATGATATCCTGGTGGTGTTCTACAGAGAGAATTAATGATATCTTTGAGGTGTTCTACAGATAATTAATTATATACTTGTGGTGTTCTTCACAGATATTTAATATATCCATGTGATTTTCTACAAACAGAAATAATGATATCCTTGTGATTTTGTATAGAGAGAATTAATGATATCCTAGTGACGTTTTACATTTTTCACAAGATGATTTAGATACTTGTTGGAGTAGACAGGACTTGAATGTGACACACTTAGTTTGATATACATTTACTGCCTTTCAGAAGTTTCATCACACTCATCTGACACCACAGAAGGCAATGCAGAGGGGGTAAATGATTGTCCACCGGCTGGCCTTATAAAAATACACTTCTGAAAAGACATAACACTTTATAAATTTACACTTCCTGCACAGATATAAGAAAACCTGCTTTCCACTGAAAAAATGGCTACATCAAATTAGAATGATACAATGCACTGCTTTTTTAAAGAATTAAAAATGAAATACAGGTAATTTTTTTTTTAAAATACCAAGACCTACAGGTTAAAACTCAAGACTTTTAATATTCCCAACACAGCAAACACAAAGATAAAAGACACAGCACACATACAAACATTTGTATAAAAATAGTGTTTGCATTAGCTCCCAGATGGACTAAGAACTCATATTATGCCAGTATCAGAGAAGTAAGCACTTGCACATCATATAACATGGTACACCCAATCATGGCTCTACCCCATTTACACAAAATCCCACCAGTAAACTTTGTTAAACACCATCAATGATCTTCAAGCTTTGTTAATATCATCTTCCCTCATTAAGCTCTACTAATTCACTCTCAAACTGTCAGTATCATGTTCCATTATTAAGCTGTCAAGACACCAGTCCCTTTTAAACAGTCAACACCCCTTCCCACCATCAAGCACCTTCTACATCATCAAGCTCTGTCAAAATCAACTCCCACCATCAAGCTCTGTCAAAATCACCTGCCACTATTAAAATCCCCTGCTACCATCAAGCTCTGTCACCATCACCTTCCACCATTAACATCACCTCTCAACCATCAAGCTCTGTCAAAATCAACTCCCACCATCAAGCTCTGTCAAAATCCTCTCCCACCATCAAGCTCTGTCACCATCACCTTCCACCATCAACATCATCTCCCACGATCAAACTCTGTCATAATCACAACTGATCATTAAACTTTAGAGAAACACCACTACTAAAAGTGTCCCTTCATCAGAACTGAACCAGCTTATACTGAGCAGTGACATGAAAGCTGATCTTGCAGACTCCTACACACATTTGAAAAAAACAAAAATTCATCAACCACTGCTAAGGATATAGACAAGAGCTGGTATCATACATGAGGAAAACATGCACCTCCCAGGACTGAAATACTGTAATACCATTGACTATATGCTCCTGTTGGCAAAGTCAAATATGGTCAAGTTATGATCCACATCACGGCAGTTGTTATTGATCAATTAGCCTGGGACTCTTTTCTGATAAATTTGTCTTCCTCATATTCCGTAAGAGTTCTAGAATGTTCTGTTCAGAAAACATCTGCAGCTTGATGTACCTATTCAGTGAACACATAACAGAGTGATTGGTATAAACGGTGAGAGATAACATTCAAGCTGTATATAACTGTTGCTGCTGAATGCCAGGTGCTTATTGTCCATCAGTTAACCTTATCAGCCACCAACAAACAAACAAGTTTGCTTAATTTACAATAGTATAAACAAAAAATATCTGCTAAACTGAAGCCATAGGTAGATGCATCTCATCACTGCACTCACAGTATTCTGTCCTCCTTTAAAACTTGTATTTGCTGAAGTAATACAAGAAGTTGCATGTCTTCAGCCACATGTGTAGAAAAGCTGAATGCTGTTTCTTCAGGCTCCCCACGGAAAAAGAAGAAAAGAATTGTCAATATACAGAGAGACCATGCTAGGACTTGGACGATGGATCATTATTCTTCGCACAGCTTGTACCGCTGTTCATATCTGCTTCAGGAGGGGCTGGCTTGGAATCTGAAGCATAAAACAGAAATTGGTGGGTTACTGTACACACACACACACACAAAAAAAAAAAAAAAAAAAAAAAAAAACAGAAAGTACAGCAATCCCCCGGTCTTATGGTGTTCGATTAGCACTTTTCCGACAATAATGCCACATGGCTGTTATACGTTTAAAAAAAATTTGATCTTATGCTAAGGGCTAAACTCCCAGTACTATAAACACATGTTTAGGCTGGACATTCACAATCCAACATGCACGTGTGTAACAAACACATTTTCCATCAAAACCTTGATTGTATATTCTCTGTATTATGTGGGTTTATACCCTTCAAAAATATGGAGGCATATCTGGTGTCATCCTTATATGACCACCACCTATGCACAATGCTACAATATACATACATGGCAGTGAATCTCTGTCTGTGAGGCTAATTACACCCTCACTGATTCTTGAAATCATCCACACACTTACAGGGATCCCCCCTGTGGTAAAACTTGTTGAGAACCCAGCATTGCACACTAAGCTTGGAGAAGTCACTTGAGCCCCAGATGTGATTCTTTGGCTTTGACTTGGTTGAAGGATCTCACACTGGACCCAGTGATAGGCAGGTGAAGCTCAGAAGTGGCTCTGTGCAGGACGTGACAATTCCTAGGGAGAGCCCAGAACCAGAGTATAGTATTTTAGCTCTGCATAGTTGGACAGCCCCCTTGGATGGCGGGGAATGTAAAATAGGCCACGCACTTCTTACTCCTAGCTTGGGACCAGCTGTGACGATCCTTTAAATGTAAGCCAAGCTGGAGAAACTGGAGCTCATTTCCTCAGCAAGTTTCTGAATGGCAGAAAAACCACAGGAAAAGCCTAGATCTACTGTGTAGATAATACCAAGGGGTCTTCAACTTGGTACTGGCTGCAAAAGAGCGACTAGCTCAGCAGCTCAGGTTAAACAACAACAACAACAATACCCTTCAAAACGGCACCAAGCCGTGTAAATGAGACAGGCGAAAACAGTGATGATTAGAAGCAGAGAAAGAGTATGTCACTCGAAGTTAAAATTAGAAATTGTGAAGCAAGAAGACTGATGGCAAGAATGCACCAACACTCACCAGGTTAAATTTTAACATGAAGAATGCAGTTAAAAAACAATGGTAGGTCCTGTGATGAAGTTACGGTTAGGACTATGAATGGTGGGCGGCAAATGTTGTGGCCTGACTGTGTGTGTGATAAATCTGACTGCGAAGGAGTTGACAGTGTTGTACAGGAAGTTAAAGAAAACATTGTTAACCTAGGCAGGTACTAGGTTTCAATGAATTAGAAGCATCTCTTATTACAGACTTTAGAATCCCATCTTGAGCCACTATCTGTTGATGGTCTCGTAGACTTGAAACAGCAGTAAGCACTTGGGTTTCAAGAAAAGGAAAATGAACCAGTGCAGATGAAGGCATTTACAAAAGCAAACCTTAACAAGATTCTCAAACTTTAGGATATATTAACTGCTAGCATAATGAAGCATGATCTCAAAATGGAACACAGTTCTATGATAATCCATAACATAGATCAAGATCATTGATACAAGGTGTTCTTTGAAGAGAAAAAGGAGGTGGCAATGCAAAACTAGCATGACTCATTCTTTTTTTAAAGTCTCAAATATCTTCTGCCCCCATTAACCAACTACATCTGGAGTCAGAACAACTTTTTCAACACCAACAAAATCTTCTGCTAACCAGTCGTCTGATGATAAAGACAGCTTCGCCATGACAACTGCAGCCACAAGCGATTAAAGTAGTGGTGATTAAATTCCTATAATATTTTATATATTTTTTGCAAGTTCAGCACAGACATAATATTTTGTTTGTGTTCATTATGTCTGATAATTATATGTAGTTAATAAATGTTAACTATTTAGTTTTTATAACTCATTTACTTAATTTTGATACTTCTTCTTCTTCCTCGTTCGTCCTGAAAAGGACGTTGGTTGCGTTGTGTCTGTTTACGCCGGAGCTGTGATATCTGCACCTTTCGGTCGACACATCCGACTTCAACACAGCATTTTTTGGGACCGGGTTTGCCTTCCCTCTGCGATCCCTACTCTCTCAGCCAGACTGCAGTGATGCAGCCTGTTTCCAGGACCACCACGTGGAGGTGGAGTAGGGTCTTGGTCAGCTCTGGTTCGCTGACCCTGATGCAAGCAGTCAAGCTATGGGTCGCTGACTGCATTCTCTATTGCTGCATCTTTGGGTCCCTAACTTTGATACAGCTTTCTGGACCCTGGGAACAAATTAATTTGATTCCTATTAATTCTTATGTGAAATAAATTTTTGTTCAGTGCTTTTACAGTTAGCTCTCAAGTTTTCAAGCATGAATCAACAGCGCTTAGCAGGGGACTACTGTATTAGATCATAAATGAGTGCAAAATCTTGTATGCCACGTAAAATGGACACACGTTATATGATGATGTACAACCCATCTGACCTGTTACCGAAAGTTTGTCAAATGAGAAATCCATGCCTGCTGATGATACAGTACCGATGCGTGAGTCAGCAATGTCCGCGATGGCATTGCGTCTCCCCGTGCGGCCTGTACTGATGAAGTCTTCCACTGCCACACTAGGATCCATGGTCTCCTGGTCGTTGTTTGCCCCACTTGATTCGCTGTTTGGTTTTGGCGCCTGCAGGATTGATCACAGCAGAATGGGATTATTTTAAAGCAAAGACAAATGTCTATCAGAATGTCAGTTCTATGTTTTACTTTTATGCGGATTTGAATTCTTTGCGCATCTGTTATATAATACTGTGCCTGGTTAAATAATGTGTATTATATACATAAAAGTAAAAAGCATTTTGTTGTACAATACTCTATTGTATTAATAAAATTTTATTTTGTTATATATACAATGTTACAGATGAGAAGACACTAGAAATGGACAGGACACACACACTGAGGAAACCTGATGATAGCTTTGCAAGGCAGTTCTTATTCTGGAACCCCAGGGCAAGAGAGGCAGAGGGAGAATGAAGAAGGGAGCTGGAGACAGAAATAAAAGATATGAGGAGGCATGGAAAGATCTTGCACTGATGGCACAGGTCAGGAGGGTTGGGTATGAGCTTGCTGAAGACCTGTACTTCTTTGGAAACTGAAGGTCAATGATGATGATAGTGTTTGACAGAGGCTGTATCACCACAGTTGATGTTATATTGGTAAGAACCAACGAAGAACATCATTTTCACAAAACCAGTATCAACATAGGACAAACACTGAGGAAACCTGAATTACGAGGCAGTCCAAGCTCAGGAATCCTCAGGGTACTTCTTCTTCGTTCACCCTCAGACGTCAACTTGAATATGTTCAAAGAAAGCAGTGGTCAACCTGAGGCTGTTGAATCTCTGTAGAGTTTTTCTAGGAATGGCACTAGTGATGGCCATAAGCGCTTTCTTTGTTCCTCATATGTTGGGCCACCTTTGAATTAAATGCTCAGCAGTCATTATATCAGTGCCACACATCAGTAGTTCCTATCTCCAGGGTACAAGAGATGGAGGATGGCTGGGGAACACAAGGAGAAGACAACAAGTGACAGACGTGAAGGTGATGAAAAAGACACAGAAAGACCTGGGCTGATGCCACGGGACAGCAAGACTTGGCAGACGTTTGCTGAACCCCTGGTGGTTCACTTGGGCAGCTGAAGGGTCATGATAATGATTGCCTATGCACATGAATTACATATTTACTATTATATACAATTAAATACTGTAATAATTACAACTGTAGTGTTTTGAGTTATTTCTCTTATAAACCTTATGTTATAAAAGTAACCGTCACATTAGACCCTACTGGTTGACGTAACGTTAATGAAGTGAAGACGTCAATGTATAAAAACACAATGAACAAGAAAACACAAAAAGCAGAATTCATCAGGCATGTGAAAGGAGGGAATGGCCACGTGTTTGTTGAGTGTCTGTGTCTAGAATTTATGTTGTACTGTCATCATCATCATCAACATTTCCCTCCTCGCTGCATGTGGAGCAAGGAGCCAACTCTGCCGCTAGTCCATTCACAGAAAGCCTGAACAAAAGCATTCATATGCTTTTGTAGTGATGGTTTCTGCAGCATACTGTTCAACATGATGAGGTTGTCAGCTTGATGCATGTTGTAGTGGACTCATACATTAAGATTGTATCAGCCATCCAGCTACAAGTAGGATCCTAGCTAATGTGACCCCTACAATGAAGATGAACAGATAAACAAATGTTTGATGAAAGAATGTATCTACTCATACAGTTGATCCTGAAGATGTTCTACATGACAGGAAAAATGCTAGTAGCTGTATAAAAAAAATATCATGCATAAAAATATAAATAGCATTTACACAAAAGCACAATATCAGAACAGCATAATGTGTATGTTACCTTCATCAGTGCACACAATACAAACAAACCAACAGAAATGAATAAGCAAAAATGGAAGCAACATAAATTACAACAAAATTAAAAAATACAGTAAAACGATGATAAAATTCATTTGGCCTGAAAATTGAACAAATTAATTCATCAAAATTCAGTAGAATTAAAATATTCTGTTATCCAGCTTTACTGCAATCAACCTATTAATTTTTCACTTCTATATTAAGAAGAAATGTTGATAGTTGTATAAGAAACACAAGTTGGTTGGTAGTTATATTAGCAAGACAACCAGGCAATTACCTGAAGAACATTGTAATTACATGACAAGAAGCTTTCCCTGGTATTTATGGCGGAATTACCCTTCTCCAGTTAGCACCGCTATTGTACATCCTTTCTAGGGTAGCAGAATAATGTTTTCACTTTCTTAGCCTGTGAGAAGTTCTTTTTCTGCCCACATACAGGTGAGCATTACTAAATAAATTAGTAAATAAATAAATACAGGTAATTAACAGGTACTCGTTGGACATAAAGGATGGCACTAGAAAACAGAAAAGAAAATATAAGTGATAGGCTTACCGGGAATCGAACCCAGGACCAACCAAACGGCGTCATCGCCTTGCTGTGACAGTACATCGTGAAAGGACGCTCAGCCAATTTTGCACCACCAAAAAAGTGCATTATTGGCTCAGGTCATTCTCATGACACTCTAACAACTATGGTATATACGACCGTGGACGACCCAGACAGTTTAAAGATGCAATCACTAATATAACTTTCCCATCAGCAAGTATAGACCAAATAAAGGCCGAAATACTTGTGTCCAGTAATGTGTAGTGGAAGACGAATAACACAGAATAGACGGGTAGGTTAAAGTCACGGATGGGTGAACTCTTAAATAAATAATGGAGGAAACCTTGAGTCCTGTGAACAGTAAATAAATTAGTAAATACCTTTTATTTATTATTAAAGTACCTTTATTTATTTATTTACTAATTTATTTACTGTTCGCAGGACTCAAGGTTTCCTCCATTATTTATTGAACATTACTAATAGACATTCCTGCTTTGAAACGTGAATCAGATTTCTTCATATACCCTTATTTCTCAAGCTGATCGACCATTTTCTGTTCTGCCAAGAATTATCTCCATGCCTTTTAGTCTGACAGGATTTATTTCCATTTCAATGAAAGAGCGGATAGACTAGCTTCAAGAGCACCTACGGTAGGTGCATTGGATATGGATAAGGGAGAGATAAGTTAGTTGCTTATCCTTTACAGGACGTGGCAATCAACCCCAGCTTTTATTGGCTGTTTGTGATTTTTCTAGGCAATTTTTTCATTCAGTAGTTTGCCATTGCTTTCTGAACGGTACGGCGCTTATACCATTGTTAAAAATCCACACAAAGCGATTTGCTACCAAACCGCCTGCAGCAGGTTTCGAACCTGGTATATCTGGATTATGAAACTGCGTTCATATCCATTAGGCCACAGACGCCGACAAGGGAGAGATACTGAGGACAATTAATGATCGCCTGTTAGAGAATGACACTGCAATTGATGAATCATCAATGCTAAGATTGCTGGAGTTTGGCATTAGGAGTAAGACTGGCAGGGATGAACGTAAGAGAGGATGCATCCGGCGTATATACAACCAGCGCGCAACAGGAACAATTAGCATTCATACTCTTTGATGTTTGCTGAAGGAGACTGAGCACCTATGGGTTTGCCCGGAGTGCAATGATGTCGATTCTGAACAACAATAACAATATCCATTTCATAAATTCCCCTCCCCTGCACCCCCCCTCTGTGAGATTACTTGAAGTGTATTTATTTTAACCCCTCGACTGAAGGGCAGAAAGGTGTTTGGCACAAAGGCCAAGACTACAGAGACAAATGTAGAAATGCAGTTTTATTTCCAGTCACCAATTTGCTAAAATATGTTTGACAGCTTAAGCTACAGACTTTTATAAACGGGTGCTTGCGTAGAATAGAAGGACTGAAATGGTATGACAAAGTCACAAATGTGGAATTGATGACAAGAACCAGACAAATGCCAGTGGAACAAGAGTTGAGAAGAAGATGCTGGCGATGGATAGGACACACATTGAGGAGACCTGTTGATAGCATTACAAGGCAGTCCTTGTTCTGGAATCCACAGGGAAAGAGAAGCTGAGGTAGACCAAAAACACATGGAGAAGAGAACTGGAAACAGAGGTGAAAATGATGAGGAAAACATGGAAAGATCTTGAGCGGCTGGCACAGGACAGGAAGGCATGTGTTTGTTGAAGGCCTATGCTCCTTGGGGAGCTAAAGGGTATTGATGTTTGACAGCTTATAATGTCAACTTACAGAAGATATTTAAACTGTTATGACCACAATCATCACACACAACTAGCATCAACAATGATCATACAGAACTAGCATCAAAATGATCACACAGAACTAGTTTCAACAAGTCACACAGAACTAGTATCAACAACCGTTACAAAGAACTAGCTTCAACAATAGTCACACAGAACTAGCATCAACAACTGTCAAACAGAACTAGCATCAACAATGGTCACACAGAACTAGCATCAACAACTGTCATACAGAACTAGCATTAACAATGATAGAACTATCAACAAATGTCACACAGAACTAGCATCAACAAATGTCACACAGAACTAGCATCAACAACTGTCATACAGAACTAGTATCAACAGTGGTCACACAGAGCTAGTATCAACAAATATCACACAGAATTAGCATCAACAAATATCACACAGAATTAGCATCAACAACAGTCACACAGAACTAGCATCACAATGGTCACATGGAACTAGTATCAACAAATGTCACACAGAACTAGCATCAACAACTGTCATACAGAACTAGCATCAACATTGGTCACACAGAACTAATATCAACAAATATCACACAGAACTAGCATCAACAACTGGCACACAGAACTAGCATCAACAATGGTCACACAGGACTAGTATCAACAGTGGTCACAAAGAACTAGTATCAACAACTGTCGCACAGAACTAGTATCAACAATAGTCACACAGAACTAATATCAACAGTGGTCACACAGAACTAGTAACAATAAATGTCACACAGAACTAGTATCAACAGTGGTCACACAGAACTAGTATAAACAGTGGTCACACAGAACTAGTATCACCAAATGTCTCACATAACTAGTATCAACAAATGTCACACAGAATTAGTATTAACAAATGTCACACAGAACTAGTATCAACAAATGTCACACAGAACTAGCATCAACAAATGTCACACAGTACTAGTATCAACAAATGTCACACAGAAGTAGTATCAACAGTGGTCGCACAGAACTACGAGGGGCATTCAGAAAGTAATGCACCACATCATTTTTCTCAGCTAATAATGAAGATAGAAGCATGAAATTTTGCACACTTCAAATATGGCATGTGCCAATTGTGTGCACCAAATTGCACCGCAACCGACCAAATAATACGGCTGCCCTAAACCGTTGAAATGGAGCATGTTAGCAGCTTGCGTTATAAGCAGCGAATTGTGATAGAATTTCTCGGTGCAGAGAAGGAAACTGTTGTGAACATTCACAAGCGTCTATGTGATGTGTATGAAAGTTTTGCAGACAACAGGAGTACAGTCAGTCACTGGGTTCAGAGAATCAAAGAATCAGGAAGTGGAGATACGGAGCTGCTTGATCGGCCGCGCTGTGGACGTCCTGCCACAGCCACCAACGCAGAAATGTTGAAATGCGCTGAGGGCATTATTCTTACTGATAGGCGAATCACTACTCAACAGTTGGCCTTAGAGCTGTCAGTCAGCATTGGTAGTGCAAATGCAGTTATAAAAACTCTCGGATTTTCTAAGGTTTGCGCAAGATGGGTTCCTCGAAGTCTCACAAATGACTACCGATTGCAAAGGAAAGCAATTTCTTCTGAATTGTTGGAGCATTTCAATGATGATGGAGAGAACTTTTTGGCTAAGATCGTTACAGGTGACGAGACCTGGGCACATCATTTTGAACCTGAGACAAAAAGACAGTCAATGGAGTGGCATCATCCAATTGGGTTGGACTGTACTACCCCATACACCCTATAGTCCCAATTTGGCACCCTCTGATTTTCATCTATTTGGTCCACTTAAAAGATGCACTCCGTGGGACAATGTTTGAAGATGATGAAGGAGTGATTCATGCAGCGAAGAAATGGCTACATGATCAAGACAAAATCTGGTACGGGCTAGGAATACATGCACTTGTTTCGCGCTGGCATAAAGTGGTACAAGTTGATGGGGATTATGTTGAATAATACTGATGTTTACATGACATATCCATGTATATTGTGTACAAATTTCATGCTTTTTGAATAAACAGCTCCTGAGAAAAACGATGTGGTGCATTACTTTCTGAACGACCCTCGTAGTATCAACAGTGGTCACACAGAACTAGTATCAACAAACGTCACACAGAACTAGTATCAACAAATGTCACAGAATTAGTATCAACAAATTCCACACAGAATTAGTATCAACAAATGTCACACAGATCTAGCATCAATAATCGGTGTACAGATCTAGCATCTACACTGATTACACATGTAATGAAAATGAACACAATTGTATATATATTTACACAATGATGTTAACTCTGATATAAACATAGTCACTACAGCATAAATAAAAGCCAGGCTTGACCCAAATTTCTCAGTCCCACACCTCAACTCTCCACATAATACTGTCAAAAGTCTAAACAAGAACAAAATTGACCTTGGCTGATGTCAATGACAGGTGTAACATGCACTCCTGATTACCAGCACTGTCATAAATGCACACTTCAGACTGACAAATAGCTCTCTCTCTCATCATGCTGACAATTATCAGTGTTCTCTGACTTATAACAATAAGATTGACAGTGTCCCTAAATCTGAGGGGTGTGTCCCCCACCCAAGGTGTAAAGGGAATACATTAGAATTATGAGATGCCTCCTAGAACATTTATCACAACTGCTTTCTCACTAGAAAAAAATGTATCAAGTTTAGAATCAAACTACATAGCAGGGTTTCTTAAACTTTTAGTGCCATGGACCCCTTTGACTGTCCGATGAAGGCTATGGACCCCTTTGATTGTCCAATGAAGGCTATGGACCCCTTTGATTGTTCGATGAAAGCTATGGACCCATTCTTGGAAAAAAACTGTACCTAAATGCATACTAAAAAAACGACATTTTAAATCTTAGGTTATGTACATGGACCCCCGAAGGGATCTGTGGACCACAGGTTAAGAAACCCTGCTATGTAGTTTTCTGTGTGTGTATTTGTATGAAACTGAATGCTGCTCAGCAAGTGTAAAAGGTGAAGGTAGTCTCATAGAAGATATTGCTGTAGGGAAGTGAAGTCGTACATACTTCATTACACTAGGTCCAGCTTTATATACTGGGCTAACATATTCCCTTTCTTGCTGCCTTTGCCTTTCATAACTCAAGAGCAGAGTCAGATACCCATTTACATCTGGTTAGACTGGATGTGACGCTATCAGGCTTCGATCCCAGAACCTTATAACTTTACCGCAAGAGGCAAGCGCTCTAACGACTTAGCCAATCAAGTGTATGTGAGGAATTGGGCAGAAAAAGAAAATCCCTGTAGTAACAATTTCTTGACTGGTTAATCTGGGGAAGAATGGGAGGTAAGACAAGGTGATATCCTGTCACCTTATCTTTTCATACTCCTCATGGACGATGTCATCAAGGCTTGTAAGGAGTAAGAGCTAGGGATCCAGACCTGCAGGACGACCCAAAGTCCGCTGGGAGGACAACATTAAACAATCTTTAAAGTAACGAGGCCTAGAATGGAACCAAGCCAGGAGGAAGACAGCCGATAGAATAGTATGGCACTCTCTCATACAAACCTCTACACCTCACGGTAGAAGAGGAATGAATAAGTAAGTAAGAATGGGAGGTGTGAACGTTTAGTTCATTCTCAGAGGAGGTATGAGGGCACAAAGGATTCCTGCGCTACATCAATCCTAAAGAGTCCTTAAGCAACTCTCAGCATCTTCATCAATCACATCTACCCAAACCTAGGATCGACCTGTATAAAAAGAAATTTTCCACATACAGCACAAACACCAAATTAACATTATACAGCAGTAGCTTACTTTCTGTGCTTCTGTATGGTGGAATACAGAAATTTCCAAACTGTCCCCTTTTTACATAACCTGCCTAAGGAAAATTGTCTACATTTTTGACCAATTACTGTCATCAACCAAGAACTGCTTACTTGGGTGCAATCAAGACAATATGCACACCATCACAGTTGGCAGACACTGGAATTAGGTTGGCCATGACCTCAAAGGAGACCCACGCAATATCACAGGAACTACTATCCTATGGATGACAGAAGGAAGGCGAGCAGAGAGACTGACCAAAAACAATTTGCCGGAGAACTGAGGCACTACACGAAGGATGGTCACGATCAACAAGTAAAAAACAGTTTGTTGCTGCCTTACAAGACACCACTTTGTGTGGTGGCCACTGACAGCTTTCTCAGTCAGTGGCTAAGGATCCAAGAAGAAAAAAAGCACAATTCAAACATCTATTAAGCAGACTTTTTACACCAAGAACTAATGCATGGAGGCATATCTGGAGTCATTCTTATATGACCTCTAGAGTCATTCTTATATGACCACCAGTTATGCACAATGCTACAATATATGTACATGGAAGTGAACCTCTGTCCGTGAGGCTAATTACATCGTCATTGACTTTTGAAATCATCCACACACTTGCAGGGATTCCATCTGTGGTGATACTTGTTGAGAACCCAGCATTGCACACTAAGCTTGGAGAAGTCACTTGAGCCCCAGGCATAATTCTTTGGCTTTGACTTGGTTGACTGCATGCAGAAGGATCTCACTATGGACCCAGTGATAGGCATGGGAAGCTTAGAAGTGGCTCTTTGTAGGACGTGACAATTCCTTGGGAGAGCCCAGAACCAGAGTACAGTATTTTAGCTCTGCATAGTTGGAAAGCCCCCTTGGATGACGCGGAATGCATAGTATGCCTTGCACTTCTTACTCCTAGCTTAGGACCAGTCGTGACGATCCTTTAAATGCAAGCCAAGCTGGAGCTCATGACTTCAACTCAACACATTTTAGAATCACAGAAAAACCACAGGAAAAGCCTAGATCTACAGTGTAGATAATACCAAGGAGTCTTCAATTTGGTATTGGCTGCTAAAGAGCGAGAAGCTCAGCAGCCCTAGTTAAACAACAACAACACCCAGAACATACGCCCTTATATATCAACTCTTTCTTATGCATAATTTTTATTATATTTGTATCGTAGCATTACTATACGTTTTATATGCGAGAATGGAACAATATACATTCTACTTAAAAGTATGTAGTGTGGTAATTCACAAAGAAAGTGAAAATGTGTAAAAGAATGAGCAGATATACATATCATCTTTTTTAACTTCTATTCCTTTGTTTTTTTATTTTCTTTCCAATATTCTAATATGTTATTGTCACAGAAGTGTGTAAGAAGGTCATTATTCAGAACGTGTTTCTCTTTCAGCATTAATGTTTCATACCAAACTGTACAAATTAATTGTTAACGCTCTGCCCTCATGAGCAAGTGTCAAGATAAACAAAGAAAATTTGTTGTGTATAACGTTCAGCTAAAAAAGAGTCAGTCATTTCCACTTCAACTTGAACAAACAACTCTTCTCACATAGCTGGTGCAGAAACTACGTGCGGTGAAAGTCCAAACTCAAACTACCTCAATTACAGACTTCCCCAACGTTTATCTGTGTTTCACGCTTAAGCGTTTCAGCAGTGGCTTTTAAGTTAAAATAGAACAAAATAAAAATTTGGTTTCATCTATTTTCTGATAATTTAGAACCTCCTGAATCTAAATATTTTCTGATAATTTAGAACCTCCTGAATCTAAATATTTTCTGATAATTTAGAACCTCCTGAATCTAAATATTTTCTGATAATTTAGAACCTCCTGAATTTAAATACGCCAAAATCTATTGTCAGAACAAATGATAGAATTATGTATCCTGACTTATGGTGATTACATTTTCTAGAAAAATTGTGCTTTTCCAATGAAGACAAATCTTAATTTCTGTGGGGAAAAAAGCATCAGGCCGAAACGATCATGTATTGATCAAATATTCACACTAAGAACAATTATAGAAGAATCAGTGGAAAGGCAATCGCCACTTATTATCACCTTCGTCGATTTTCAAAAAGCCTTTGATAGTCTACACCGCCCATCATTGTGGAAGATACTTACAATCTATGGTTTTCCAACAAAATATGTGAATATAATCAAAGCGCTATATGACAATGCAAGATGTTGTGTTAGAACAAATAAAGGGAATACAGAATGGTTTACAGTAGAAACAGGGGTGAAACAAGGCTGTATTATGTCACCACTACTTTTTGGAATAGCTATTGATTGGGTTATGAGAAACTATACCCACAATGAACAATTGGGTATAAAATGGACAAATGGAAAATTCCTGGGGGACCTGGATTTCGCAGATGATGTAGCATTCTTAAGTTCAACACCAAGACAAGCCCAAGAAGCAATAAATAATTTGTGTCATCTCTCGGTTAAAATTTGGTCTCCAAATAAATGCCTCTAAAACTAAAGCTATGAACTTTTCTAACGAGACCTTTGATATCATCTTGAACGGGGAAAAACTACAGAAAGTTGAAAGTTTCAATTATTTAGGCAGTAAAATGACTCAGGATGGTGACACAACAAGAGAAATCCATACTAGAATTGCTTTGGCAGCTAGCGCCTTCAATAGATTATCTAACATTTGGAAATTACGATATTTGAATATACATACCAAGCTTCGTCTGTTTAATTCAAATGTTATCTCAGTGTTAACATACGGCTGTGAGAGTTGGAAAATAACAAAATCATTGGAGAACAAGCTGAATACATTCGAGAACAAATGTCTTAGAAAACTCATGAACATCAGTTGGAAAGAATTCAAGACAAATCGACAAATAAGAGAAGACTCTAGGCAGAAGTATGTCTCCGACTATATAAGGAAAAGACGATGGTCATATATCGGTCATGTCCTACGAATGCAAAACAACAGAATACCACTACAGGCGCTCACTTGGGTTCCTGAGGGTAAGCGGAAAAAAGGAAGACCAAAAGAAACACTCAGAAGAACAATAATAAGAGAAGGAAGAACGTTGGGCCTAAATAATGTGCAAGAGCTAAGAGGAGTGGCGTCACAACGAACAACCTGGAGAGCACTGGTTTCTGCCTTATGCGCCGTGTTTGGCGCTTAAAGAATTTATTATTATTATTATTATTATTATGAGAAGAGAAAAGCTCAAATATATCGTAACAACAGGTAAGATTGAAGAAAACGAGATAGAGAAAGACAAAGATAGCAAATACTGGACAGTTTGACATCGTGGAATGGAAGAAGGTCAACAGCAGAACTGATAAATTGTACTGGAGACAGAAAGTTGTGGAGAGACATGATCTCCTATGCCACTAAGCATGGTACTTGAAGAAGAAGAATCTGAATCACAACTATCAATGCTCAATAACTACTCATTGCCATCATTTACATTTTTAATCCATGATTACGATGTGATGCATGTTCAGCTGATAATCTTTGCTTACTACTGTGTGAGCATGAAGGCATTTCAACCAGGAAAGATTTTATTTACGATAATCAGCTTATTTTCTTAAAATCTAACACCACATAACAGATAAAAGAAAATTCTAGAATCTGTAAACACTAGTTACCAGAATAGACATTAAAAATATTGGACTGGAAGATTTAGTAAATTCTGCTTAACCTTCAATTATAGAGACTTCACCACGACATGCCACTTGAAGTGGAGTGCTGTATTTTTGGGCCAAACCACGAGCCAGTTGAAGTGGTGTGTTGTATACTAAGAGTTAATTGAAATCCTGCAATTTTTTTTAATCAACGTTATCTTTCCGCAGTAGCTCCCTTCCCTAAAACAAATGTTTACTTTGTAAGTCACTTGCGTCATATGCTTTACTTTGTTACTCAGAGTAACTTGACTTTCATTCAGCACAGCTCTCATTAAAACATACCTACATTTGATAAGACTTTTGTGAGCAGTGTTTTCCTCAGTAACACTCACTCCCTATGTTACAACTGACAAAGACTTCAGTGTCCTGTACTTTCCTCAGTAACATTAACTCCATATATTACACTTCATAAGACTTCAGTGTCCAGTACTTTCCACAGTAACATTAACTCCCTATGTTACACTTCATAAGACTTCAGTGTCCAGTACTTTCCACAGTAACATTCACTAACTAATGTTACACTTCACAAGACTTCAGTGTACAGTATTTCCCAGAGTAAAACTCACTAACTAATGTTACACTTTACAAGACTTCAGCATACAGTATTTCCCAGAGTAAAATTTACTAATGTTACACTTCATAAAACTTTAGTGTACAGTATTTTCCATAGTAACATTCATTAATTAATGTTACACTTAACAAGACTTCAATGTCAAGTATTTCCTAGAGTAAAATTCACTAATGTTACACTTATCAAGACTTCAGTGTCAAGTATTTCCCAGAATAACATTCACTAACTAATGTTACACCTCACAAGACTTCAGTGTCCACAATAACATTCACTAACTAATGTTACACCTCACAAGACTTCAGAGTCCACAGTAACATTCACTAACTAATGTTACACCTCACAAGACTTCAGTGTCCACAATAACATTCACTAACTAATGTTACACCTCACAAGACTTCAGAGTCCACAGTAACATTCACTAACTAATGTTACACCTCACAAGACTTCAGTGCCCACAGTAACATTCACTAACTAATGTTACACCTCACAAGACATACAGAAAAAGACTAAGAAACTAACAGCCATCATTACTGTTTTCCTTTTATTCCATATGGAGTCACTATTGCAGCTGGTCCATTCGCAGACAACCTGCACCAAAGTACTCATGTGATCTAGCAGCAGTGGTTTTTGTAGTACTTTGTGTTACATGATGATGATGCCAGTGCCCTGCAAACTACAAACTGGTAGCTACTTACTGAGGGATCAGTAATCCTCAAAGACCCCTGGGAAATGTTCCGCCCATCTGTTCATTTGCTCTTTTATATTGTAAAACAATTGTGGATTCTTGTCTTTGATAAGGTCATTTCGTTTCTTGCATTTCCCTGTTAGCATCTTTGTACTGTACAAGTTCCTTATATTTCCTCTGGCTGCAGCTTCCGCAGCCTTTCTTATCAACTCATCGATATATTTTCTCTTCTGATATTTCTTCATACTTATTTATTTGCCTCAGCTCTAAAACTTGACATTTCTGCTTGAGTTTCAATCTGCTCTTCTTATTTATTTCCTCTCCTTAATCTTAATTGATGGTCTGTGTTGTTTATCTATGCTGTCAGCCAGCTGTCTCTGTCTTCCAAGAATACATCTTCATATATTTTTTATCTGTTGCCAGTGGTCATCTGTATTTGCAGCATGTTCAGTTGTTGATGCATTTGGTATTTAGTGGGTATTATAACAGTTTATTGTCTACTGTTTCTTGATTTCTGAGATATTCAACGTTTAACTGATGTCTGTAGTGTGTTGTATATCCTTTGAGGTTCATCTTTATTTTGACTAACAGAAGATAGTAATCTGATACCAAATCTGGGTATCATTGCTCTCCATTCGGTAAGCTCCTTTTGCACTTTCCACGACAGCATGAGAGCTACACCTTCACTATAAGATACATTTTCAAAACCCCACTACTGTTACCATTTTTCTTCCCTATTCCCTTCCATCTTGCTTTTCAGTTCCAGGATGTTAATTTTATGGTTTTCTCATTTCTGCTGCCACATGCACAGTTTTGTTTTGTTGTTTAGAATTCAAACTTCTCAGGTGCACAATCTCTAGATCTATTCCTAAACTAAGAAGAAGAGTCTACAGCCTAGACTCCTTTAGGCTTCCTCTGCACTGCGTAATAACCCTGTTTGATAAAGGACCTTCCTCCTTATGTATAACTGAGTTGAATTACTTGCTCTTGATCACTGTTCATGCTGTTGAAGCTTTTTTCCATACAGGATGGAGTAATCGGCTCTATGCCCAACCCTCCTTAATAACCCTCTACGACACGTCTGACAGAACAATCAATGCAGCTGGCTATTAAAGAAAGTGGGGATGGATAGTACATACCCTCAGAAAACAAAAAAAACTAAGTCGTATGACCAGACATGCCTTTCACCAGAACCCACAGGGAAGGAGAAAAAGGGGGAGGCCAAAGGAAACCTGGAGAAGGATGGTGAAAGAGGATGCCAGAGAACTAAGAACTCATGACCAGAGTGAAAGAAACAAATAGAAACTGGTGAAAAGCAACAATTGCAGCTTCAAGTTCCACAGGCAACAAATATAACCAGCACCAATAATGGTCATATCCCTGTATGGCACCCTGGGGTCTCTGAGGGAGACGCACATAACAAGACTAATTCTCCTTCAGGCATGTCGTAAGAAGTGACTAACACGAGGTTGTGCAAAAAGTTGGCAGCCTCATCATGAAAAAAAATTTGTTACAGAAACCATCACTGTAAGAGATATTAAAGCTTTGGTGCAGGTTTCCGGCAAGGGGGGCCAGCTGTAGTAGTGGTTCTATGCTGACTGTGGGAAAAATGATGAGTAATGGTCATAAGTAGAATCATAAACAGCAATGAGTAGATCATACTTTAATGTAAGGCATATGATGGCTACAAGCCACTTAATCTCTAAATTACCATCAGCAATGACCTCACAAGAATCAACGGAAACAGAAGTTTCATTACAACTAACCTGAACAGTGACTACTTACTCAACAATAGAGTATTCAAATCCAGCAGAACCTGGAGCTACATAAATTATTTTAAAAACATTTTAAATAAGATTTTGCCTCATTTTGGCAAGGCACGTCCCATTCAACCTAGTTGGTTATATTAGAGTGCATGTTCAAATACAGAAGACCTTTAGGACTAACAAAATAAAATAAGAAACGAATTCAAAACACACAATTGTACCTTTACAAATCTACCCTCTTACAAAAAAGATAAAGTAAAGCAGACCACCAAATGTATTGTTTACCTTACTTATAACACACGTATTATCCAACCTTAAGCAGAAAGATCACTACTGTACAAATAATCATAATCACGTATGCTGTATTTTCTTGCAAATGTTAACCAACAGAACTGCGTCACT
The DNA here is from genome assembly GCA_024509875.1 of Oreohelix idahoensis. Taxonomy (NCBI): domain Eukaryota; kingdom Metazoa; phylum Mollusca; class Gastropoda; order Stylommatophora; family Oreohelicidae; genus Oreohelix; species Oreohelix idahoensis. The sequence goes on along the minus strand of JAMPIV010010379.1, from coordinate 249,102 downwards.
CTGCATTTTTCACTAACCCAACATCACAAAACAACAAACTCTTCAAACTGAAAGTGAAGCAGCTCTCAAACCCCCCCCCCCCATTATGACACACGTGACCACTTGAGTTAACTTTATTCCCACAGACACAGTACTTTCTCTGAGTGAAGGATTAAGTGTTTCCTGGAGACGTGATGGCCAGTTTTCTACAATGTCTGTCAAAATGCACAAATACACATATGCGTATGCACACAATTTATATAGCAAACAATGGATGCTCTTGACATGCTGAGATTTGAACCTTTCCCCTTTTTTATTTTTCTCTTCTTTTTCTCCCAATGTCATTTTCCTTTTCGCTCCTTATGGAATATATCACCACCACTTCTGCTGGTCCCTGCGCAGGAAGCCTGTACCAAGTATTCACAGCGATGGTTTCTCTAGCGATTTGTTGTACATGATGAGGTTGGCCAGCCACATGCACAATCTCATATTGGTCACCTTGTATGACATACCTGAGGGTACAACAGAGACCTCTGAGCCCTACATGGGCCCACACGGTGAATGCCTGACTTTGGTATGGTTTTAAGGACTATCTTCATTGCATATGGACAACTCCATCAGTGCTGCGATCTCTTCCTTTAGATCACACAAGGAGGATCTCAGCACAGTGCACAAACTCTATAGCCCATGCAAGAATCCCAGTGTGTGTTTATAGGAATCACACATTCAATAAATATTTCTGTGGTGGGTAGGTTTCTAAGTTATACATTTTGATGGGTCAGCGGCCATATGGCCTACTTTTTACGATTGCCAACTGCCGAAGGATTTTTAATGTGCACAACTTGCACACGGGACTTCCTGTTTTATCGCCTTTATCCGAGAAGGCTAGGCATCCAATCTTACTACCCAGGAGAATAGGGGGGATTACGACATCATTAGGACCACTGGTTCTGAAAATAAATGTCCATATATTATATTCCCTCTACTGGGAATCGAACCTGGGTGCTTTAGAATTCAAAGTAGATGCCATACCTCTTGACCATTCTAACTCCTAAAAATGCCTGCCTTTAAAATGAACTAGCTATAACCTGTTCAACGTCTAGGAGCTCATAAAACTTGGTGTAAAATAAATAAAAAAAAATGGTGCCATAAAAACAAACAAAAAACTTCCCCTCCTCACATTTTCTAGATTTCTCCATACATAACAATGGTCATCAGATTATAAGCTTCAATACCCTTTAGCTCCCCAAGGAGCATAGGCCTTCAACAAACACATGCCAAGTCAAGATTATAAACATGTCAGGAGCAAAATATGTAATCTTTCACAGTGAATATATAATTGCCCCCCAGGTAGTCCCCCCCCCCCCCCCCCCCCCCCCCCAATGTCTGCTGGTGAGACAAGGAATAGAAGTACTGCTCCATCAGGCATGTCCTACTAGGCAACTAATCTGAGTTTGTGCACCAGAGTCTGTCTATCAAAATAAGAATACAAAAAGCAAGAGGAGCTTTCATTGCATTGGGAAACATATGGAGATCAAGAGAAATCAAGTCCAACACGAAAATAAGAATCTTCAACTCAAATGTCAAGTCAGTCCTATTGTATGGCTCTGAGACATGGAGAGCAACAAAAACAACAACCAAAAAGCTACAGACTTTTATAAACGGGTGCTTGCGTAGAATAGAAGGACTGAAATGGTATGACAGTCACAAAGGTGGAATTGATGACAAAAACCAGACAAGTGCCAGTGGAACAAGAGTTGAGAAGAAGATGCTGGCGATGGATAGGACACACATTGAGGAGACCTGTTGATAGCATTACAAGGCAGTCCTTTTTCTGGAATCCACAGGGAAAGAGAGGCAGAGGTAGACCAAAAAAAAAACACACGGGGAAGAGAACTAGATACAGAGGTGAAAATTATGAGGAAAACATGGAAAGAACTTGAGCAGATGGCACAGGACAGGAAGACTTGGCATGTGTTTGTTGAAGGCCTATGCTCCTTGGGGAGCTAAAGGATATTGATGATTTCCTGCAAGGGGGACCAACAGCAGTGGTAGTCCACTGCTTCATTAGAAGCAAAAAGGAAAATGATGATATAATTACAGATGATGATGATATAATTACAGATGGTGATGATATAATTACAGATGATATAATTACAGATGATGATGATATAATTATAGATGATGATGATATAATTACAGATGATGATGATATAATTACAGATGATGATGATATAATTACAGATGATATAATTACAGATGATGATGATTTAATTACAGATGATGATGATATAATTACAGATGATATAATTACAGATGATGATGATATAATTACAGATGATGATGATATAATTACAGATGGAGTTTGATATAATTACAGATGATATAATTACAGATGATGATGATATAATTACAGATGATGATGATATAATTACAGATGATGATGATATAATTACAGATGATGATATAATTACAGATGATGATGATATAATTACAGATGATGATGATATAATTACAGATGATATAATTACAGATGATGATATAATTACAGATGATGATGATATAATTACAGATGATATAATTACAGATGATGATGATATAATTACAGATGATATAATTACAGATGATGATGATATAATTACAGATGATGATGATATAATTACAGATGATGATGATATAATTACAGATGATGATGATATAATTACAAACGCTAACAGAGCAGTAACAAAAATGTCAAATTAAGTTTATAATAATTTTAATACATTACAGGATGTCATCACTAAAAATGGCATAGGTTATGTTATGAATATTATATGTTTTGTACATGTGGATGTCAAGATGGAGATGCAATCAAAATCAAACCAAGCAACAACAAAAAATGGCAAATGCCAAAATGCTTTCAAGTTAAATAAAAAAAATAAAAAAAATTCACACAATGATAAGGAAGGGTTTAACAGCATGCATTAACAGAAAATTGATGATGATATAAAAAGACATAGAAAGCAGTGCAACAGAAATAAATTTGGCACACTGTAAACAAAAACAAAAAAGGATGGTGACAAAAGGTGGTAAAAGAAAAATAAATGGTAAAATGCAAAGTACAACAAATTATATAACCCTGTAACAGGTCAGTGGTGCATTACAAGAGATGATAGATAAAAGACTACATACAAGAAATGGAATGTTGTACTGCAGGAAACAGAAGATGTAGATTCAGTGAAGTCAGACATCAGGAAACTATAAACATCTGCAACACATACCTAGTCATGGACTATTGTCTTTGTGAACACTGGCTTATTAATAACACTCCAGTTTCACACCCACTTGTAAATTAGTCTACATTCTTGTACTCTGGGCTATGCACTTACTTGTACTCTGGTCTATACACTCACTTACACTCTAGTCTATACACTCACTTACACTCTAGTCTATACACTCACTTGTACTCTAGTCTATACACTCACTTGTACTCTAGTCTATACACTCACTTGTTCTCTAGTCTATACACTCACTTGTTCTCTAGTCTATACACTCACTTGCTCTCTAGTCTATACACTCAATTGTTCTCTAGTCTATACACTCAATTGTTCTCTAGTCTATACACTCACTTGCTCTTTAGTCTATACACTCAATTGTTCTCTAGTCTATACACTCACTTGTTCTCTGGTCTATACACTCAATTGTTCTCTGGTCTATACACTCAATTGTTCTCTGGTCTATACACTCACTTGTTCTCTGGTCTATACACTCACTTGTTCTCTAGTCTATACACTCACTTGCTCTCTAGTCTATACACTCACTTTTTCTCTGGTCTATACATTCAATTGTTCTCTAGTCTATACACTCACTTGTTCTCTGGTCTATACACTCACTTGTACTCTAGTCTATACACTCACTTGTTCTCTGGTCTATACACTCACTTGCTCTCTAGTCTATACACTCACTTGTTCTCTGGTCTATACACTCAATTGTTCTCTAGTCTATACACTCACTTGTTCTCTGGTCTATACACTCACTTGTTCTCTGGTCTATACACTCACTTGCTCTCTAGTCTATACACTCAATTGTTCTCTAGTCTATACACTCAATTGTTCTCTGGTCTATACACTCACGTGTTCTCTGATTTACAAATTCACTTATTCTGTAGTATGTACACTCATGTATACTCTGGTCTACATCCCGACCTGTGCACACTCTAGCCTCTACACACAATCCAGCGCACACTCCAGCTTGACACACACTCTAACCTCTACACACATTCTAGCTTCTACACACATTCTAGCCTCTACATACACTCTAGCTTCTACATACACTCTAGCCTCTACACACAATCCAGCGCACACTCCAGCTTGACACACATTCTAGCCTCTAGACACATTCTAGCTTCTACATACACTCTAACCTCTACACACATTCTAGCTTCTACACACATTCTAGCTTCTATATACACCCTAGCCTCTACACACACTCCAGCCTGACACACATTCTAGCCTCTACACACATTCTAGCTTCTCCACACATTCTAGCTTCTATATACACCCTAGCCTCTACACACACTCCAGCTTGACACACATTCTAGCCTCTACACACATTCTAGCTTCTATACATTCTAACCTCTACACACACTCCAGCTTGACACACATTCTAGCCTCTACACACATTCTAGCTTCTACATACATTCTAACCTCTACACACACTCTAACCCCTACACATATTATAGCCTCTACACACACCCCAATCTCTACACACATTCTAGCTTCTACATACATTCTAGCCACTCACACATTCTAGTCTCTATACACATTCTAGCCTCTACACACATTCTTGCCTCTAAACACATTATAGCCTCTACACACATTCTAACCTCTACATACACTCTAGCCTCTACACACATTCTAGCTTCTACACACATTCTAGTCTCTATACACATTCTAGCCTCTACACACATTCTAGCCTCTAAACACATTCTAACCTCTACACACACTCTAGCCTCTACACACACTCTAGCCTCTACACACACTATAGCCTCTACCAATATTCTAGTCTCTACATACATTCTAGCCCCTACACACATTCTAACATCTACACACATTCTAACATCTACACACATTCTAACCTCTACACATATTTTAGCCTCTACGCACAATCTAGCCTGGGTAAGAATATCCACAATAGACAACACTGTGAATGACAAAACAGTAATAACAGTGTCGTTAAGATATGCATATTGCATTACCTGCATATCACAGGCTGGTATATTGACATGTCATACAACAGTACTACACGTAACAATAATTTTGAAGTGCAATCTGGGACAGTACATTCAAATACAATCATAAGAAAATACTTTGAACGAGTGCTGTCCTTACAACCTGACAACCCAATTTGATGTAATATAACAAAAACAGTAACATATCAGTATATATGATTAAGAGAAAAAAAACTAAACTACCAAACCCAAACTACCCTTCACACGAATAACAATATCCATTTTGAAATGTTTAAATATTATAAACCCCAGAAAGAAGGCAAAAGAAAGGCTGACTAAAAAATAACTTGGCGGAGAACTGTGGAGGCCTAGATGCAAAGCACGAACAAGAGTTGGGGCACTGCACAAAGAACGGCCATCAACCGAGCCAAGTGGAGACAGTTTGTTGCTGCCATACAAGAAGCCAAGAGAAGTCATGGCCACTGATCACTTTGTCTGTCAGCGGCTAAGGATCGAAGAAGAAGAATATGATAAAAAAATTGGTTACCAGAGCAACTCTGGGAAGGTTAAGGCAGCAAGCGTGATGCTGACCACATCACCCCTAGTGTGCCGACGGTAAGAAAATATGGGCCTAACTCCATTTTCCCAATATGCCTCAATGGGCATGTAACGGGATCCTTTTTCTCTTCCCCCTCCCTCCTCTGCTTAATATTAAAAAGTAACGGTTACAAGCTTTCAGTTTTATGACAAAAACAATCATCAAGAAGTTCCAGACTTTCATAAACGCGTAAAATAGAAGAGTTGACATGGTACGACAAGATCACTAATGTGGAACTGATGACAAGAATCAGACACATGCCAGCAGAACAAGAAATGAGAAGAAGATGCAAGCGACAGATAGGACAAACATTGATCAAACCTGCTGGCAGCATTATGTGGCTGTCCTTGTTCTCGAATCCCCTGGGTAAAAGATAGAGGGGGAGACACACACAAAACTGGAGAAGAGTACTGGAGACAGAAATGAAAGGTATGACGAAGACATGGAAAGAACAAGAGGGGGCTTGAAGGGGGGGGGGGGGGGGGGGGGGGGGTTGTTGTTGAAGGCCTATGCTCATTTTTTAGCTGAAAGATAATAATGATGCTACATGTTCCACTCGCATTAAAAAGTAAAGGTCACATGTGTCAAAAGTGATTTAAAATATATTTTAAGTGCCTTTAAAAGTAGTTAACTCTTCTGAAATGTTAAGTATGACAGTGAACGTTAAACCCTACTATCTTAGAATTTGACACTGTACTGAATGTTAAACTTGACCACCTTAGAATTTGACATTTTCTGAATGTTAAACTCGAATGTCTTAGAATTTGAGATTTTTACTGAATGTTAAACTTGACTGTCTTAGAATTTGACATTCCAGGCACATCATCTTCAAACACACACACAACATTGTACAAACTTTTCTTAATTTAATAATAATTTTCATTTTTTTATAAAAACTAATATAATATAATATGCCATAACAACATCTCACATCTCAAAGTAACACTGTGTTACCATTTCAACCACATCACAAATATTTGTTACAATATCAATAAGATATTAACAAATGTGTAGATGGCCTGAAAATTTCTCAAACAAACAAATTAAAAACAAAAACAATCATAGTAAAAAACAAGCCAAAGGCAACCTAACCAAGCAGCAACTCCAAACACTGGCTTTGACTTGAAAAAGAGGGCACAAATGAATCATGCAAAACGTATCAATCCTGGTGACCATCACCAGGGCTTGGCAAACAGCTAGATAAGACAGCAGACGTCTGCCTAAGTCAGCAGGAGGCAACCCAGAAGGTGTGGGAATCAACTTTATAAACACTAAGCTCTCTTAAAATCTATCTTGATAAAAACATGTCGGTAGAGTTAGGTGGAACTGTAGAAAGGACAGTTTTAAAATGTCTCTCAGTGTTATATTACCTGACAAAAATTATGGCTGCCTTGTAGCTTTAATCCTGGGGATACCACGCTTTTAAATGTTGTCAGGAGAGGACTGGTCCATTATGTCCCTAGCTTAAAAAGTCTTTCTCCCCTCGAACCCACCATCACCTAAAGATCTACCAAATCACCCCATGTGATCTAACATGTTATGTCCCTAGCTTAAAAAGTCTTTCTCCCCTTGAACCCACCATCACCTAAAGATCTACCAAATCACCCCATGTGATCTAACATGTTATGTCCCTAGCTTAAAAAGTCTTTCTCCCCTCGAACCCACCATCACCTAAAGATCTACCAAATCACCCCATGTGATCCAACAGCAGACCATGATTGACCAGTCATTGACCCCTGAACTAAATGATGTCTACAGAGCTGCAGGTGGAATCAGTCAAGCTGAGCTCACAAGAAGAGCATTTCTTCAAATTGATACCTTTAATCTAAACATGTCCAACTTCATAACTAGTACAAGTACTAACAAGTAACATGCCAGAACATTAATGTTGTGCTCTTTCTACTGCATGTCCCTGAGTGACGGCATTATTTCTCCTGTGGTCAATTATTTTTCCAGTGGACATTTCATATCTTTCCATTTCATTCCAATTTCACTGGAACTTTGTAGCCAAACGTATCACAACTTATGGTCAATGCACCATGAAAAAAAACTGAAAGCCCTGTGTGCTATTTTAATAGGTGTTCAGGTCAGCCTTCATGGGGCAATAGACGCTGCTTCCATTATTTTCCAAAAAACACACCATGAAAATTTTTTGCAAAGCGTGATCTTTTTTTTTTTTTTTTTTAATCAGTGTTCAATTTAGTTTTCATGCTGCAATGCACAACTTTTCCATACCTTCCTGAAAAGCTGGCGGGAATGGTTCACTGTTCATTACAGAACTTTCAGTAAGACATTTCACATATAGAGGATTATTTACTATATTCTGAAAATTGGTAATACTGTGATATGAACACAAGTATTATTTTCTCATCCATTCTACCGTCCTTTACATTGAGTTTGTGGTATCTGAATTCTGTAATTTTTTTCTCCTTTGTAAAAATTCTCAATGACAGCACCTGCTTCATGTTAAGTGACATCACCTGCTGATAATGCCCTTCTCAATATCTGCCGCCTGCTGATAATGTCCATTTAAATGCCAGCCATCTGCTAATAATATTCTGCTGTATGATTGAAATTTGCTGATAATATTCTTCTGCATGTCCTCCGTCAGCTGATAACTGGCATTCTAGGTCAAAGTCAAGTCCTTTATGCCACCATATTTTGTAAAGGTTTTTACTGTTGCTCCTACTTTATAACTATTACAGACGGAAAACCAGTTAGCCAAATATTCTGTATTTGTCTCCTGAGCCTTTTGTTTAAAATCTGAAATAAGCATTTAGTCAAATATTCTATATTTGTCTCCAAAAGTGCACTTTTTTGTTTGAAATTTGAAATACGCATTTAGTCAAATATTCTACAAATGTCTCCAAACCTGCACTTTTTATTTCAAATCTGAAATCTGCATTTAGTCAAATATTCTGAAACTGTCTCCAAACGTCCACTTTTTTGTGTGCTTGAAATCTGCATTTAGTCAAATATTTTGTATTTGTCTCAAAACGTGCACATTTTTTTGCTTGAAATCTGCAGTTAGTCAAATATTCTGTAATTGTCTCCAAACGTGCACTTTTTTTTGCTTGAAATCTGCATTTAGTCAAATATTCTGTAACGATCTCCAATCGTCCACTTGTTTGTGTTTGAAATATGCATTTAGCCAACTATTCTGTAATTGTCTCTAAACTTGCACTTTTTTGGTATGAAATCTGCATTTAGTCAAATATTCTGTAATTGTCTCCAAACCTGCATTTTTTAATTCTGTATCTGTCTCCAAATCTGTACGTTTGTTTACAGTTTGAAATATACATGAAGTCTGACTATTGATCACAATGATATCACTGCACTCCGGGCAAACTCATAGGTGCTCGATCTCCTTCAGCAAATGTTGAAGGGTATGAATGCTAATTGTTCCAGTTGCATGCTGGTTGCATACACACTCGATGCGTCCTCTCATACGTCCATCCCTGCTGGTCTTAAGTTTGATGCCAAATTCCAGCCATCTTAGCCTTGATGATTCATCGATTGCAGTGTCATTCTCTAATTGGGATCATTAACTGCCCTCAGTATCTCTCCCTTATCCATATCCAATGCACCTTCTATGAGTGCTCATGAAGCTAGTCTGTTAGGTCTTTCATTGCCGCGTACCGCTGCATGACCAGGACAGTAGACCCACACCAGTTCCTGAAGACTCAAGGCTTCTATGGAGGTTTTCCATATTTGCTGGAGCCATCCATTTTGGACTGTCCAAAGCATGTAGTATGAGTCTGACACAATAACTGCCCTTGTTAATGAAGTCTCAGACAGTCACCTTAAGGTTGCAGTAGCTGCCTCTACCTCCATTCTCATGCTGGAGGTTGTTATCATGTAAGCAGGCATTGTTATCATCTTCACTCTACTTTCATTGAACAAAATACATATAATCTAGAAAAAAATGTTCTGCTACTAAATATCTGTGTAAGTTCACTGCTTAAAATATCATGTTTGTGATCTTTTTGCCAAGTTCACTACTCTAAATATCATGTCTGTAATCTTATTTGCCCAGTTCACTACTATAAATATCAAGTTTATGATCTAATCTGCCAAGTTCACTACTCTAAATATCATGTTTGTGATCTCATCTGTCATGTTCACTACTCTAAATATCAAGTTTGTGATCTTATCTACAAAGTTCACTACTCTAAATATCATGTTTGTGATCTTATTTGCCAAATTCATTACTCCACATATCATTTTTGTGACCTTATCTGCCAAGTTCACTACTCTAAATATTATGTTTGCGATCACATTTGCCAAGCCCTGGTGACTGAGTATCAAGAAAAGTTGTGCTCATGTCCTACCTCAGCCATAGAATTCCATATGGGCAATACAACCACCATCGACAAACTTTCAGCAAAAGAAGGACAGAGAAAATATAAGATAATGAGAATGTAAAATATATCTGTACATGTGAGACACGTTTACAGTAAAATGATAATCTTAATACAGGCCTGCACAAGAGGCTTTCCCAAAGATATGGTTGGGGCTAAAAATGTGGAACTACCACACCAACAGTGAGTCATATCCTTTTATGTGACATTCACTCATACTTTACATAGCTAGTAAGTATTATTATACAATATTGATAACTGGTAGAATTTGTATGCTTTAATTTGTTTAAGTAACATTAATGCTCTATAAATGAATGAGGATTAAAATTTTTTTTTTTTTTTTTAAATTTAGCTGCTTAACTCTTACTATCCGGCAAGCCCCGTGAAGTGGCGCGGGTTTAGTACCAATTTTACGGCTCGCCAGTTCAAATGGCGCGCAACGGTAACGATAGCTAAACTAGCGCGTAAAAACGTGGTTTTAGCTCACGTATAGTAAGAGTTAAGGAACAGGGGCCACTTCTGCCGTTGATCCCCCATGCCAAAAAGAAAGCACTGAAGACTATAAGCGCTCTTTTAGTGGTTGGTTTCTGCAGCAGCTTGTGTCACATGATCAGGTTGCCAGCTCTCATGCATAACCTCAAGTTAGATGCTTCTTGTGACATGCCTGGTGGGAATGGTGGTCTGATTCTTTCTCTTCTAGACATCCCTGACAGCCGCAAAGAACTGTTCCCTCTTGTGCAGTCCAAGGGGCTGACAGTCTATGACCACAAATGGCAGTTGAACTTTGCTGCGTGCATGGAAACATGACAGACAGGAAGACAGGTGTTCCCAATGGAGTATCCATCGACAGAACAATTCCAACTTACTGGACAGAACTACACAGAACAGTAAAAATATGTGGATTGGAATACTTAACTTCCTAAACTTTACACTTTAAAACTTCTAACCTGAAATAAAATGATAACACTTTAATAGGAAAAAAAAACAAAAAAACTCCAAGCTGAATTACAGTGTACAAGTAATTCTGAGAAAATTATATCCAGGATTCCTGTCACAGATGGTCAAAACAGTAAAGATATTTTCATTGCAGATATTGCCGTAGGGGAGTAAAGTGTTAAAGACTTCAATATACTAGGTCTACCTTTATGAGGTGGGTGACCAATTTCCTTCCTGACTGCCTTTGCCTTCCCTAACTCACAAGCAGAGTCATGTTACAGACTGTCACAGAATTGCCTCCCTCTGCTTTGCAGTAGTGGTCCAACAGTGGCCAAAACTCAAGAGTATCAAAGATGGGTCTTCAAAGGTGTCTAACTTCGCATAAGATTATTCTTGGCAGAGTTGGAGATAGCAGGATAATGATGCTTCTATCTCAAGGTAGTTTCCATAAGATATCTCAGAAGTCAAGAACAATGCTGCGTTGCGCAGGGCAATAGTTAACTTATATCTGATCCACTGTCTTTTATGAAGAATTAAGCATTATTAATTTCAGCTCGTTCAAGCCCCCACCCTGATTTACTCAGTGGAATTCTTATTATGGTATAGCTCTGTTTAGAGTGTAATTACTAAATTGACTGAGACAAACATGCAGTACATTCAAAATGACTAAATCGACGTTAAATTTATATATTTACAAATAACAGATTTAATAATAATTTAGGTTTTAACAAGGTTTAAAAAAAATGAATAATTATTTATCAGAAAAATTATCATCACTGTGTGATGTTATGGTAGTTTGTAAAGGAGGTCACTTGGCAGCTTTTATGGGTTACTTAGCTGTCAGATACGGTTCTGCTCCTTCTGATGGGTTCGTTCTTGGTAGACTGTATTACTGATCACGCTCATCTGTGGTCAAGGTTGTAGGGTGCAGCACGTTCCCAGAAGTGTCAGGGAGTGTCTACAAAGTTGGTCCCTTGTATTTAAGCCCTGTCTGATGATGGTATCTAGCTTTGACTTTAGGCCACTTGTTCCTTTCTTGTTCCAGAGATAGTACCCTCAACTGGTACCACCAACTAGTATGGTAAAAGAATAGAAACAAATACCCTCTGAGTATTGAGTTTCCTGACACATAGTTATGTGTCCCTTTCTTCCTATTCCAGCATCCCATCTACCTCAGACTTTACCCTTGATGAGAATTAATCTTAATCTCTCTTTAAATGAAAATGTTAATAGTATAGATATAATATGTTTACATTTACCTATATACTGGTTGAAAAATGTTCACAATATAGATTGAATATGTTCCAATTTATATCTACACTGATTGAAAAATGTCCACAATATAGATTGAACATGTTTTCATTTACATTTACACTGCTTGAAAACTTTCAGTAATTTTAAAGTGAATATGTTTGCATGGACATTTACAATGGTTTGTAAATGTAGATATTATAATTAGGATGCACATCATTTCCCTCCCTGCTCCATATGGAATTTGAGACTACTTATGCTTTTAGTTCTCTTTAAGAAACTAGCAATAAAGCACTTTGCAGTGGTGGTTCATGAAATCATCATTCTATACGCTGAGGTTGCCAGCCTCAAATGACTTGGACATCTAGCAATTTTCACATATTAATATTCACTTGGCAATATATACATATTAGTTCACATGTTAGTAATGAAAAATATAGAATGTAAAATGTACAACTTACGCCAATCTTGGCTCACAGACTGTTTGCTCAGAGAAGTAGGTTAAGGCACTAGCAGATGCCATTTTTTATGTGTTCTTGGCGGTGGTTACTTTAACAATAATTTCCTACAATGACTCTGTGTTTTCAATTTCCTCAGATCCCGGTTTCCTTATAACAATGGTAGAGATTTCCTGGGCTGTTTAAGTCTTTCAAAATGCTCCAACAAAGTCCGGTCTGATAAATGAATTTTGTTTCTAACTCTGGCAGTCTGGTGGTCGTCTTGGCAAGCGATTCTCACAGTGTACTAGACTGCAGATTTGTCAGGTTATATGGCCCTGTCTTTCCCTGCATTTGTTTGTTATGATGCTAAGCAGAGCGCCAATCATTTCAAACATGCGTGTTTTCTGGGGTAATTCAAAATATTTCCACGTAGGAAAAATTCTGCTCGTGATACAAAAAGTCACGTCTCCCATATATAGAATGAAAACATCCGATTCTCTCTCGGCAATGTTTACAAATAACTTCTTACATCTGCCCAGACAATTACAACATTTCCGCTCAGGTGTGTCCGACTGCTACACGCGTGTCTGTAATCTGTCCACAGATGGGTAATTTATCGCCCGGCACGCCTTATCAATGCTTAACCAAAGTCGCTGGGGCAATTTTAGTGCTAACCTGTAGTCTGATGTCGGCCACACCCGAGATTAACCAACATGATTGTCGACTTTCCCAGCAGGGAGGAACAGGTAACCAAACAGACACGACAACTTAACACTGAGGGGAGTGTAAGAATGTTTGAAAATACAAAATATCTGCTACGTAGCAGAGAAAGAAAAAGGTGCCGACCATAGAAAAGCACGCAATTAGTCAGTACAACAAATGTCATAGAATATGGCAGTAGTGGACAAGAAAGCGACCCAAAAATTATGTGACACAGACAACAAGTTAATATTTGTTCTTTGATGTTGTTTAGACAAACTTAAAATTTGCTTTAAATCTTCCACTTACCTATTCAAGCAAGATGAAGTTATACCGCACAACCAGCCAATGGCAAAGTCTTAGAACTGAAAATGCTCTCAATGATGGATTTCTGCAAATTAATTTGTTAAATATCAGTTTTACACTCAAAACATTATTGCAGAATTATTTATAACAATCACTGTATAATATGCCCACCCGTGTGTTACCTGGGCCCGAAAGGGAAGCAAAGAATAGTAACACTGTACCTTATCATATACGTTATAAAAAGTGACTAAGGAGGGTTGGTGATAAGAGTTGAATGATCATAACGCTGGGATATTCAATAGATGGTGTAGAATAGTCAACTCGAACCGACAAAGTGTTGGGTATACAGGTCACCTTGTCCATAAAGTATTGAGGCCCTGACAAGTAATGTTGACATTGAGTGAGAGTGTAAATGGCAGTTACGCGAATGGATGGACTGTTCTGTAGAGTTGACAAGTAAACCACACACTCACTCACTCATAGCTAGAAGTCAATGACGTAGACTACTGTAGACGTTTTCATACATTTAATGTGACACACACTCTGACAGCACGGTTACAGTTACTGGACTAGGTTGGCAAAAACATCGTATACTTGGAAAAATGGTCTACAACATCAAATAGGCATTTGTGTCGAATGTAGATACAACTGAACTTTAGTAGCCAAGCACTCAGAGTTCTAGTTGTCTGTCATCTCAGGCCCTAACTGACTAATCGCATCAGTTAATGCTAGCAAATGTTTATCATCAATGGCTCCCTGACAGAACCTCTTCTAGCGAAGTATTTCAGGCCGTAAATTTAGCAGGCTTATATGACGACAATCTTCAACCACCAGTAATGGGTTTTATAGTAGACAGATCTCTGTATCATCATCAGATAATAAGGGCATTCCTGTTCTCTGATCGATAATCCGTTAGACAAAAGCGGGGTCCAAAATGGCTCTATCTTGGGTGAGCTTCGCTCACACCGAAGATGAATAATGAAGCATAATTAAAGGCTCTGTTCATTACACAAATGTACCTGTTGGGCTCTGCATATCCTATAATACATAATGCTGCGTACATCAAATATTTAGTGCTGCTAGGTAACATGTCGTCGTTATATATAGTCAATCAATCACATGGACGGACGATAGCACGTCTGCACATCTAGGCATAGAACAAGTTCAGAAAATGTCTTCTTTACCTTGGTCTTAGAAAAATCACACTAGCAAATAGCACACGCCATCTCTTGGCGTTAAGAATAAACACTGGGGAGAATTACTGACATAATAGTCATACAGAGAAACTATCTCATTCCCCAGAATAAACCAGAGAGACCAATCTCCGGACTTCCCTTGTCCGAACAGCATTCAGAAAAACCAACATGACGGAAGTTTCTCAATTCGACACATGCGCAGAAGCGCGCTTGACCCGAGAGTTCAACTCAAAATAAGCCGACGTTAGACATCAAAAAGATATAAAGATATTAGACCAAATCGCCTTAAATAGTCAAGGAATAAACATTAACTCGGGTTATAAACATACCAAGCAAGACCAATCTGTTTTGTTCAAACAAGGAACAAACCGACGTAAATCTAATATTCATACGCCAGGTTAAGACCCGAGAGAAGATAACAAACATAACAAAATATAATATCAAACCAATCAAGGGTTATTTCCCTTTGACTATCAAATAAGTACCTTTGACTATTACATAAAGTGTTCCATCAAACAGATAGATATTACTTTAAACTTGTATTGCCTACCAACGAATCTGTGCGTAACAGACTACCACACCCCCCGGGGAAAAAAAATGAAACTTTTTTTTTTTTTTTGAAATACATCTAGGAGCAACATACAATAGGCTCACAATGCACGCATAATGCGCAGATGAGAAATATCAGTAATTTATATAATGCCAAATAGGCTAAGTCGACGAATAGATCGACAAGTGAGAATATATCTCAACATCTCAGAGAAAGTATTTCTCTAAGTATAAATATTTCCAGAGAGGTGTCACCAACTTATATTACAATACTGGCAATATCAAAATCCATACAATAATTCATACAATAATTCCATATTAGGTACTATGAGTTCATGATTAACAAGTAAGAAAAAAATCATCAAAGGACCAGCGGTAAATACACATTAATGAACCGCTAAGTGGTGATACAATCAATATATCATATTACAAATGTGTACATATTTTGACATAGAAAAGAACTGTTGTAGAGTTAGACATATTAGAAAGTCCAAGACATAACAGTTAAGTGGAATCATGTGGGCATCTACCGTCACAACGATATCTATCACCAGTATTGTTATTTGCTTTGTTGCAACTATTGTTCTGGTTTGACCCGCAGTTTTCACAACAGCGATTGTGATTTTCCCTTTGTTGAAAATATCTACCAGATTGATGTTGTTTTCTTTGTGAACCATTATGATAGCTAGAATAGTTTTTATTGTGGCTATCCTTCCGAAAGTTACCAAATTCGTTGGAACCACATTTATGAGGGCTATCAGATCGCCTCCAATTCCTAGAAGACGAGCCTCTTTGGCATGAATCAGTTTGATCCTGTCCAAAGTTACGCTTCCTTTTCTTAGCAAAATTCATTTTATTTTTGCCTTTGGCAATGTGTTTGAAAGGAGCATCACACTGTCTGTGCTGAGTATGATGAGTAACAGGGATAATAGGGTTCTTATTGTTCCGAACATAATCGTTCTCATTTCGGGAACTAGTACTAAAAGTTTTATTCCCCAATACAAATTTATCAGAAATTTGCGAAGTCGATGCTTGATTCGTTAGAGGAGCCTTATAATGATATTTTTCAATGTTGTTACCCTGATCTGAAGGAATAACAATATGATTACTTTTGTTCTTTGTTACAAGTTTATCAGGACTGACTATCACAGTCGGATTACTCTTATTGGCCTGACGCCAACAATCATTCCTATTAGAGGCAGCATCGTTATTACGTGGGAACCCATATTTGCCACGAAAGGATTTGCTTGCATTGAGTGCATGTGGCTGACTCTTTGCATTAGCAACATGTTGACCATCAGGTTTATGTTGAAATCTATCCACTTTGGTAGTAGATAACATCTTATTATATAAAACAATATCCAATAAACCGTCAACTCTTTTACGAAGTTTTGTAACTTCCATTTCTGTCATAGCTTTCTCTCTAGCAGCAGCTTTATGCATTTTCTCATTGGTTTTAACTTCCCTGTTATAATCCAACCTTGTAACATGTAACTGAGAAGCCAAAGTCTTCTCCTTAACAATACTATCTTTAAGATCCTTTCTTAATATGGTCATCTGAGATGTAGCTTCTAAAACCTTATTCTTCTCTTGAACAAGTTCAAGTCTGAGTGCTTCCATAGCACTATGATGAGTAGCCAAAAGTTCATCAATTTTCCTATCTTTTTCTTTATTCGCTGTCAACTGTGTTAACTCCAGTCGCTGTGACTGAATCTGAATCTTTAATTTCTCATTGTCCATTTTTACTTGTTTCAAGTCCCCGGTGCAAGTATTTTCACAATTCATTGCTGATAACTTATCAGTAAGAGCTTTCTTATCACTTTGAAGCTCATTTATTGTTTCCTTTAATGCATCCAACTCTAAAGCTACCAGTTTCTCCTTATGTTCCATCTTCTGTTTTGTCTCCTCAGCTTCTCTGTCTAAACTTTTAATTTCAGCCTCTATCTTCTTTTGTTTATCCTTCCACTGCATTTGTTTCTCCTCAAATTCTCTTTCTAACCATTTCTCTTCAGCCTCCTGAGCTTTGTAATATTCGCCCATCACAAATTCTTTTAATTTATCTCCAGTAATCCCAAGGGCATTCCCTTGCTCGATAAAATAATGTAATGTAGACATTATGTCTAATAATATGAGACTAGTTATCTCAAATAATAATGCAATCTATTTCGAAGTAAATGGAAACAAGTTCTTAATAAACTTGATTAATCAGCTCTCTTTATCCCAATCTCTGTCGGAGACAAGCCTTTATTAAGGTCTTGTATAATCAACTGTATAATAATAATAATAATCCACCACCAGTTGATTTTATACCACAAGTGCACTACACAGCTAATAGTGCATCATAAATAGCATATGTCAACCAACAACATAATAGCATATGTCAACCAATAACATAATAGCATATGTCAACCAACAACACAATAACATATGTCAACCAACAACATAAACAAAGGACAATCATAAAAGACAATATGAAAACATTCGCAGGAATCAAATCAAATAGGAAACTAAAGAAAATTATCACAGAACCTGTGATGACAACTGCGAGGAAATAACCAAAACAAATGACGTCACAGTGTATAAATATAAATGTTGTATACAACTAAATGAAAGGAAAGATGAGACCTACAAATACAAACAAATCAAAACAAAACTGAAGAACAGAAAAATATTACAAAAACAACGATGAGTACAGCTCGTCACAGCTAACAAAAATAGCAACAAATGTTGCCAGCAAATTTTCAATCGAGAAAATTGCACCTACAGAACACTAATATGGGACCTCTATGACGTGGTATTCCCTATATTAGTCACCTGCCCAACCGACCCACAGAAACAAACACACAAATAATATGTACACATAAATACATAAATCATGTAAATAGAATGTGTTGCAGAGAAGGCTCAGTTATACAATATAATGGTACAGTTTCCAATCAAAATGAACTGCCACTTTAATAAATAATTAATTCTGGCCTTAAGTACAAGAGAGTTTAACACTATATAGCGCAATGCAGGAAGATCCGCCGTTGAAAGTAGGATTTCTCAGTTATATTGCCATGTACCTCTTGCTAACACAGTCAAATATACGATCCAACACTGATGTGTAATGTTGTCTGTTTTATGTAAACAATGTCTGTTCAACAAGCGCTGACCTAGTTACTGCCTCTGCTTGACAGGTCAGGTCACGTAACGAAACTGCTGACTAGCTGACATCGACTGTAAACTTGTACTGCTGGTGTTCATGTGTGTCGTATGCGGCCACAGGAAACGATCTGGTATCAGTAGCTGACTTCTCAATACTGTCCACTGTGAAGGTTAGACCCAGAAAATCTGGCCTACCACATTGATAAGAGTTGAATGATCATAACGCTGGGATATTCAATAGATGGTGTAGAATAGTCAACTTGAACCGACACAGTGTTGGGTATACAGGTCACCTTGTCCATAAAGTATTGAGGCCCTGACAAGTAATGTTGACATTGAGTGAGAGTGTAAATGTCAGTTACACGAATGGATGGACTGTTCTGTAGAGTTGACAAGTAAACCACACACTCACTCACTCATAGCTAGAAGTCAATGACGTAGACTACTGCAGACGTTTTCATACATTTAATGTGACACACACTCTGACAGCACGGTTACAGTTACTGGACCAGGTTGGCAAAAACATCGTATACTTGGAAAAATGGTCTACAACATCAAATAGGCATTCGTGTCGAATGTAGATCGAAAAGCAGCAGCTGGGAGACTTTTTCAGGCCATAAATCGAGGATTCCTCAGAAAGAGAGAGGTTGGTAAGAAAACGAAGATGGCTGTATACCGCTCCACCTATGTCCCAGTCTTGACATATGGATGCGAGTCAAGGGCAATGACTACAACCCATAAAAGCCAGATCCAAACCTCAGAAATGAGGTATCTGAGGAAGGTGGTTGAAGTAACAAGAAGAGACATGGTACGCAACCAGACGATACGTCAAGGCCTAAAATGCCACCCCCTACAGACCCAAGTAGAACAGTCCCAACTAAGATGGTTTGGCCATGTCTGCAGAATGGGAAAAGATCGGCTACCACGACAAGCATGGGAAACAAAGAGCCAAGGATCCAGACCCTGAGGACGACCCAGAGTCCGCTGGGAGGACAACATTAGACAATCTTTGAAGGACCGAGGACTAGAATGGAACCAGGCCAGGAGGAAGACAGCCGATAGAATAGTCTGGCGCTCTCTCTTCCAAACCTCTACACCTCACGGTAGAAGGGGAACGACTAAGTAAGTAAGTAAGTCGAATGTAGATACAACTGAACTTTAGTAGCCAAGCACTCAGAGTTCTAGTTGTCTGTCATCTCAGGCCCTAACTGACTAATCGCATCAGTTAATGCTAGCAAATGTTTATCATCAATGGCTCCCTGACAGAACCTCTTCTAGCGAAGTATTTCAGGCCGTAAATTTAGCAGGCTTATATGACGACAATCTTCAACCACCAGTAATGGGTTTTATAGTAGACAGATCTCTGTATCATCATCAGATAATAAGGGCATTCCTGTTCTCTGATCGATAATCCGTTAGACAAAAGCGGGGTCCAAAATGGCTCTATCTTGGGTGAGCTTCGCTCACACCGAAGATGAATAATGAAGCATAATTAAAGGCTCTGTTCATTACACAAATGTACCTGTTGGGCTTTGCATATCCTATAATACATAATGCTGCGTACATCAAATATTTAGTGCTGCTAGGTAACATGTCGTCGTTATATATAGTCAATCAATCACATGGATGGACGATAGCACGTCTGCACATCTAGGCATAGAACAAGTTCAGAAAATGTCTTCTTTACCTTGGTCTTAGAAAAATCACACTAGCAAATAGCACACGCCATCTCTTGGCGTTAAGAATAAACACTGGGGAGAATTACTGACATAATAGTCATACAGAGAAACTATCTCATTCCCCAGAATTTAAATCACAGAGACCAATCTCCAGACTTCCCTTGTCCGAACAGCATTCAGAAAAACCAACATGACGGAAGTTTCTCAATTCGACACATGCGCAGAAGCGTGCTTGACCCGAGAATTCAACTCAAAATAGGCCGACGTTAGACATCAAAAAGATATAAAGATATTAGACCAAATCGCCTTAAACAGTCAAGGAATAAACATTAACTCGGGTTATAAACATACCAAGCAAGACCAATCTGTTTTGTTCAAACAAGGAACAAACCGACGTAAATCTAATATTCATACGCCAGGTTAAGACCCGAGAGAAGATAACAAACATAACAAAATATAATATCAAACCAATCAAGGGTTATTTCCCTTTGACTATCAAATAAGTACCTTTGACTATTACATAAAGTGTTCCATTAAACAGATAGATATTACTTTAAACTTGTATTGCCTACCAATGAATCTGTGCGTAACAGTTGGGCATGGGGCTGGTTACCCCATCCCGTAAAAACTTTTTACCAAAAAAACTTCAACAAACATGGACAAGTGAAATACATAATATAAATCAACTCAGCTGCCCAAGACAGAAGAAGGTCCCCTGGAAAGGAGGCGCATGAAGCAACCCAGAGAAAGCCGAAAGGAGTCTGGGTTGCTGACTAACCTTTTTCGTCTAGGAAAATCTCCAGGATTGGCACCTGGAATGTTCGCACTCTATGTGAACAAGGGAAAACTGCATAGGTAGCAGCAGAAATGACAAATTACAGGATTGATATCCTGGGTATCTGTGAGACATGGTGGAAGGGCATAGAGAGGAGGAGATTGATCACAGGAGAAATGGTGTTAGTCCTCAGGACATGAGGAGGAAAGAGCCCATCACAGTGAAGGGGTGGCTATAATGATGTCTAGGGAAGCACAGAAGGCACTTATAGAATGTGAAGCAATGGGACCCTGAATTATAACAGCAAGGTTTAAATCAGCCAAAAAGAAAGTAAATATTAACATCATCCAGTGTTATGCACCAACAAATGATAAAGAAGAATCCGAGAAAGAAGACTTTTATACCAGACTACAAAATGTCTTGGACGAAAAGAAAGGACATCACAATTTTGATGGGGGACCTAAACGCGAAAATAGGAACAGATAATGCTGGCTTTGAAGAAAACATGGATTACGTAAGATGAACGAGAATGGGGAACTATTAGCTAACTTCTGTGCTTCAAATCAACTAGCTATAGGAGGAAGCATATTTCCACATAAAAGAATACATAAAGCAACATGGATATCACCAGACCACAGAACTGAGAATCAGATTGATCACATATGCAGAAGTAAGAAGTTTAGGTCATTATTGCATCATGTAAAAGTATGTAGAGGAGCAGATGTGGTATAAGACCACCATCTTCTGTTGGCTAAAATAAAATTAAAACTCTAGAAATTTACAACAGTATATAGCTATAGACAACAGTATAATGTGGGATATCTAAGAAATCAGGCCACAAGAGAAACATTTTCAATCACAGTATCCAACAAATACCAAGTACTCCAACAGCTGGAAGTTCCCAGAACTGAGAATCAGATTTATCACATATTCATAAGTAAGAAGTTTAGGTCATTATTGCATCACGTGAAAGTATGTAGAGGAGCTGATGTGGTATCAGACCACCATCTTCTGTTAGCTAAAATAAAATTAAAACTCTAGAAATTTACAACAGTATATAGCTATAGACAACAGTATAATGTGGGATATCTAAGAAATCAGGACATAAGAGAAAAAATTTTCAATCACAGTATCCAACAAATACCAAGTACTCCAACAGCTGGAAGATGAAGCAGATACGGAAGACCACTGGCAACAAGAAAAAATATATGGAACGAGACATGTGAAAAGTAATGAGAAAAAGAGAACATCGGCACAAAGCATGGATAACAACAGAAACCATTACCAAGATAGAAGACCGGAAAAACAAGAAAGCAGATTTAAACTGAAGCAAAACCAGAAACTCCAAAGCCAAGGCTCATGAAGTGTACATAGAAGCAAACAAAAAAGTAAGAAGAAACATCAAAAGAGACAAGATGAAATATATTGAAGAGTTGGCAAGGAAAGCAGAGGAAACTGCATCCAAAGGAAATATGAGGGACCTGTACAACAACACAAAGAAGCTAACAGGGAAATATAAGCAAGCAAATGGCCTCATAAAAATTGCTTAGTAATATACAAGAACAAATGAAGAGATGGACAGAACATTTTGAGGAACTTCTCAATAGACCAGCTCCAACTTATTCTCCAGACATCCAGCCAGCAGAAGAGGAGCTACTAATCAGCCGTGAACGACCAAGTAGAGAAGAAACCCATAAAGCTTCTGAAAGATGGAAACGCAGCTGGTCAATGGAATTCCAGTAGAGGCTATCAAAACAGATATTGATTCCTCTACAGAGATATTATACAAACTACTTGGCAAAGTCTGGGAGAGAGAGCGGAAATACCAGCAGAATGGAAGGAAGGTTATCTGGTCAAGTTGCCTAAGAAGGGAAATTTACAAGAGTGCACAAATTATGGAGGAATAATGTTATTATCAGTGCCAGGAAAAGTATTAAACAGAATCATCCTTGAGAGATCAAAAGAGTCCATAGACAAGCAACTGAGAGATGAACAAGCAGGTTTTTGACAAAACAGATCCTGTACAGACCAGATAGCCACATTGAGAATAATTGTTGAACAAAGTCTGGAATGGAATTCACCGCTATACATAGGATTTGTGGACTATGAAAAGGCATTAGACAGTGTAGACAGAGAATCACTTTGGAAATTGATGAGGCATTATGGAGTTCCCATGAAGATCATTAACTTAATAAGGAAGACCTATGAAGACATGACATGCAGAGTTCTTCATGAAGGACAGCTTACAGAACCGTTTAGGATTAGAACGGGAGTGAGACAGGGATGCCTCGTCTCCATTTCTTTTCTTACTAGCAATAGATTGGGTTATGAAAACATCAATATCACACAACAGAAATGCAATCCAGTGGAATCTGACTAAACAGCTTGATGATCTGTATTTTGCAGATGACTTGGCTCTTCTGTCCCATAACCATAATCAGATGCAAGAGAAAATGAAAATTCTCGATGAGAGGTCACAACAAGTGGGCCTGAAAATACACAGGGAAAAGACAAAGATTATGAGAATAAATGCAAGAAACGATAACAAGGTTGACCTTGAAGAAACACCACTAAAGAATGTAGAATCGTACACATATCTTGGCAGTAATGTAGACAAAGTTGGAGGAACAGACAATGATATCAAAATAAGAATACAAAAAGCAAGAGGAGATTCATTGCATTGGGAGCAAGAGAAATAAAGTCCAACACGAAAATAAGAATCTTCAACTCAAATGTCAAGTCAGTCCTATTGTATGGCTCTGAGACATGGAGAGCAACAAAAACAACAACCAAAAAGCTACAGACTTTTATAAACGGGTGCTTGCGTATGTCGTGAAACGAAGTGTAACCCACTACTTTGTTAATCACTATGTCGAGATACAGATTTGCTTCAACCAATCAACGATCAACGTTCACCAGTCTCTGAGACAGAATAAATTAACGGCCATCTTGTTCACGCAAGATGGCCGATGAAAACTGAATAAAATTAGGCTGTATGAGACCAGGTACAAAACCGGAGGAAACCAATCATTTTGCTCCACCAGGAACCAACCGAAAGCTTTCCTCAAGTAGTTACCTGACTATATAATCAAGCGGATTTTATGCTAACCACGCAATCCCGAACTTGACGCCAGAGCTGAAGAGGAAGAAGCTGTCACTTTGATTTACAACTTACCTGAGGGCATCGACCTGCAACCTACTTCGCTAAGTCGCGTCAAAACCTGGCCAGTTTAAAATCTTAGGAGGGTAAATATATTCACGATAACCGTTGGTATTTGTTGTGTGTCATTTATACTACCTATCAGGTTACTGATTGTATCTTGGGAAAATTAAGTATAATGATTGTATTTCCTATTATGATTGAATAGACGAAGACTAATAGGACTCATACTTCAACCTATTGTCTCCTATACTTCAATCTATTGTCAGTCTATAACTTCAGTCTATTGTCTCAGATAAAACCAACTGCAAATATAACCAAAACAGTCCTTGTTAGGACTCAATCTATTGTCTCCTATAACCTGCAATATAACCAAAACAGTCCTTGTCAGGACTCAATCTATTGTCGCATCTAACTCAATCTATTGTCTTCTATAACTCAATCTATTGTCTCAGATAAGACCAACTGCAATATAACCAAAACAGTCCTTGTCAGGACTCAATCTATTGTCGCATCTAACTCCAATCTATTGTCTCCTATAACTCCAACCTGATATATCACCAAACAGTCCTCGTCGCATATACTCCTATCATAAGAACATAACAATATTGTTAGGATATATGTTACCAGCTAGTATAGAGGGCGTGGTATAGTATAGGGGGAAGGACATTGTTGTATCACACCTAGGTGTACATATTATTGGATTTATTCATGTATTGATTTATATTATGGAATGTATTAATGTAGTAAATGTATTCATGTATTGAATCTATATTATTGAATGTATCCATGCATTAGTTTATCAGAAAGAATGTTTTGCAAGTATACACCTGTCTTGTCTCGCTATTGCTAAATCATACTGAGCCATGTTGTCATTCATCCTACATGCATACATCTGAGACACGCTCATTTCACTCACACTAGAAATAGGTGGGCTTGAGGACAGAAATTAGCCCCTATTTTTGCTTTGTTACAGGTTTAATTGTGTCCTAAAAACCTGAGGTCGTATGTTCGAGTCAATCCCGCTGCCTGGAACTCCGCAGGAGCATAGAGGTTGACCAGACTCTACATCTTTGGTCCCCCTCAGTCTTGGGTGGGCTAAAGGAACGATACTCTGCCGGTGGTGTGAACCAAACAAAGAAGAACAGACTTAAGAGAGATGAGTACACATTAGTACCATTTCTGTCGGCATTGTGAGCATAGAACTGTCAATGAAGAAAACGTGAATTAGCGTAGCAAGAGACAATAATAAGATCATAGTGGATAAATTATACGTAAATAACAGCATAGCTGATAAACGTTATATCCTTAATTAACAGCACCGCTGATATAATTTTTTGTTCCTATAATTGGAAAACGTGTTGTAATATTTATAAATATTTGTAAATCATATGTAAACTTACCAATTCATTTCATTCCATTTTTTTTGCAACATTCACCTTTCAGCACAAGAGTAGATAGTGTATATATACTAAATAAAATATAAGGAAATTGTATTTTGAACGACTTGTCAATTTTATCATTGTTAAGTAAAAATCTGTTTCCTTGCTTTGTTTAATATCACAATTGGTTACACAGCAGAGGTGGCACTTTATGTCGGTCTCCTCTATACTATTGTTTCGAGATCAGATCATTCACAGCCGTAACTAATTTGTGATACCAGTAGTCCTCTCAGACACTGGGACTTCACCATTTTCTGCAGAAATCCTATTTCTGTAATTGTCAGTACTATACTGATCCAAGAGCCAAAATAAAACCTCTCGCCACACTGGGGGCTCGTTCCTGGGATATTTCTGTATATCTTGAGCCATACTTAGTCTATTCATCTATCTACACTCTATCTTGTGCCACCCATAGGTAACATAAGAAAATAAATTTTTATTTTTTGAAAAAAAATTCTATTTTAGGATTTTAAAACAATATTTTCTTAGGAGGAGTACCATTTAGTACTCAGTAAATAGTTGATGCTCACAAAGTTGCACGGAAATTTTTTGTTCATTTAAATTAATTAAGTTTAATTACAATAATTTGGTTATAGTAAATTTACATACCCTCTCTAAGCAACGCCATGGCTGATCTAGTGAAGTTCAGAACCGCGATCATGCAGATGGGTAAGGAATTAAATTTGACAGGTGATGCTCTCACTCAGTATGTCACAACAGAAGTGGACAAACACATGGATAGGGAAGAAAGAAAGTTGCAATTAGAGACTGAAGCAAAGAAATTAGAGGCTGATAGAGAAGCAAAGAAATTTGAGGCTGAAGAAAGGAGGTTGCAAGCTGAGAGAGAAGACAAAAGACTGGAAGCTGAGAGAGAAGACAAAAGACTGGAAGCTGAAAGAGAAACTAAAAGGTTAGAAGCTGAGGAAAGGAAATTACAAGCAGAGAGAGACCATCAGTTGAGATTAAAAGAGCTTGAAATTCAGGCAAATACTGGCAATAATGGTGGTAGCTCACCTCACTCTGAGAGTAGCTCCAGCCAGAGCACCTCAAGTGGGGCCATGAATTTTCATCTGGACCCATTTGTTGAGAAAGAAGACGCCATTGAGTCGTACCTGGATAGATACGAAAGACTAGCCACTACCTATGGCTTAGTGAAAGAAAAATGGAGTCTTAAACTATCTCAGGGATTGAGAGGTGTGGCCTACGATGTGTATTTGAAGCTCTCAAGAGATGACCAGGAAGATTATGAAATCCTGAAGCAGGCACTGCTTGTGAGATATGAAAAGAACTCAGAATCATATAGAAAGAAATTCCGAACAGCTAAACTTCTTCCAGGAGAAAACTATCACCAATTCTCTGCTAGACTGGAAACCTATTTGGAAAAATGGAGTAGTTTAGGAAAGTGTCAGGATCTGAAAGAAATGATAATGATGGAGCAAGTGAAAGAGTCCATGCCTCAAGAAATGAGGAAGTTTATCATGGAACAAGGAGCAGAGAGATTGGAAGATATTGTAACTGTTGCTGAGAGATATCAAGCAGCTCAGGCAGAATTATTAGGAAATAAGAAGAAGCAGGGTGAAAACTTCAAATCATCCCAAAACTATACCAAATATGAACAAAAGGACCATACCACAAGGAACAAACAAAGATTTGACCAAAAGGACAAAAACCCTCTAAGATCGGATAAGACACCTTACCGGAAGGAAGGAAAGTGGTGTAAAACTTGTCTAATGAGTAACCACAATACTGCGGACTGCAGAAGGAAGAATCCTCCTCATCATGCTGCATGTCTTACAACAGGGAATCAGGGAAGGAATGAACTGGCAGTAAGTCAGAAGGACTTCCATCATCCCCCTGTCTGTGAGGAAGTGACCGTGAATGGCACTCAAGTACTGTGTTTATATGACACAGGATTGGACTTTGATTCAGTTGTGTGCTCTTCTCTAGTGAGTCCTGACCAGATAACCACAGAAACAGTGGAAATCAGAGGACCGATCAAGGGAGCAAGAACCATGACACTACCCATAGCTCGAATCAACATAAGATCTCGCTATGTGGAAGGAGAAATCAAAGCAGCAGTGATGGACGACCCTATTTACCCTTTGATTTTGGGGTGTAGGTATGTTTTCCTTGGAGAACCTATAAAACCTGTAGTTATGGCAACAGTCCAGACCAGGGAGAGCTCCAAAAAACTGGAGGAGAATCCTATCAATACTCATCCAGAAGAGATGAAAAAGGCTCAGGCAGCAGATAGCACACTGAAGCCTTGTTTTGGCAAATTGCCTAAAGCCCATAACCCTCCAGAGAAAGGAGACTTGTATATGAAGAATGGCCTACTATACAGAAAAGCTGGAACAGGACCTAAAGGGCATGGACAGCTTGTAGTGCCAAAATCTTACAGGGAGAAGGTTATGACGCTAGGACATGCTATACCCTTCAGTGGACATATGGGAATAGGGGCCACTGGACAAAGGATAGCCTGTCACTACTTCTGGCCAGGAATTACAGAGGACATAAAAAGATATGTAAGATCTTGTCCAGAATGCCAAAGAGTAGCTCCTAAGCATAGGACTGCACCAGCAACACTGGGAGAAATGCCTATTATGGGAACCCCTTTTGAACGTGTTGCAGTAGATATTGTTGGACCCCTCACTAGGACCAAGAAGAGAAATGCTTACATCTTAACCTTGGTTTATACTTGCTCTATGTGGGGAGAAGCAGTGGCCATGTCAGCTATAGATTCAAAGCACGTGGCAGAGGCCCTGTTGACAATATTTACCCGATTAGGTTTCCCGCATCAGATATTGACTGACAATGGGTCTCAGTTTAAGGGAAAGCTAACACAAGAAGTATTCAGGATATTTCAAGCCAGGCACTATCATTGTAGTCCCTACCATGCCCAAGGGAACGGTCAAGTAGAGCGGTTCAATGGTACGCTAATTTCAATCCTTAGAAAGCTGGCGAGTGAAAAACCTGATACTTGGGATACATACTTACCCGCTGCACTATTTGCATATAGGGAAGTACCCCACAATTCAACTGGATTGGCTCCAGCTACATTGTTGTTTGGAAGACCAATAAAAGGTCCACTGGAAGCATTGCTGCGGACATGGACTGATGAAAAGGCAGAGGAAACAGTGACTTCCTCATACCAGTACGTCAACGAGTTGACATCTCGATTGAAAGCAGGTTGGAAACTGGCCAATGATAACTTAAGACAGGCCAGGAGGAAGCATGCTGCCTACTACAACAAAAAAGCAAAGGATAGGGAACTGGAGGTGGGTGAAAAGGTGTTATTACTGTTGCCAAGCAGCAATAATAAATTGCAGATTGGATGGCAGGGACCCTATGTCATACTGGAGAAACTTTCCAGGACCAATTATAAGATTGACAAGAAAGGAAAGGAGAAGGTATATCATGTCAATCTTCTTAAAAAATACTATGACAAGGAATCATCAGAAGTTGCACATATCATGACCTAGCCATTGCAACAGAAATGCACGGTGAACCACTTCACTCTATGGAGTATCCACTCACAACTACAGAGGATTATGTTCAAGTAAATATTAGTGAACATTTAACTCCAGAGCAGAAGAAGAGGGTTCAGAAAGTGTTGGAAACCCATGCTGATGTGCTCACAGATAAGCCAGGTCGGACGAATCTGTTAGAGTACGACATGAAGGTTACCGACCCTAACCCAGTATGCATGAGAACATACCCTATACCCTATGCGAAAGCCCAAGCACTAAGGGAGGAAGTTGATTATCTGTTGAAGGAGAAAATTATCTCGAAGTCAGACTCTCCCTATAGCTCAAGTGTGGTGCTATTGAGAAAACCGAGTGGTGAACACAGGTTATGTATTGACTACCGGAAGCTTAATGCGATCACAGAATCTCAGGTGGACCCATTACCTGACACCAACCAGCTGTTCTCTACACTGAGTAAGGCTAGGTATTTATCGAAGGTAGATCTAAGCAAGGGATACTACCAAATACCAGTGAAACCAGAAGTTAGGAAAATGCTGGCATTCAGTACATCAGACGGACACTACGAGTTTAATGTACTACCCTTTGGGCTGAAAAATGCTCCAAGTATCTTTTCAAGAATGATGAGGAAATTGTTGGAACCTCTACAAAATCCCCATATCACTAACTTTATGGATGACATTCTTGTTGCTACAAACACATTTGAAGAGCATATAGTAGCGCTCTCCATGTTGTTTGACAGACTGAGAGAAACTGGATTGACTGCACGTCCAACCAAGTGCTATATCGGTTGTAAGGAGTTGGAATTCTTAGGTCACACTATTTCTACAGGTCATATGTCTCCTGACCCAAAGAATATAGAGAAGCTAAAGAAGGCACCCAGACCTCAAACGAAGAAAGATGTGAGATCATTCGTGTCATTATGTGGGTTCTATCAGAAGTACATACCCCATTTTAACTCTCTGTGTGCACCATTAACTAACTTAACGAAGAAAGGACAGCCTGACAAAATCCAATGGAATGCTGATTGTGAAAAAGCTTACACAGAGCTAAAAGCAAAACTCACCAGCAAACCCATCCTTACACTACCCGATATCACACAGGAATTTGTATTAAGAACGGACGCTAGCAGTATAGGTATTGGTGCAACTCTCTTGCAGAAATCAAAAGCCCAGCCGGAGGAACTTTTACCAGTCGCCTACGCCAGTAGGAAGCTGAATGCAGCTGAGTTGAATTACTCGACCATAGAGAAAGAATGTTTAGCTCTAATTTGGTCCATCAACAAATTTTCACCTTATCTGTATGGGACACACTTCATTGTCCAAAGCGATCACCAACCTTTAACATTCTTGGCTGCATCTAAAAAGCTAAATTCGAGATTGTTAAGGTGGAGTCTGCTTCTGGCGCCTTATTCCTTTACCGTGAATTACATTCCGGGAAGAGACAATGTAGGAGCTGATTTTTTAAGTCGACACCCTAGTACTCTGGAAGGACAGACGCAAAAGGATTAACCACAGCAGGGGTTTACACGTCAGCTATGACAAGTCACAGCTAGGAAAGAAGGGGGCTATGTCGTGAAACGAAGTGTAACCCACTACTTTGTTAATCACTATGTCGAGATATAGATTTGCTTCAACCAATCAACGATCAACGTTCACCAGTCTCTGAGACAGAATAAATTAACGGCCATCTTGTTCACGCAAGATGGCCGATGAAAACTGAATAAAATTAGGCTGTATGAGACCAGGTACAAAACTGGAGGAAACCAATCATTTTGCTCCGCCAGGAACCAACCGAAAGCTTTCCTCAAGTAGTTACCTGACTATATAATCAAGCGGATTTTATGCTAACCACGCAATCCCGAACTTGACGCCAGAGCTGAAGAGGAAGAAGCTGTCACTTTGATTTACAACTTACCTGAGGGCATCGACCTGCAACCTACTTCGCTAAGTCGCGTCAAAACCTGACCAGTTTAAAATCTTAGGAGGGTAAATATATTCACGATAACCGTTGGTATTTGTTGTGTGTCATTTATACTACCTATCAGGTTACTGATTGTATCTTGGGAAAATTAAGTATAATGATTGTATTTCCTATTATGATTGAATAGACGAAGACTAATAGGACTCATACTTCAACCTATTGTCTCCTATACTTCAATCTATTGTCAGTCTATAACTTCAGTCTATTGTCTCAGATAAAACCAACTGCAAATATAACCAAAACAGTCCTTGTTAGGACTCAATCTATTGTCTCCTATAACCTGCAATATAACCAAAACAGTCCTTGTCAGGACTCAATCTATTGTCGCATCTAACTCAATCTATTGTCTTCTATAACTCAATCTATTGTCTCAGATAAGACCAACTGCAATATAACCAAAACAGTCCTTGTCAGGACTCAATCTATTGTCGCATCTAACTCCAATCTATTGTCTCCTATAACTCCAACCTGATATATCACCAAACAGTCCTCGTCGCATATACTCCTATCATAAGAACATAACAATATTGTTAGGATATATGTTACCAGCTAGTATAGAGGGCGTGGTATAGTATAGGGGGAAGGACATTGTTGTATCACACCTAGGTGTACATATTATTGGATTTTTCATGTATTGATTTATATTATGGAATGTATTAATGTAGTAAATGTATTCATGTATTGAATCTATATTATTGAATGTATCCATGCATTAGTTTATCAGAAAGAATGTTTTGCAAGTATACACCTGTCTTGTCTCGCTATTGCTAAATCATACTGAGCCATGTTGTCATTCATCCTACATGCATACATCTGAGACACGCTCATTTCACTCACACTAGAAATAGGTGGGCTTGAGGACAGAAATTAGCCCCTATTTTTGCTTTGTTACAGGTTTAATTGTGTCCTAAAAACCTGAGGTCGTATGTTCGAGTCAATCCCGCTGCCTGGAACTCCGCAGGAGCATAGAGGTTGACCAGACTCTACATCTTTGGTCCCCCTCAGTCTTGGGTGGGCTAAAGGAACGATACTCTGCCGTGTGTGAACCAAACAAAGAAGAACAGACTTAAGAGAGATGAGTACACATTAGTACCATTTCTGTCGGCATTGTGAGCATAGAACTGTCAATGAAGAAAACGTGAATTAGCGTAGCAAGAGACAATAATAAGATCATAGTGGATAAATTATACGTAAATAACAGCATAGCTGATAAACGTTATATCCTTAATTAACAGCACCGCTGATATAATTTTTTGTTCCTATAATTGGAAAACGTGTTGTAATATTTATAAATATTTGTAAATCATATGTAAACTTACCAATTCATTTCATTCCATTTTTTTTGCAACATTCACCTTTCAGCACAAGAGTAGATAGTGTATATATACTAAATAAAATATAAGGAAATTGTATTTTGAACGACTTGTCAATTTTATCATTGTTAAGTAAAAATCTGTTTCCTTCTTTGTTTAATATCACAATTGGTTACACAGCAGAGGTGGCGCTTTATGTCGGTCTCCTCTATACTATTGTTTCGAGATCAGATCATTCACAGCCGTAACTAATTTGTGATACCAGTAGTCCTCTCAGACACTGGGACTTCACCATTTTCTGCAGAAATCCTATTTCTGTAATTGTCAGTACTATACTGATCCAAGAGCCAAAATAAAACCTCTCGCCACAGCGTAGAATAGAAGGACTGAAATGGTATGACAAAGTCATAAATGTGGAATTGATGACAAGAACCATACAAGTGCCAGTGGAACAAGAGTTGAGAAGAAGACACTGGCGATGGATAGGACACACATTGAGGAGACCTGTTGATAGCATTACAAGGCAGTCCTTGTTCTGGAATCCACAGGGAAAGAGAGGCAGAGGTAAACCAAAAAACACACGAAGAGAACTGGATACAGAGATGAAAATGATGAGAAAACCATGGAAAGAACTTGAGCGGATGGCACAGGACAGGAAGACTTGGCATGTGTTTGTTGAAGGCCTATGCTCCTTGGGGAGCTAATGGGTACTGATTGATAGTATAATGTCACAATAATACTTTATGCACCTTTTCTTACCTTTATATCTTGTAATGAATGTCTCCATCTACTGTTGACCATAATGTGGTCTGTCTGGTTTCTGTCTCAGCCGTTTGGTGATTCCCATGCTAATTTGTGGATTTCTTTGTGTGGAAAAAGTGTTCCTCCAATGACTAAGTTGTTAATGCTGCAGAAGCCTATTAGTTTATCCCCATTCTTGTTTGCTGTTCCGCTGCCGCATTTCACCATTACTTTCATTATACGTATTGTGTGTTCCAACTTTATAATGGAACCAGGCCAGTAGGAAGACAGCCGATAGGATAGTCTGGCGCTCTCTCTTCCAAACCTCTACACCTCACGGTAGAAGGGGAACGACTAAGTAAGTGTTCCAACTTTCACATTGAGGTCTCCCATAACTATGATAAGATCGTATCTAGGTGCTGTGGTTTCCATTTCCTTTTGTAGCTGTTGACAGAATTTGTCCTTGACCTTTTCATCGCTGTCATTTGTTAGTGCATATCATTGCATTATTGTGGTATTGGTGATCTCCCTCTCAGTCTTGTTCTTATCAGTCTATTGTTGATTGGCTTCCATTCCAATAATGATCTTTCTATGCCATTCTTCAGGAAAACGGCTACGCCCTTCACTGTGTTCCCTATCCTCTCTTCCAGAGTAAAGCACTGTTTCCCCTGTTGCTGTTTTTACTCTTCCTGCCCTAGTCCATCTACTCTCACTTATTCCTAGTATGTGTAGTCTGTAGTTTTCATTTCTATTATAGTCTGTTTCAGTTTCCTTGTCTCGTTCATCTTCTTACATTCCAATATCCAATTCTGGTTTCGTGTTTAGCAGTCAGGATGTCCGTTTTCATGTCAGTGGCTTCCTTTCGGCTTTCATCACTGGCAGTGATATGAGCCTCAGACTCTGGATGTCCATACCGCAGCACAGCGAGTTCATTTTTTACTATTTCTGCAACATGTGTGATTTTTTTTTACATAGACAGAAGTGTCTGCCCTGTGCTAAAACCCCCAACTTGAAGGACTAGGGTATCAGCTTTAGTCTTACCCCTACCCATACTGACCTGTCCAGCTTGGAAGAATCTGCCAGGAGTAAAACTCCAACTGGCATAGCTCTGGGAGCTGTCAGGGTACACAAACTACAGTACTGCTACAAGGTATAGGCAGCTTTTTACTAATGGCATAAAATTTGGATTACAGACTCCACAAATAATCTACCAACTCGATGAATCCGACTCCACAGGCCTGCAAGTTACTGTCCTTAGTGTTGTCTATCACTAGTGCTGCTGACCTGAATCCATGCCATGATGTTATACTGTCCAGCATCTTCTCTCTTTGTTGCCCTCTATAACTTTTCTATCAGTCTTGTCTGGTGTCACAATCAGTTCCAGATTTCCTCATTAAAAAACATGCCCTACAAATGTAGACCAGCATTTCTCAACCAGGGTTCCAAGAGAGATCGCTAGGTGTTCCACGGGAGATCATGATTGAAAAAAAAGAAAATAAAAAACGAACATTTTTCAAAGTCTTGTATAAAACTGAGTCATTTGTTCAAATTCAATTCATATTTAATAATTTAGTCCACGGTTAAAGACTAAATGAATTTAATATAAAAGGGACCAAATAAAAAAGGTTAGCGTTTATGCTGCTTAAATAAAGAATAGTAAACCAGGGCCCAATTTGTAAAATATTCCATTTTTTTAGTTACTGGTTTAGTGTGTTAACAAATGAATTATTTTAAGTATAAATCCATTCTTTCATTTTTAGTTTACAGAAAATAATATAGCTTATTGGTAAACAGTGCCAAGTGAATATTATCAAAATCATTCAGTTTTTTATTTACACAGTTTGTAATTTCATCAGTTATAAATTTATTGCCTGAATTAATAACAAATGGAATGCGTCTGAGCTCAGTTTCTGAACCAACAATTATTTTGTCCTAAATATTATTGAAATGTTTTTTTCGGGATGATTAGCACAGTTGGGCCCTGGTGTACTATGCTAGTATTAATCAGTAAGACTAAAAATGTTATTGGGTTATATTTAATAACATATCTAAGTCATTCAGTCTTTAACTATGGACTTAACTGAATTAAAAATTCTATGCTCATAAAAAGTTTAAATCTAATAACTGAAAGGCGTAGAAACTGGGGGCAAACTGTGCTAATCTTTGGCCTATTCCCTTTTAGTCACTGGATGTGGATTCTTGACATAAATGTATTAAATTAGTGAAATTAATATGTCCTACTTTTCTTAAAAAGTGTCCTCCTTTTTAGTCACAAAAAATCAGAAAATGTCCTCCTTTAAAAAAAAAAATATGGTCACCCTTACTCCTGAAGAAAAGCAAAAGCAAGGACTGCTAAAACCACCTGGCAGAGAACTGTGGAGGCAGAGAACTGTGGAGGCAGAGAGGCTCGGCATGAACCAGAGCTGGGAAACCACACAAAGGATGGCTGTCAACTAAGCAAAGTGGAGACAGTCTTTTGCTGCTCTACAAGATGCCACCACCAGTTGTGATGGTCAATGATTGCTTTGTCAGTCAGCGGTCAAGAATCAAAGAAGACGACAACCAGTGGGGCAGCAGACAAGGAAATATGCTGAAAGCACAGAAGATACAAACTGAGAATGTCTTCTGCTCACACTACATGGCTGTCAATGTTTCCAAAATAGTTAGGCCTAACTAATTTTACTTTCAACAGCTGGGATTAATTCTTATTTTAACACTGAAGAAAACTAGTGAAATACACCTTTGTGTCAGGGGCATCATATCTAACAACGCTTTAGAATCCCTCAGGCGGAATGCAGCAATGGTTATAACGACGGCACAAAACATAAACAGGCCGACGTAAAAGTATCAACGTATACTTTCGGTTTAGTCCACAGTCCTGTGATCTAGGCCTAATTGGAGGTCAAAACACAACGATGTACAGTTGAAAAAAAAAAAATTGGTGTTCAGAATTGGTAAGACTGCAATGGCTGACTACTAGAACTCTTTATCTATGTACGGTGTAACCAACCGTAACATCACGTCTGTAATTTTAATTAACACCATGAGATCAAACAGATCAATCTCACTTAATGATTCAAATGAATGACTGAATCGTTGAGTCAAGAGTTCACTTCATCATAAAAACTGAAAAGTCGTACTTTGTGTTTACCTGCAGTAAGATCAACTTGAAGAATTTAAACCAAGAATTACACACATGAATCTCTCGGGTAAACGTTGTGCTGAACAACACTAATAGGATTCGGCATTTATCCTGAACACATTACCATTTAACTGTTCAGGTACTGCCATCGCCTAGCCCACAGCAATCAATCAGACCTAGGCGAACAAGGAAAGTGAACTATAAAATCAACAGAGCGGCACCGGTCGTGATACCCGGTCCATGAAGTTTGGTAATATGCTGTGTCAGAGAACGAGTACCCGCATTACAATTTTGTATGTTCAGTCTTAATTGCTTGGATACCTTCCCATGTTGGCATAGAAGGAAATGAAAAGGCAGATAAAGAAGCCAAGAAAGGTAGATCTGATAAAAATCTAATAAATGTAGTGACGAGTAAGTCAGAGATTTAGAGCTTAATTATAATAATAATTAATAGCCCCTTCAGTCATAACTGACTATGGGAATGCGCCCCTGAGGTGACAGCCCTTAGCTGCTTATTTTCCTGGTGTTCCTTTCGACGTTTTCTCCCCTCCTCTGCTTGTTGTGTGAGCCTCTCTTCGCCCAATCTGAGGTGGCGCCGCAAATAGCATCGCCACTTAGTGCGATCGGCAGCTTCTTCCTCCCATGTTGCTGGATCTATGTCCAGTGCCCTCATATCTCTCTTGCACACATCTTTGAACCTCAGCTGTGGTCGCCCAACTGTTCTCTTGCCATCTGCTAATTGTCCGTAGAAGATATCTTTTGGGATGCGACCATCTTCCATGCGGCGAACATGGCCAAGCCAGCGAAGTCTGCGCTGTCTAAGCAGTGTATACATACTTTGAAGGCCAGCACGTGACAACACCTCGACATTTGTCACTTTATCTTTCCACGAAATGCCGAGGATGCGGCGTAGACACCGTAAATGGAAGGTATTGAGCCTTCGTTCTTGCTTAGCAAGAGCTTAATTAAAGATTTAATAACAGATGAATGGAAAGCAGAGTGGGATACAAATCTGAAAGGAAGACATGCATATAAGATGTTCAAGGCTCCAACAAGAAAATGTCAGATATCTAGGGAATTGAAAATTCCCAGTGATAAGAAACTTCTCAGACTACAGCTGGGAAAAGGCTATTTCAGAATAGAAGAACCTTACTGTGCAGGATGTCTTCAAGACAATAATATAGAACATTTCTTGTTAAAATGTAAGAGGTATGAACAAGTGAGAATACCAATATTATATTATTTGCAAGCATCAAACTTACCTGTAAATAT
Source organism: Oreohelix idahoensis (assembly GCA_024509875.1). Classification (NCBI taxonomy): domain Eukaryota; kingdom Metazoa; phylum Mollusca; class Gastropoda; order Stylommatophora; family Oreohelicidae; genus Oreohelix; species Oreohelix idahoensis. Next base: position 211,439 of record JAMPIV010010379.1, on the reverse strand, counting down.
AGAAGAGGTGTTAAGAATAGACAGACCTAGGGAACTGCATAATATAGTCAAACAATATTTAACACGAACAAATGTTAATATATAGTGGCTGGGAATGTGAAGGTTTGATGATGTTCTTACAATGCATATGACATTTAACAGATGAAAGTCTGTTAAAGTCAGTTCTCCTCTCTTTGTCTAGCTCATGTATGGCTCCTAGAATACCGCTTGTGTACGGCGGTGGCCACATCCCGGGCAACAGTCTTGGCTGACTGGCTAAACTACATGGGTGGAGTAGGAGCAATCTTACTCAAGGGAATGTCCATCCCTAGTACACAAAGACTGAGACGGTGAGTAAGGCGGAGGAATCTGAGAAGATCAACGGCTCACAAAGCGAAACAGCAAAGTGTATGGCGCACTAGAGGCATGTCGGACATAGAAAAAGACAATGGCTAGCCACCGTGGAAGAGATTGGGGCCTTACCACGTACTTCCTACAGAACGTAATGGGATCACAACAACAAGATAAGAACCGATATGTAGAGAACTCTCTGTCCCCTGGGGAAGAATCTACTGTACAAATTAACAGGGAAGAGGCAACTCCTCTAATGAGTAAGGAAGTACATAATGACGAGTGTTCCTTAAATTCTGTTGAAAGGGAGCATTCTGAGAAAGACCACCTAAAAACTAGTAGGAGAAGCCTAAAAATAGGAACATGGAATGTTAGAACTCTAAACGGAGAAGGAAAGCTGGACAATCTTATATTAGAGGCAATCGACATGAAACTCGATATACTGGGAGTTGCAGAGGCAAGACTTTTGGATACAGGCTACATAACAAGAGACCAGTACACGCTTATACACTCAGGAGGAGAAAAACACGAAAGAGGGGTAGGAATGTTGATAAAGAAGGAGTTAGAAAAATACGTATGTGGATACTGGACACACAATGACAGAATGATGTTACTAAAGATGAGAGCAAAGCCATTCGACATATCAATCTTACAAACTTATGCACCAACTAAAGATTACAGCGAGGAAGAAATAGAAGAATACTATGAAGAGCTACAACACACACTTAAACCAGTCAAATCTACAGATGTGTTGATAGTAATGGGTGATATGAATGCAAAAGTAGGAAAAGGAAAATACAAGAAAATAGTAGGACAGTATGGATTAGGGACAAGAAATGATAGAGGAGACAGACTTATCCAGTTCTGTGAAGAAAACCAGCTGGTCATATGTAACACCTTTTTTGAACATCACCCAAGGAAATTATACACATGGAAAAGCCCAGGAGATGTAACACGTAATCAAATCGACTATATCATGATAAAACATAGATTTAAGAACAGTGTCACAAGTGCAAAGACACATCCTGGCGCCGACATAAATTCAGATCACAATCCAGTTGTCATCAAAGTAAATAAAAAGCTGAAAAGAGCAGGAAACAGAAGACAGGAGGAACCCCAGATAGAAATATCAGCGCTGAAACAACCAGATATAAAACAGAAATATTTAATCGACGTCAAAAATAAATACCAACAGTTATTGACAGAAAGCATGGAGCAGTATAGAAGAGAAAACCCAGAAGAAAAAGCAACCGCAAAATGGGAATGCTTAAAAACAAGCATACAATCAGCAAATGCAAATTTACCTAAAAAGAAGTCTAAGAAAAATCAAATTTGGATGACAGATGACATCTTGAATAAAATGGCAGAAAGAAAGAAAGCAAAAAACACTCCAGAATATAAAACAATAGACAATGACATACGTACTGTGTGTAGAGAAGCAAAAGAACGGTGGATAGAAACAAAATGTAAAGAAATAGAAGACTTGGAAGCGAAGCACATGACAAGAGATATGCATGAAGAAATAAAGAAATTATCAAATCGGTCGCGGTTTGCACAAGGAGGAAGCTGTATCAAGAACAAAAATGGTGTAATATTACTTGATGAGAAAGACATATCAAACAGATGGGCAGAATACGTAAAAGAACTATTCGAGGACAACAGAGGTAAAAAACCATCACCAGATTCTAATGAAGGCCCAAACATTCTCAGATCAGAAGCAGAGAATGCCATTCATATGATACAAAAAGGAAGATCAGCAGGCATGGATAACATAAACATTGAAATGATAGAAGCTCTGGAGAGCTTTGGTATAGATACAATCACAGAAATATGCAATGATATATACAATACAGGATATTTACCACACGACATGAAGACATCAGTTTTTATAACATTGCCCAAAAAACCAAATGCAACAGAATGTTCAGACTTCAGAACAATCAGCTTGATGAGTCATGCAATTAAGATACTGCTCAAAATCATACAGGAAAGAATAAAAAGTAAAGTAGACAGCGAAATCCAAGAAGAACAGTTTGGTTTTAGACGGAACAGTGGAACAAGAGAGGCAATATTTTGCCTAAGAAGATTAGCAGAAAAATATACAGAGGTCCAAAAAAGTATGTATATGTGCTTCATTGACTATAAGAAGGCTTTTGACAGAATCCATCATGAGAAAATAATTGAATGCCTCAAAGACATAGGTATTGATGGAAAAGATATAAGAATACTCAGTAACCTTTATTGGGAGCAAACTGCCACAGTAAGATCGGGAAGGAATTATTCACCATACATAGACATAAAAGAGGTGTCAGACAAGGTTGTGTGCTGTCCCCCTGCCTATTTAATTTATACACCGAAAAAATTTTCAAACAGATACAGGAAATACCAGGACTGAACACCAGTGGAAGATCAATAAACAACCTTAGATATGCAGATGATACCGTGTTGTTAGCTGAAAGCGAACAGGAGTTACAAGAACTAGTGAAGCAAGTGAACAGTATAAGTCATGAATATGGACTCGACATTAATATTGAGAAAACTAAAACTATGATAATTAGCAAAACAGACGATAAACCCACATTAAAGATAAGCGTAAATGGGAAAATCCTGGAACAAGTCAAGAGCTACGTATATCTTGGTCATATAATAACAGAAGATGGCAGATGTGAAACAGAAATCAAGAAGAGAATAGGAATGGCCAAAGCTACATTCAACAACATGAAATATATACTGACATCCAAACAGTTATCTCATAAATTAAAACTGAGAATCATAAAGTGTTATATATATTCTGCATTTCTGTATGGTGCAGAAACATGGACGATGAATAAGCATTTGGAAGAAAGAATTGAGGCTCTTGAAATGTGGATAAACTCCGCCTATGCCGGTCCCAAGCCCGGATGAAAAAGGAGGAGGGCGGCCTGCATGGAGGCCGTAAGGAGGCAGCCCCTCCACCATGCAAAGGCACAACAGGCCAATCACCTGTTTGCTTTAAATCACGATTACGCGAACTACAAGAGAGAAAACCGGACTGATTCTAAAGGCGACGAACTGGAACGGACTACGGACTACGACTTATGGAACTTGGAACACAAGAAGTATAAATGGGAAGGAAGAGGAGCTGGTGGAAGAGATGAGGAAAGCAAAACTAGAAATCCTGGCTATAACGGAAACGAAGAAAAAAGGACAAGGAGTCATGGATCTCGATGGCAACACGTTGCTCTACAGTGGTGTACCCATATCTGAAAGAGCTAAAGGGGGCGTGGGTTGCATTGTGGCCCAAAATCAAAAAGATAGTATCAAGGGATGGAACTTTGTCTCGGAGCGCATTATGGTTGTAAAACTAAAAGAAGGAGAAACCATAGTCAACCTGGTCATAGTGTATGGGCCAAATGAGGATGAGAGAGCAGAGGTCAAGGAGGAATTCTTCGAGCTGCTTCAAAGGACAGTGGATGACTGCCTAGATGAAGTTGTTATGCTCGGAGATTTTAATGCCAGAGTTGGAAATGACCATGCTAGATGGGGTGGAGTTATCGGAAGATATGGAGAAGATACTCTCAATGACAATGGAAAGCGACTCCTTAGATTCTGCAGTGAGCAGAATCTGATCATTACAAACACAAAGTTCCCCCATAAGCGCATACATGCATACACTAGATGTGAACCAACCAAGAATGAGAAGTCAGTGATCGACTATGCCATTGTTCGGAGAAGCTCATTCAGATATGTCCGAGATGCAAGAGTCTGGAGGGGGCCAGAGATTGGAAGTGATCACTACCTGCTAACAATCAAACGAACAACTGAAAGAGTTGCTCAGCGTAGGAACTGCCCAACATCACGCAAGAAACCAAGTAAACGAGCAGGAGAAATGAGCATTAGGACCTACAAGCTGAGAGAGCCAGAAATTAAGACCAGATATCAGGGGCTTATTGCTACAGCAGTGAGCAACACAGAAGAACGACCTGATGACTTGGAAACCCTCTGGAATAAATTCAAGGATATCATAAAGACAGCTGCTGCAGAAGCATGCGGTGAAGTCCGACTTGGGAACCAGAGAAAGAGGACACCTTGGTGGACAGAGGAAGTCAAAGAGAAAATAAGAGAGAAGAAAATGGCATGGAAACAATACTTAGGAGCTAAAAACACAACAGGACAAACAGAAAAATATAGAGAATATGTGACACTCAGAACAGAAGCAAAGAACAAAGTGCTAGCAGCAAAACAGAAGTCCTGGAAAGAATTTGGAGAAAAGCTAGAAAAAGATGCACAAGAAAACCAGAAATTGTTCTATAAGACCCTAAAGAACATGAGGAAAGAAAAACAATGCCCTCTCAAATTTATAAAGGACAAGCAAGGCAAATTGCTTACTGCCCCGAAGGAAGTAATGGAAAGATGGAAAGAATATTTCTCAGAACTCCTGGATGGTGAGCATGGTGAAGCATCAGAAATGATAACCACTAGCACAGAAGAGAAAACCAATGATGGTGAAGATGACATAAAGATGGAAGAACTGAGGGCAGCACTAGAGAAAATCAAGATGGGCAAAGCAGCAGGGCATGATGGTATAACACCAGAAATGGTTAAGTACATGGGAGCATCAGGCGACCTATTACTCTTAAAGGTCCTACAGGCAGCATGGTGCAACAAGACCATACCAAAGGATTGGGAGATTGCCATCATAACACCAATTTTCAAAAAGGGTGACAATCGACAATGTGGAAACCATAGAGGCATATCCCTTCTCAGTGTCCCTGGTAAAATCTACTCTAGAATCCTAGAGCAGAGACTCCGACGCCTAGCTGAGCCACAATTGGATGAGGTCCAGTGCGGATTCCGAGCAAACCGAAGTACTCAAGACCTAATCTTCACACTCAGACAGCTGAGTGAAAAGGCCCTTGAGTATAAGAGTGAGATCCATCTTTGTTTCATAGATCTGGAAAAGGAGTTTGACAGGGTCCCCTGGAGCAAACTTTGGGACTGTTTGGCAAGGAAGAATATTCCAGTACCTCTGATTCATGCTATACAGAGCTTCTACAAGTCTTGCAGAAATTATGTGAGGACAGCAAACCATAAGTCAGAAGAGTTCAGGACCACCACTGGTGTAAGACAAGGTGATATCCTATCACCTTACCTCTTCATACTCCTTATGGACGATGTCATCAAGGCATGTAAGGAGAGAACAAGAAAGTATTCAGTGGGGTACTGGAAGATGAGACTGGTCTATATTTCGGAGCTGGCATTTGCTGATGATGTTGCCCTGATTGCTAAATCAGAGGCACATCTCCAATCCAACCTGCAAGTCTGGAAGGAAGAGCTGGAGAAGAGAGGGATGGTCATAAGCTGCTCTAAAACAAAATCCATGGTGATATCACGAGAAGAAAGAAAACATCAGATTAAGTTGGGAGAACAGGTCCTGGAGCAGGTCGACCACTTTAAATATCTCGGAGCTATTATAGACCGAAAGGGAGGCATCAAAGAAGAGTTGGCCACTCGAAAAGCAGCGGCTGGGAGACTTTTTCAGGCCATAAATCGTGGATTCCTCAGCAAGAAAGAGGTTGGTAAGAAAACGAAGATGGCTGTATACCGCTCCACCTATGTCCCAGTCTTGACATATGGATGCGAGTCGTGGCAATGACTACAACCCACAAAAGCCAGATCCAAACCTCAGAAATGAGGTATCTGAGGAAAGTGGTTGAAGTAACAAGAAGAGACATGGTCCGCAACCAGACGATCCGTCAAGGCCTAAAATCCCATCCACTGCAGACCCAAATAGAACAGTCCCAACTAAGATGGTTTGGCCATGTCTGCAGAATGGGAGAAGATCGGCTACCACGACAAGCATGGGAAACAAAGAGCCAGGGATCCAGACCTCCAGGACGACCCAGAGTCCGCTGGGAGGACAACATTAGACAATCTTTGAAGGACCGAGGACTAGAATGGAACCAGGCCAGGAAGAAGACAGCTGATAGAATGGTCTGGCGCTCTCTCTTCCAAACCTCTACACCTCATGGTAGAAGGGGAACGACTAAGTAAGTAAGTAAGTAAGAAATGTGGATATATAGAAGAATGGGGCGTATCTCTTGGAAAGAGATGAAAACAAATAAGGAGGTCCTAGAAAATCTAGGTATGAAAAGAGAACTAATGAGAGAGGTCAAAGTTCGGCAGCTAAAATACTTTGTCCACATAAAAAGGCATAACACCTTGCAGAAGACCATAACAGAAGGGAGAGTTGAAGGCAAACGTGCAAGGGGAAGACAGCGCTATAAGTGGGAAGATAACATCAAGAGATGGACGGGATAGAGTCTATCAGAGTGTACCACCAAGACAAGAGACAGAAGACGTTGGAGATCCATTACAGCCAACCTTCGTTGTGGAGATGGCAACTGATGATGAAAGTCAGTTATATAACTGGAACCACCAGGCCTTTACACCCCTCCACTTTAATATTATTTTTTTTCAGAGTTTCTTCTTGATTTTTTTTTTAAAAATATTTATTTAACGTTTAAGCATAATTGTGATTATCCCTATTTACAATGATTTGACAAATGTGATGCCACTTTCTCATATCGGCAGTTGTTCATATTTGGAATTGAAAACAATATATCCTAATTATAACCGATCAGAGGTTGAACGGGATATTTTTCTTCATTAATTAAAAAAAAAATTACAATTTTGAATTTTGGGTTTTTAAATAATTCTAAAGTTACCGTATCTTCAAGATATATAGAACATTTCTTGTTAAAATGTAAGAGGTATGAATAACAGAAAATCCTAATATTAGATTATTAAATTGCGGAGAAAGGAGTTAAGACTAAATTATATGAACAAAGTTATGCTAGATAAGTCTCTCCCAGCATGTACAGCTTTTACCAAATGTCAACTAGCAACTCATGTCAACCCAGTGAATACCACTAGATACCCTCTATAGCAGTGTTTCTCAACGGGGGCGGTACCGCCCCTGGGGGGCGTTTTCAAGATGTCTGGGGGCGTTCTGATGGGTCGCAACGATTGGGGTTCGCTACTTCCATTCAGGGGGGCGTTGTGTACATTTTTACAAGAATCAATATGAAACAATTACAAAAGATATTCCCCTTCGCATAGCTTGTAACACGATAATTTTTATTTGCTCTGCGTCCCATGGAGTGTTTCAAGGATTCCAAACGCAAAATTGTAGTACCTGGGATGTTACCATTGTCAGGAGACAGTAGAGTTTTTGGATTCAATCAAAGAAGAATTTAGAATCGAAAGAGAAGTATTGCGAAACGATGTGGCCTATCTTTCACATATATTTGAAAAGTTAAATGAGGTTCTTCTTAAGCTACAAGGAAATGAGATCAGTCTGATTTAAAGTGAAAGGAATTGTCATGGGGTTCATCAACAAATTGACATTATATAAAAATAATAGTCGCCGAGAACTTTCTCATTTTCCATGTTTACTGCAGTTAGGTGGGGACAGGCTTAAAGATTCAGATTTAGAGGTTTATTGCAGTCATTTTGACGCTATTAAAAATGATATGAGCATAAGATTTAAAGACTTACAAGAACTAATAATATCGGATTGGGTGATTAATCCGTTTGAATCAGACGTGGAACAAGTTAGTCAACATTTACAAGAAGAATTAATTGAGCTACAAAATGACTTCGAGGCAAAAGCACGATTCAGTCACACACATTACGAAAAAATTTTGATCCAGCAGAGGCTTGCGTATCCTGTTCTTTGGCGTGAAACTAAATTGCTATAGCACGTTTCACTAGCTCTGCCCTCAAGCAAATATAATTATCTGATTAACCATCGAACGTATTAATGCCATTTTTTGCATACGATGTTATATTTGGGTTAGACCCAACAAATATATACTTTATATCTGTGCATCTTGTCCAGTTCCCATAAACGGATGAAATCCTTTGATCTTTGTCGGCATACTAATTATTGTGTATCGAAAAGAAATTTTACCACTTCAGTCACAGATTCTGTGAATTGATTAGGCATAGGCGTGTCTACTATTAAAATAATGTGGCCATCACGTTTGCATATGAATACCTGTTGAAGATGATTTCTTAAATGATCTGCATGCGAGATACTCGTGACATTGTTTGTCATATACATTTAGTGCGCTACCAAACTGGACCTTCATTGATCTAATTATTTCAATAGGTATCACCTCTTTGCGGTTCATGAATATCATAATGGAACGTTGCTCCTCTAATGTGCTTGTAAATAACGGTAAGGTCATCTTTAAAGAAATTAAACTGCATCCGAATCATAATCAGAAGTCTCTAAGAAATTGATAATCAATCTCGGCTGAATGAAGGACAAACCATCATTCTTCCAACATTCCTCTTCCTCTTGTAACACATGGTTCTCACATTTCTTTCAGTAATCCCTGGCTATATTGGAGATGGCGGCTTTTGTAAGTATTTCACTTCTGGTGCCACAACGTTGTGATATGAAGCATTGTCCATTATCAAACACGACGGTCTATCCAAGGAAGGAAGTACATGATTCACAATCCAATCTTGAAATATCTTGCCATTCATCTCTGTATGATAATCCCTATTATCTGTGGATTTTGAAACAAATATGAGTTCAGTATTATTTAGAAGCCCATGATGGCTGCTTCCTGCATGTGCAATTATTAGGCGCTGTCCTTTGCTGCTTGGTACTAGTCTCTTAGTTGTCCCATCAGATGATTGCCTTTCTCGTTCATTACTGTGGTGCGCATTGATCCAAGTTTCATCTAAATACACTAAATCATAACAATCTCTTTTCATTTCTCTGACCTCGCGTAAATATTTACTTCTCATTGCAACTATATGAGGCTTCTCACAAATAAGGTTTCTACCACCAACATATTTTCTAAAAGTGAATCCCAAACTCCTTATAGTCCTCTATAGCGTAGATTTGGAAATATTAATGTCATTTTTCTTTCTTAACAAAATTTTTAATTTCATTAAAGTCTCTGCCTCATTATTGTGAAACATATTGCAAATTTATCTGCGGATCAATTCTCTGTCAAAATTATCCACCACTCTTGGCCTAATTTTCGTGTGTAAAACACCGGAATTAGAAATTTCAGATGTCGCTATCCAGCGGTACAATGATTGTTTGCTTATCCCCAAGGCATGAATAGTCCTCTTTTGTGGGTTTGAAATAGAATGATATAGTTTTCCTCGAGTAGCTTCATTGTAGAAATACTTAAAAATCCTATTAGTGATTTGCTGTAATGTCATAAAATGTACTCGCAGACTCATTTTTCCTACTTAACCACACAATACTTTTTGTAGACACGCCACTGATTGACAATGTGTGAGTAACACTGGATATAAACTGTTTTACGTATGTTCAAGAAGTTGCAATTTCACGCATTTTCACGCTAAAATCATGCCAATTTTTTGATAAACCAATCATGTGCAAATGATGCCATATAATTTACTGTAGACATTTCAAAATGTGTGTGTGTGTGTGTGTGTGATGTGTGTTGACAAGTAGACTTTTGATATTACAGTATATCGCAAAGAAACGAAAATTGAAACCAATGGCTGCATTTTAATGAAAAATTTAATTCATAGGGTCTATACCATTTCAAATTCACACACAGAATTTCACTTACATGCGTTATATATTCGCTGAGATATAGCATTTTGAAGTTGGGCAAAGCTAGTGAAACGTGCTTTTTTTTATAATTACAGCATTCCCAACTCGTATTTGGTAGAGAAGGGGTTCAGTGCAGTAGTGTTGCTACTATAAAAGCAACGAAACTGACTGCAGATTTGTAACAGGATTTTAACAAACTTAGAACCAATTATTACAAAACTGGCTGAGTCACACCAAGCGCAAGGATCTCATTAAGCTTCATTAGTAAGTGAATTTTTATATAATTATATCATTATTATCAACTAATAATTTTTTTAATTTTTTCATGTTTAAAGTGGTTACATAAGGAGAGGCTTAAATATTCAGCTTTGAAGACATATATGCAGTCATTTAGGCGCTATTAAAATGATATGATTATGATAGTTATAGAGTTGTAAGAACTAATTTTATATCATTTTCTCCGCCAATTTGTAATTCAAGGATAATGAACTTGTGGTGTATTATAATTCCGTACTTAAACACATATTTAATGTAACTATGCTTTTATAAAGACAGCTTTACATAAATTTTGTTGATTTTGAAAAGGCTTTTGACAGCATACATAGGGACAGTTTATGGAAAATACTGAGGGCTTATGGAATTCCAAGCTGCATAGTGACAATCATAAAAAGCCTCTATGCCAACTTTACGTGTAGTGTTGGGCAGAGCAACCTAACCTTCGAGGTGAAGACAGGAGTACGACAGGGATGCCCCTTATCAACCACTCTTTTTTTAACAGTCATAGACTGGGTGATGCGCCAGACAACAGAGGGCAGTCCAAGAGGAATAAGATGGACTACATTTTCTACATTGGAAGATCTGGAATATGCAGATGACATTGCACTGCTGGCACATTCACATCAACACATCCAGGAAAAAATGGATAGACTTAATAAATTTAGCCAGCAGGTGGGCTTGAACATCAATTTAAAGAAGTCTGAGGTCATGACGCTCAATGTGAGCAACCCTGAGCCCATATCAGTAAGGAATCAGCAATTGGTACAGACAGATACCTTCACATACCTAGGAAGCATAGTAACACCAGACGGTGGGGCAGGCAAAGACATCAACATCAGAATGAATAAGGCAAGAACAGCCTTCTTTAGCCTAAATAACATCTGGAAGTCCTCCCAATACAGCACAAGCACAAAATTAAGATTATACCAGAGTTGCGTGCTTTCTGTGCTTCTCTATGGTGCGGAATGCTGGAGAGTCACAGAGAAGGAAATGTCAAAATTGTCCTCTTTTCACACAACATGCCTAAGAAAAATTCACCGCATCTTTTGGCCGAATACCATCACCAACCAAGATCTGCTTACTCGTAGCAAGCAAGAGGACATGCACACCATCATAGCTGGCAGACGCTGGAGCTGGGTTGGTCATGTCCTCAGAAGAGACCCCGATGCCATCACAAGAACAGCTATGCTTTGGACCCCTGAAGGAAAGCGAAAGAGAGGCCGACCAAAAACAACTTGGCGGAGGACTGTGGAGGCTGAGATGCAAAGAATGAACCAGAGTTGGGGCACTGTACGAAGGATGGCCACCGACCGTGCAAAGTGGAATCAATTTGTTGTTGCCCTACAAGACGCCACTAGGCGTGATGGCCACTGACTGCTTTGACGGTCGGTGGTTAAGGATCGAAGAAAGAAGATGCTTTTATAAATGTGCTTTCTCTCTTTCTTTATATTATAAGAAAATATAACTCATTAACTGCATTGCTTTTTTAAAAGTATGGTGGAATATATGTATATGTGTGTGTGTGTGTGTGTTTGTGTATACACGATAAAGAGCTAGGGGGTGCTAAAAGGGTGGGGGGCTTTTTAAAATATTAGTTGTCAAAAAGGGGCGTTGCTACTATCAGGGTTGAGAAACACTGCTCTACAGGATGGAAGTGTATGGTGGAAATTGTTCATCTGGGTACTTTAATTACATCAATTAATAACAGCTGTGAATACAGGCCATTACACCCCCCCCCCCCCCCCCCCCCCCCCCCCCCCCCCCCCCCCCCCCCCCCGAGATCAAGAAACCAGACATGGACTACCACCTTGCAGAAATACTTAAGAAAGCAAATAATATTGAAAATCTTAAAAACACAACCAAAAATATATACAACAAACATCAAGGGAAAGCATTACTGTAAACACAAATGGATCCAAGGGAGAGAATGACAAATCGGGGACATGAATATATATTCCAATATGGAAAATGGCAAAAGAGAATTGTTTCACGGAATATACATTCATTTTCACTGCAGAGATGATGAAAGGTAAAGGACCCCGTAACATGTCCATTGAGGTATATTAGAAATTTGGTGTTAGGCCCATATTTTCTTGACCATCGGCACACAAGGGGTGATGTGGTCAGCATCACGCCGGCCTCCTTAACCTTCCCAGAGTTGCTCTGGTACCCAATTCACCAGGCTGGGTCAACCCCAGCGCCGTTTGCGGTCTAAAATATTCCACCTCAACTGGGGATCGAACCATGGACCACCGAGATCGGAGGCCAGTGCACTAACCACTGCGCTGCCGCGACTCCCGCAGAGATGGTGGCAATACTAAAAGCACCATAAATATTCTCTAATAACTCTCCCAAGAAACTAACAATTGTAACTGACTCTCTTTGAACAATTCAAGCACTAAGAAACTTACGAGAATGCAGAAGACCTGAAACATTAGAGGAGACATATCTGGCTACTACATTCTTATATACTTATATTCCAGAGATTGTTCAGTCTTAATAGCTTGGATAGTTTCACATGTTGGCATTGAGGGAAATGAAAAGGCGGACAAAGAAGCCAAAAAAGGTAGATCTGATAAAAATCTAATAAATGTAGGGATGAGTTAATCAGAGATTAAGAGCATAATAAAGAATTTACAGATAAATGGAAAACAGAGTGGGATAAAAATCTGAAAGGAAGACATGCATATAAGAGGTTCAAGGCTCCAACAAGAAAATGTCAGACATCTAGGGAATTGAAAATTTCCAGTAATAAGAAACTTCTCAGACTACAGATGGGAAAAAGCTATTTCAGAATAGAGGAACCTTACTGTGCAGGATTTCTTCAAAATAATGTAGAGCATTTATTGTTAACATTTAAGAGATATGAACAAATGAGAATCCCAATATTAGATTATTTGCAAGCATCAAATTTACCTATAAATATAGAAGAGGTGTTAAGAATTGACAGACCTAGGGAACTGCATAATGTAGTCAAACAGTATTTAACAAGAGCAAAAGTTAATATATAGTAATTGGGAAAGTGAAGGTCTGATGATGTTCTTACAATACATATGACTTATGGCAAGTGAAAGTCAATTAAATGTCTAACTGGAAACACCAGGCCTTTACACCCCTCCCCCTGAATATTATGATGTTTGTTGGGTGTTTTTGTTTTATTTTGTTTTAATTCGTTTATGTTTGTGTGGGTCTTTGTTTACAACATACACGCAAAATTGGTCATTTTGATTTGCTATCCCATCCCATCCCAACTAACATAATTACCGATGTATGTTACGTCGGTCGGTCTCACTCAAAATAGTAACTCGCGCCAGAAAAAAAAAGTTCGCAACGCACGGTGTGCAACTTGCGCGGCGTGGGTGTTATATTAAACAAATACTTTGGTTTTTTTTTTTTAATTCTTTCACGAAATTAGTAGCGCTCGACAAAGAAAAAGTGCGTAAAAATTGGTGTGCATGAGCCCTCACCCGATGTACAAATCATGAAAACTTGAAAGTTTTTGTTAAAACCACTTATTATCAGTAAACACTCTTTGAAAACAATCCACGCACTTTCACACGAAATGTTGTCATCAAAGAACTTTTAAATTGAATCTAAAATAACATAATTCTCGCCGTGTGTACGTTGGTCACAGCTGAGGAATGCAACCGTGTTGAAAAATTGTATTGTTTCCATTATATATACTCTCCTGAAAATAGTTACAATCAACAAAGAAAAGCGTTCAAATGACGGTGTTCATGAACAGTTTGATTACACTGTATAATGGAAAGAAACCAAAAACACTCTAAGAATGTACTTCTATCTGCTCATCCGGGAACGGAAACAACACACTATAATTAAAAACCCGTCAAGTTTGACGGGTCATTGCTAGTATTTACAATGATTTGACAGAAGTGATGCTACTTTCCCGTATCGGCAGTTATCCATATTCTTTGGAACTGAAAACAATATATTCCCTAATTATAACCCATGTTACGTACATTTATTACCTAAGGGGGTAGTCTTCGGTCCTGCCAAATGTACGCACCAGTTTTATAGTTATATTATTTGAACGTTCGATTGATTCACGCACTGACGTGCACAATGCAGTGTGAGTTGCTTTGGACGCACGGGTAACCTAGTTTGGGGATTGTGACGTCATGTTTTGAACGGGGCAGTGCGGACTTTGTTATGTCCGAGATATAGATTATTGGAATTTTCTGGCAGTTTTGTATAAGCCAGTATGTTATATTGATTCAATTGGTATTCTTGACGAAGCCAATGATGGAAGGATCATGTAAGTGTCGCCCCGGTTATATTTGTATATTTATTGCCGTAAACTAAAGTATCAGGCCGCTCCCAGTTGTAGTCTAGCGGGAAGTCATCTTAGCATGTAATTTCCTAGAATGGACAGACGGAGTCGGTGGTCATATTAGATTACCGTAGAGGAATAATACCTACGTGTAAACCAGTTTATTTATTCGTATGCTTCATATTTTATATGCCGTACATTCAACAATGCCAGAAGCGTGGCATAGAATGGGAGAGGTTAGTCAACTGGAATCTCTAACCTGTTCGTATTATCGTGTATGACTTTGTTTGAAACTATATGCTATCTAACGTTATGTTTTGGAGAACGTATGGGATTGTGAAGTATGATATGGAAGATTTTATCCTGGAGTATGAATACGTTACCATGATAGACGTCCTTGAAGGAAGGTCAATGGACTTGAATGAGAAGAATATTATACGGTAACAGTTTTTGTGATCCTTAGTCACTTGAGTCAGAGGACTTTATTGGTAGAGAATCTTCAGGAACTTTAAAAGTAATTACCATTATGCTGATGTATGATCTTTGCGCCTGTGACGATGTTAGTCTGGTCCACTCCGTATGTGTCATGTTGAATAAAATCTATGTACAGTCATCACCGACTTATGTACTGCCAGTACTTGCCCAGTTCACCCAGTTCAACACTACTTGTTGAAGTTCGTTTGAAGAATATTGTTGACATTCGTTCATTTTAACCATTCACGTTTTAAGCTACCTCTTCACCAGTATAAACTGTACTCAACCATAAAACGGAGTCAACAGTAATTGGTGTGCCAGTCTGGTTTTGAAATCAAGAATTTCACAGGAAACGTATCCAATACAATTATCATTAATGGAAGATCTGAACTTTCAAGGTGACAACATCTTGGGATCATCTGAAGATCTGAACTTTCAAGGCGACAACATCTTGGGATCATCTCTTTGTCACTATTACGTGCAAGCTGTGGTCTAATAACTCAGAACGAAGTATTTTATCCTCACACGTACATACACAGAGACGAGGCACATTGGTTTTTTTTCCTGCACGCGAGATGAGTATAACGTGTTGTCGTTGTACCCTTTATTACGTTTAGCTGTGCCTTAAATAATTATGTCCATATTTATATTTTCCTTGTTATATGTTATATGTTGTTCATTTGTCGTGGGAGGTAGGGAGGTTGATCTGACGAACGAGATCCATCTCGAAGCCAATTCGGGCTCTTCGTCAGACGTTCTGTAGGGCTCGTCTTGTAAGTTTCAATTGAGCGATAATTCCGGTACAAGGCTAGAAACCTTGCCGAAGTTCCGATCGCTAGTTGCTTCTTATAATAGTATCTGTTTAGCTGTTTCGTCACGTTTACTTGTTGTTTTCGCAGTTATTTTTATTCATAATTTAGTTTTATGATGAATTTTGTTTGTATTTTGCGTCCATCTCACCTTTCCTGTCGTTCAGTTTTTTACAAAACCTATGTTTTTACACTGTGTTGTCAATTGTACTGTTAATTATCTGATCGTAGTTATCGTCGTATATTTTTACGATATTCTATTTTAGTTATACATTTTTATTTTTTTTGATTTCTACGATTGTGTTCACCCGTCCAGTTTATCATGTCTTGTCGGTTATGTTTCTATTGTCTTTCTCGTTGTTCATTTCATGACATTTGATTACATAAATTTATTGATTAATAACATATTTAATAATTATATGATAAGATACCGTTCTAGGACAGGAACGAAGAACACTTGTTATAGTAACAAGGTTAACTAATTTATATTGATTAATTATCATTTTTATAAATCAAGAGTATTGTGACTACTTATAAAACATAATGTATTCACTAGATTATTTCATTAAGCAAGCAAAAGCTCTTCAGATGGCTCCTGATGAAGCAAAAACATTTGCACTTGCAGAATATAGGAAAGCTCAAGAAATAGAAGCCGAACAGAGAAAGTTAGAAACTTTAAGACTAGAAAAACTTCAATTTGAGGCAGATCAAAAACGGATTGAGGCTGAGGAACAAGAGAAGAAGATGAAATTTGAGGCTGAGGAACAAGAGAAGAAGATGAAATTTGAGGCAGATCAAAAACGGGTTGATGCTGAGGAACATGAAAAGAAGAGGAAATTTATAGCTGAGGAAGAGGAGAAAAAAATGAGATTAGCCTCTGAATTAGAAGAGAAACGATTTCAGCGAGAGGCAGAACATAAGCAAAAGGAGGCTGAAAAAGAAATGGAAAATAAACAAAAAGAAATGGAAGAGAGGAGATTAATAGCTGAACAAAATGTAAAACGACTTCAGCTTGAGATGGAAGAGAATGAAAAAAAAACGACAGCATGAACTGAAATTAGCAGAGTCAGAATATGAGAGAATTAGGTTTACTCAGGAAGCTAATTCTCAGAGAACTTTTGAAAGCCAAACTCCATCCAGACATGATTATTTTAAGGAAATTCACCTTAAATTACCAAAATTTAATCCCCCGTCTGATGACGTAATATTCTTCCTAGATAGGTTTGAGGCCACTTGTGGATCTTATAACGTGGATAAAGCGCTATACTGTACATATTTATCCAGATTACTTACAGGGGATGCATTAGCAGTTTATCATACCACCAGCATTGGTGAGAAAAATGACTATAATGCTCTTAGAGCAGCACTTCTGCAAAAATTCCAAATGACAGAAGACGAATATCGTTTTAAGATTTCATACATTACTACCTCAATCTAGCAGAAATTTCAATGATTTTCTGTCACAAATACGACTAACACTAGAAAGATGGATTGAATTATCCAAAATTGAAAAGTCATATGAAGGTCTCTTCGATTTACTGATGCGCGATAAGGTACTATCGTCTGTAAATCCTACATTTCTCGCATTTTTGCAAGAACGGAAACCTTTATCAATAAAAGACTTAGAAGAACATGCAAAAAATTTTTGCACTGCTCACCCAACCATGGATCTAAGTAATGCGCAGATTAAGAATGAATTGCCTGTTGCTTTTGCAGCACAACAAAACAATTTTTCACGAAATCGTTCCTTTAGTGCTGACAGGTATGTCAATAAGGGAAATAATTACAATTTTAACAATGATAACTTTTACAAAGGGAAGCAATTTCAACAATCTGCTCCATTTAATGTTTCTTGGAACCAAACTCACAGATCACGAGATTTTGGTAACAATAATTTTAAAAATAATCAAGGACATTATAATAAACAAAACTGGAGATCAAGATCTCAGGGTCCACAAAACAGACAAGGTTCTTGGAATAAAAATTTTAAAGAACAGCATAACTTTAATTATACAAACTATCGGACTCATCCAAATTTTAACTCTAGCAGAAACGACAATTTTGGCAATTTTAATGACAAAAATCACAATCGATCGCGCCGACGAGATAGATCGTCGAGTAATACAGGTAGACATTCTAATGTACTGAGGAAACCTGTTGATAGCATTACAAGGCAGTCCTTGTTCTGGAACCCCCAGGGCAAGAGAGGCAGAGGAAGACCAAGAAGTACATGGAGAAGAGAGTTGGAAACAGAGGTGAAAATGATGAGGAGAACATGGAAAGAACTTGAGATGATGGCACGTGACAGGAGGACTTGGCATGTGTTTGTTGAAGGCCTATGCTCCTTTGGGAGTGGAGGGTTATGAATGAATGAATTCTAATGTCTCTTTAATTGATACACAGGCTAACATTGAACAGGGTAAAGTAGCTGAAACTCACAATGCTATGTGTTGTTCTCTTGATTGTACCCAAGTCAAAGATTGTTCAGAATGCTCTACTCTTTTCCAGCCCAAGGCGATCACGACGCTGCGTTGCGGACATACCTTGCCTAGTCTACCTGCAGTCTGTACGGCCACTGCTGCGTCAGTACACCAGGGACAGGGCTCTCTTAAGTTTAACAAGGGATTTGTTAACAATATTTCATGCTCTCTTTTATTCGACTCAGGTTGTACCACTGTGGGCGTCCGGACTTCGCTGATCGACCCTAGTTGTGCGACGGGCAGGGTTGTGAAATGTGTGACGTTTGGCGGAACTGTGGAAACATTTCCCACAGCCATTATAACACTTCATACACCATTTTTTTTCAGGAAAGATCCAAGCATGTCTCCTTCCGAATCCAATTTGTGATTTAATACTTGGTCGCATACATGGTATTAAAGAGTGTACACCGCAGCAAATAGCTGAATGGGAAGAGCGACATATTCAAACTGCAAATGCAGTAGTGACTAGAGCGCAAGCTACTAATATGTCGCATGATACACCTATTGAACCTACAGTTCATACCACTTGTGATGATGATGCTCCTATTTCACGGGAGTTGTTTGCTACATTGCAAAAGAATGATGATTCATTAAAAAAAATTTTTCAGTATGTTAACAAAAAGAATACAAGCAACAAACTTGCAAAATCTAGACATGACTTTATACTTAAAAATGGGATTTTGGTGAGAGTAATACGGGAAAAGGATTCATCCTTATGTTATCAGATCTTAGTCCCATCCTCTATGAGATCTCGTATATTACGACATGCGCATGACTCGCAATGTGCGGGCCATATGGGTTTTTCGCGTACCAAATCCAGAGTGCTTTCGGCATTCTACTGGCCAGGCGTCCATAGGGACATCACTCTCTATTGTCGGTCCTGTTTGATATGTCAGGAAGTTAAGGTACGGGGTCCATTTCATGCGGCTCCTATTCAAGCTGCGGACATCCCGATTAGACCATTTGATAAAATGGCCATTGACATTATTGGTCCGATGCTTCCATCTGCTAGAGGGCATACGCATATCCTTACGTGCATTGATATGTGCACTCGTTGGCCTGAGGCCATCCCTCTCAAGAACACTTCATCTGCCAGTGTAGCAGAGTGTCGTGGAACGACTCTCCCCGACTTCTTTCTTCTGTCTATTATTTTTTTCCCTCTACGAATTTCTCCTATCATTTGACAAGAAACCTAAAGTCTCTCTCTCTCTCGCTAGTCTTAGATTTAACAGTATTTTACTAGCTCAGGATTCTCGGTCCAAGGTAATAAATTATTCCCCCACCAGCGAAAGTCGAAGGTGGAACACGGTACAACGATTCGAACAGGAAGTCGACCGTCTTTGTTGTTCACGAACTGGACGCATGTAAAACAGCCGGAAACGATGGACGCTAGTGCGAGTTGAAATGAAGGTAACTTTATACCCCTGGGACCAGAACAGAATTTGCACACAACCCACCCCTGCCCGGAACAGATCCTGGAATATTGGAGGGAATTTTCTGCATTCTTCTTGTAACCATCGTTGGAAGCAGATGTGATTGTATGGGCCTCTGTCGAGGCTACTTTGCACTTGTTGCAAAATATCCTTAGTGAATTCGTTGAGCGAAATAAGTAGATCTAATACTGCTGATTTTATAACATGAATAATCATATGTTTATCAACAGCTTGCTATTGCAGTAACTTTTTGTTAAAGTTTAAATGCATTTCATTTTCAGTGACAATAACTGTTATTTGCATCTTTACAGATCACTCAAACTAATGTATGAGTTTGCTGAGGTCCTAGACCTAATTAACTCCTGATCTTTATCTCACAGCCTGGCAGAAATAAGACAGGGTTAAAATAATTGATGTACATTATTGTTGTTACTTTGAGATTTGCATATTGATCCAAGCAAAATAGAAGTGTATTAGTGGTTCTTCTATTTTCTATTTCTTATAAGGCTTCTGTGTTCTCTGTCAAGACTACAAACTTGATAACAGTGTTCTCAATCACTTCTTCTCACTTTGTCACATAAGGGACATTAATGTGTTTTTCATTATGGAAGGTTCTTTACATGTATTTAATGCAATCCTATGCATATACCATGTTGTATGATTGAAGAACTATTTTATGTATGATTGAAGAACTATTTTATTATCAGTTATATGATTGTCATTTTCAACAGGGACCAGGACTTTAAGAATGCTTGCAATTATTTAGCTATTTAATGAATCTACCACTTGACTGACAAAATGTAAGTCAGCAGTTCTCAGACCTTGGCAGGAATGACACCCCACCAAGTTAAAGCAGCATAGGAAACTATTACCCGGTGGTTCTCAAACCATTGTTGACAGTGACCCCAGAATTAAAATACTGCTCTATGGGCACTAGGTGAACCAGTGGTTCTCAACCATTTGATGACCCCAGCCCCTACCTCACAGTTTGTGAAACTCATTGCCACATGGGGAAAACCACTGCTGTAAATAAGCAGACAGCCAGATAGAGACTGAGAACTCAAGATACACTATAATGTCAGTTAAGAAGTGGTAGTTCATATCTAATAGATAACACAGTTACTAAATAGTAGTTAACCTTGTGTTAATTTAATTTCTGATGGACGCTTACCGGCCATCAGACTTAGGAGATGACTGCTCTTGAAACCACTAATGGGATTTCAATTGTTTCCAGTCCACCCAGGTTGCGGTTACAAAGATACTAAACCAGGTTGCGGTTACCAGATACTAACCCAGGTTGCGGTTACCAGATACTAAACCAGGTTTCGGTTACCAGATACCTAAACCAGGTCCAGGGTACAAGTCCATGGTACCAAGATTACCCTTACCCAACCTTATCCTATCACCCAGTAACCATCCCACACATCCCATAAACAGAAGAGGCATTCAGCAGAGGTGACTTACCCCATCCTTATCTGTGATGTGCACTGAGTCCAGGGAAGCAGACTCTGACACCCTCTGAACCCATTAACTGTTATAAGACCAACCTACTGGGGCAGACCAAACCAAGAGAGTTCGAACCAAAATCATCTCTGCAGCTACTACAGTCCTTGAGGAGATGAGTATTAACACCTACCAGCAACACTACCATAGAAAAGATCTCTGGTCCAAGTGATGACCACACTAGTTGATTTTTTTTTTATAAACAGTAGAGCTAAACTTTTTTTCATATTTATAAGTGTATATAAAAAATGTAAGATTCCATACCCTTTTATCCAACTTTACATAACAGAGTCTGTTGTTATTTTTCTTGTTAACTTTATTTGGGTTGTATTTTGTTTTAAATATAAATCTACACCCTGGGGGCTCAGCCATAATTCAATTAATTTCTATTGGGTCGGGATATTTTAATTGTGGCTGGACACCAAATCTCTTTCTCAACCTTATGTGCTTTACACAGTCCTTTTTGTAGGATTCCTGAGGAAGAATTTATCGTCCAGAAAATATCTTGTTTAGGTACCAGAATTCTCTTTTAAGTAAATTTCTAGTACACTATTTCCCGAGGAGAGGCAGTTTTCTTCAAACTCGGAAGCTATCAATAAGACATTATTATCTGTATTCTTCCATTCCATTCAAGCTGTCCTATCTCCTCAAACTCCTCGCGACACAGAGGCATTGATGTTAATCTTCTCACGCATTGGTTTTCCACGGAAAATCTTGTCGGATCATGGGGTTCAGTTCATTTCTGAATCCATGTCTCAAGTTATGAAGACATTAGGTATAGACAGATCTCTTAGTTCTATTTATCATCCGATGTCAAATGGGTTAATTGAGCGTCTCAATAGGACACTCAAGCAGTTGTTGGGTAAGATGACTCAAGACCATCCCCAAGACTGGGATCGGGTCCTACCCGCTTGTCTCTTTGCGTATCGCGAAGTACAAAATCAAGCAACGGGGTTTTCTCCATTCCAGCTTGTTTTTTGGCATGCAACCACGCGGTCCGATGTCGTTAATCCACGACTTATTGGTTGACGAGAATATTGAAGAGGAAACTCAATCCTCTTATGAGTATGTGATCTCTCTGAGAAAGAGAATCATAGATGCTTGTAGACTAGCTACTGCATCATCTGAACAAGCCAAAGAAAAAGCTCGTCTATTTGCAAACAAGTATAGACGTCTTCGCCTGCTTATTCCTGGTGATGAAGCTTTTGTCTTACTACCTGCGCATAACAATCGTCTTTTAATTACCTGGAGAGGTCCTTTCAGGATCATCTCAAGAATATCCGATGTCGACTACATCGTTGATGTTAATGGTAAACATAAAACCTTCCACATTAACATGTTGAAGGAGTATTACTCACGTCCTGATTATCTACAGTCAGTGTTTCAGGCAACTGACGATCCTACACCTCCTATTCAACACTATTCTAGTTTGTCGGTCATCCAAGAAGAAGAATCTTCTTTCGATGATGTACAACTACCAATACCAGTTATACCACTCCATTCCACTGAGAAATGGAATGATGTTACTATCTCATCTACTCTTTCGGCTGATCAACGTCAGCAAGTCTCTAATATTCTACACTCGTATGAGGATGTCCTCACTGACATCCCAGGTCATACGTCAGTCATCCAACATGACATTATTCTGACTGACGATACGCCTATTCGAGTTCGCCCATATCCTATTCCTTTACACTTTCGTGATAAGGTTGATAAGGAATTGGATGAGATGCTTCAATTAAATATAATTGAACCATCTTCATCACCATATTCTTCTTCTATGGTAATCATTAGGAAGAAAGACAACAATATACGTCTTTGCGTAGATTACAGGAAATTAAACAAAGTTACAAAATTCGATGCGGAACCATTACCTCTTTTAGATGACTTATTGGAGAGATTATCTCATGCTACATTCTTTTTGAAATTTGACCTTTCAAAGGGATATTGGCAAGTGCCACTCACTCCTAAAGCAAAGCCATTCACCGCTTTCTCGACACCACTGGGTCTTTTTCAATGGAATTTTATGCCATTCGGGTTAATGAATGCGCCAGCTACCTTTGTACGCATGATGTGCCGCATATTGTCTCATCGTCCCGATGTCATTACTTATATAGATGACATCTGTCTTTTCAGTGACTCTTGGGATGAACATATTCATGGATTAAAATCTTTACTTTCTACCTTGCGGGATTATAACTTAACAGCGAAACCTTCAAAGGCTTTTGTCTGTTTTCATGACATCTCATTTCTGGGTCACCGCATAGGTCATGGTTTCATGTATACAGAAGACATTAACGTCTCTAAAATTTTAAACATCTCAGCACCTAAGACAAAAAAACAAGTTAGGTCGCTTTTAGGACTAATACAGTTCTATTCAAAATTCATCCCTCATTTGTCTACTATAACTGCACCTTTTTCTTCTCTACTGAAGAAAGGCACATCTAATGTAATAAAGTGGTCGCAGGATCACCAAACGGCGTTAGACTATATAAAACAATTTTTTTCAAATGCACCTTTTTTGAGGTTGCCTGACAAAAATCTCACCTTCATTCTCCGCAGTGATGCAAGTTCTTACGCTATTGCTGCAGTTTTGATGCAGGAATATAACGGCACCTTATTTCCGGTTATGTACGTATCCAGAAAGCTCACGCCGAGCGAGACGAAATATTCCGTTCTGGATAAAGAGCTCCTTGCTCTTGTCTGGGCAATCACTAAACTGGATCGTTATCTCCTCGGATCTCACTTTGTGGTGGAGTCTGATCAGAAAGCTCTTACCGCACTGAATACAGGGAACGTTAAGTCATCAAAGTCAGCGCGTTACGCTATAGCGCTTCAACCGTTCCATTTTGAGATACGAGCTATTCCTGGAGTGCAGAATGTGTTCGCAGACTGTCTGTCAAGATGCCCAAGTGAACGTGTCGAAACTAAACCACTTCCAGATGTTGGAACATCCTCACCGATAACATGAATAACTTTGTACATTGTTATTGATACTATGGTAACATTTTATTACTACGTGAACATTGATACTACAGTAACTTTTTATTAATATGGCAACATTGTTAAGAGCGACAAATATACATTTGTTATTCCTATGGAACATATTACACTACATAACGTGTTAGAGAATATATTATATCGTGTATGGAACATTGAGAACATTATCTCGTCGATTACTAACTAGTTGTAACGGAACAGTGACATATTGATAGGGATATTGAAATTACTTAGAATATATTGTTAACTAGTTATTTGTTAGTAATTAAGAAATATATGAATTAGATTAATTCAACTTAATCTATTTAATTGATTATGGATCACACACAAACTAACTTTCTTAGTTGTCAGGTAATACCTATATTCACGGGTCTTAGTTATGATATCTCACTGTTAGATCACTAGTCAACCGTACTAGTGTTAGAAAACATTAAGTGTGTTGATTCTTAAAGTGTTTAATTTTGTATTGCTTCATTTTTGCACATTGTATTTTCAATTTTTCTGTTTTATTGATTCTCTTGTCATTGATCATCATCAGTGTTGCTGTTCATTTTCATTTTTTAAATCATATGTTTCAAATTTTGTTGAAAACTTAGTTGAATTTTATTATCATCTTTTTTTTATGGTTTTTTTCATTTTCATTTTCAAACTTGTTTTTACTTCGAATATTACCACATCGTTCCAAAGTAGGTCGATTGTGGATGTGTGCTTTAATGCATACTATCATTTAGTTATATTGATTTCGTTTAATATTCTTTTCTTAATATGATATAACTTTATGCATTTCATATCTTGTGGTAGTTTTGACTCACCTCTCTCGGGTATTAAGTTCAAAAAAATTAATAGAATTAATTTTTTTTTAAGGGGAGGTGATAAGGGAGCTGTTACGTACATTTATTACCTAAGGGGGTAGTCTTCGGTCCTGCCAAATGTACGCACCAGTTTTATAGTTATATTATTTGAGCGTTCGATTGATTCACGCACTGACGTGCACAATGCAGTGTGAGTTGCTTTGGACGCTCGGGTAACCTAGTTTGGGGATTGTGACGTCATGTTTTGAACGGGGCAGTGCGGACTTTGTTATGTCCGAGATATAGATTATTGGAATTTTCTGGCAGTTTTGTATAAGCCAGTATGTTATATTGATTCAATTGGTATTCTTGACGAAGCCAATGATGGAAGGATCATGTAAGTGTCGCCCCGGTTATATTTGTATATTTATTGCCGTAAACTAAAGTATCAGGCCGCTCCCAGTTGTAGTCTAGCGGGAAGTCATCTTAGCATGTAATTTCCTAGAATGGACAGACGGAGTCGGTGGTCATATTAGATTACCGTAGAGGAATAATACCTACGTGTAAACCAGTTTATTTATTCGTATGCTTCATATTTTATATGCCGTACATTCAACAATGCCAGAAGCGTGGCATAGAATGGGAGAGGTTAGTCAAATGGAATCTCTAACCTGTTCGTATTATCGTGTATGACTTTGTTTGAAACTATATGCTATCTAACGTTATGTTTTGGAGAACGTATAGGATTGTGAAGTATGATATGGAAGATTTTATCCTGGAGTATGAATACGTTACCATGATAGACGTCCTTGAAGGAAGGTCAATGGACTTGAATGAGAAGAATATTATACGGTAACAGTTTTGTGATCCTTAGTCACTTGAGTCAGAGGACTTTATTGGTAGAGAATCTTCAGGAACTTTAAAAGTAATTACCATTATGCTGATGTATGATCTTTGCGCCTGTGACGATGTTAGTCTTGTCCACTCCGTATGTGTCATGTTGAATAAAATCTATGTACAGTCATCACCGACTTATGTACTGCCAGTACTTGCCCAGTTCACCCAGTTCAACACTACTTGTTGAAGTTCGTTTGAAGAATATTGTTGACATTCGTTCATTTTAACCATTCGCGTTTTAAGCTACCTCTTCACCAGTATAAACTGTACTCAACCATAAAACGGAGTCAACACCCATCAGAGGTTGAATGGGATATTTTTCATCATTAAATAAAAAAAAAAATTACCCTCAAATATAGAACAGGTGTAGGGAGCCGCGCTAGCGTAGTGGTTACAACACCGCTCTGGCGACCGGGTGATACAGGATCAAACCCGGGCGACGGCATTTGAGGATTTTTCGTCGACCGGGATTTGGACTGGATTAACTCGAGACCTGGCGAGGACATTTGAAGGAGTGTCGTCGACCAGGGACTGGCGGCTCCTGAGCCGACCCAGCTGCAATGGGTACCTCCGAAATCGGCGAGTATTTGCCTGAATGGCGAGGGACACCTGTCTCTGTACAAGAAATAAAGGGATACTCACGTAAAATCAATGTCAGGTTAGACATAAATAATAACCTGAGATTTCGCCTCCAGTATTAGCGGGCGTACGAAAAAAAAAAAAAACAGGTGTTAAAAATCGACAGACCTAGGGAAGTGCATAATATACTGAAACAGTGTTTAATAAGAAAAAAGTTAATTAACAGTATATCGATTAGTGGTTGTATGGCAGGGGGAGGTGAAGGTCTGGTGATATTTTTATAAAGCATTTGAGTTATGATAAATGAAAGTCTATTAAATATTTAACTAAACCAGGGGCGTACTTAAAGTATTTGGCACCAGGGGCGGATCTTACCGTTGACACCCCTTACCCAATACAGAAACACGCTTGCACGTATATTTTTAGAGGTAAGTACCACCATAATAGTGTCCGATGACCCCCCCCCCCCCCCAACTTGACTGTCATCCGGGGCGGACCGACCCCCTCGCACCCCACTTAGTACGCCACTGAACTAAACATCCATTGCCTTTACACCTCTCCCCATGTTTTTTATTTTTGTGTGGTATTTTTGTGTTTTGTTTTGTTTAATCTCTAATTTAATTTTACATGCGCGCACATTAGATAACTGTGATTTAACCTTTTTGCAATGATTGGATAGGATAAATGCAGCCACTTTCACGTATCCAATTATTCATATTATTTGGAAATGAAATTATATATATATATATCTATATATATATATATATATATATATATATATATATATATATATATATATATATATATATATATATATATATATATATATATATATATATATATATATATATATATATGACAAAACTAGCGTGACGTCATATGTGGACAACCCCTTAAACACTGAGTTACTATTACAGTAGAACTCCATTTATCCAAACCCCAATTATCCGAACATCCAATTATCCGAACACTTTTTCCAGAAAAAAAAAAAAATCAGGCGCCACCAGTCACGTTAGACTACATTTCTGAATCTTTTGATGCGGCAAGCTTCAAATGTGTGCGAACAATTTGTAGAGGATGAGATGGGCTAATGGTCGGTTGCTTACGTACAAGAAGTCAGTTAGATCATAAAGTCAGTTAATATCTGGTTTACCAATCCAGTGTACGTGTGCGTTCTAGGCAGAGCACTGGCTAAACAGACAGTTCAACTTAAAATAATGGTGTCTGCTACT
The DNA here is from genome assembly GCA_024509875.1 of Oreohelix idahoensis. NCBI lineage: Eukaryota > Metazoa > Mollusca > Gastropoda > Stylommatophora > Oreohelicidae > Oreohelix > Oreohelix idahoensis. The sequence continues at coordinate 183,749 of JAMPIV010010379.1, read as the reverse complement.
ACAGCAGAATAATTTTGATGTACAAGTATTTCTCTGTGCGATATGGCATCTTCCAGTAAGCCTAAAGCATATAAAAGGAACCGCAATGTTTTGTCAATTGAAACGAAAACAGAAATTATCAAGAGACTAGGAAAAGGTGAAACTGTGTCTTCACTTGCGAGGATTTTCAATGTTGGGAAAGCTACCGTCTCTGACATCAAAAGTAACAAGGATAAAATTATGAGTTTTGCATCGAAATTGGATAGTGAAAATGGGTCGAAGAAACGTAAAACCATGAGAAATGCGAAAGATTTGAAATTGGAAGAGGCTTTGTATATATGGTTTGTGCAAAGAAGAAGCAAAGGGGAACCTATCTCTGGCTCTCTATTGTGTGAAAAGGCACTTCAGTTCAACAATCAACTTGACGGTCCTCCTGACTTTAAGGCTAGCCAGGGATGGTTAAGAAACTTTAAATCTCGTCATGGCATACGAGAATTAGAGATTCAAGGGGAATCTTTATCTAGCGATGCAACTGCCGCTGAAAATTTTAAAGAAACATTCTTGGCTTTTTTGGAAGAAGAAGTTTATTCACTCAATGATGTGTATAATGCCGATGAGACTGGCTCATACTGGAAATCATTGCCTCAAAAATCGCTTGCATCTCAGCACAAAGCAGCTGCCCCTGGGTTTAAAAAGTGCAAAGAGAGAGAGTAACAATTTTGGTAGCAGCGAATGCCAGTAGAAGTCATCGTTTACCGGTGCTAATGATTGACAAAGCCAAAAAACCACGTTGTTTAAATAATGTGACATGTCTCCCATTGTGCTACAAAGCACAGAAGAGGGCTTGGATGAATAGTGAAATATTTCTTGATTGGTATACAAATCAGTTCATCCCAAATGTGAAGAGGTTGAGAGAACAAGAAAAGAAAAACTGGAAAAGTAATTCTTCTACTGGACAATGCACCATCTCATCCAGAGATGGATACATTGAATGCAGTTGATGCAAATTTTAAAGTAATTTTTCTGCCTTCAAATGTAACAGCATTGATTCAACCAATGGATCAGGGTGTTATAGTAAAGCTTAAAAAGATGTACAAGAAGAAAGTCCTGTGTCGTTTATTGTTGGCTGAAGATGAAGAAAGTGTGGTGGCGTTTTCCAAAAAGCTTAATCTCAAAGACTGCTGCTATATGTTAGCTGATGCTTGGACCACCCTGTCACAAGATAATCTCAACAAGGCTTGGAATAGATTGCTTGGGAAAAAAGGAGGAAATGAAACTACTGCAGTGGACACAAATGATGATTGTATAAATGAAGTTGTGGAACTGTTTCAAGCAATGCCCGGATTTTCGGACTGTGACAAATATGATGCACACATGTGGCTAAAAGATGATAATGATTCTGGTTTTCAGTTTTTGAATGACGAAGAAATTTTGTCTTTTGTGCAAGAAGAAAATCAAATACATTTAGTGACCGATGATGAAGACTCCTCAAAAGTACATGATGTACTTGTAGATTATGAAGAAAACCCAAAACGTCGACCAAGTCCTGAAGAGGCCTTTATAGCACTAGAATCAGCGATGGCTTGGTACGAGCAAGAAGATGACAGCTGTCCTACACAGCTTCTGCTGTTGAAGAGAATGCGGGACTTAGCAGCCAAAAGGAGACTATCCAGTTTGGTGCAAAAGATGATTCCTCATTATTTTAAATAGTGGGCTACATCTGTGCAAGTCCATGTATACGTAAGTTGCGCCTGGTTTTGAATCGTTTGTAATGTTATTTTGAAAACGTTTCTCTTTCTTAACAAAAAAATAATTAATACAAGTAGTACATGCACTGCAGTGTAATGAAAGATTTTAGTGATACAGTGATCTAATACAGTGTGGGTATTATTATTACAGTACAAGTAAATATGTTTTATAGTGTATTTTCCTTGTGATGGTTAATTATTTTTAGAAATATGTGTACATGTACTCGATACATTATGTAATCCAATTATCCGAACATTTGATTATCCGAACGATGCTCGGTCCCAAGGGGTTCGGATAAATGGAGTTCTACTGTATTTATTAAGGATCGAAGAAAAAGAAGAATGGAGCATAATAGTTAACAGTCATCATACATTGGATTAATTTTAATTCTATGATTTTTCTCGCTTGTTTTTAAAAAAGAATAAAGAACTAGAATGTGTATAGTTAGAGATGCGAACTTTTGACTGCACCCCGGGCACGTCTTACAGAGTTTAGCTTTGGACACGTGACCACAGGACATGTTAAAAACAAACAACAAAACAAACAAACTGTGCAGTCACTCGCTCTTACTCGAAATTGAGAAAGACCCGTGTGTTACCGATACCCGGAAGGGGAGCAAAGAATAGTAAAGCTATAACCTACCATGCATGTCGTAGTAAACTACTAAGTATGGTTGGGCACGGAATCGGTTTACTCAATCTTGTTGAAATTTCAAAGCAAAAAGAAAAAAATTTGTTTTTACAAAGAAGATAAACAGGCCAACGACAGAAAATAATTCAGTGCAGCCATGCAAGATAGAAGAAGGTCTTCTGGTAAAGAGGCTTATGACGCGACAACAAAACACATACACCCACACACACCCACACACACCCACACCCCCCTCCCCACACACACACACACACCGTTGCACGAGTAAAAAAATAACAGAACTTTTAATATATCACCTGGTTGCGGTACATCTGATCCACCATTATTATCTGAGCAAATAGGACCAACCCCCATTGTTAATTCTCGGATTAACCCAATGATAACTACATATCTCACCTCCAGAATATCTACTCCAATCATGTTCTCCATTGTACCTCTCCCGACCACATCTAATTCAATCATGCCCTCCATTATACCTTTCACCTCCAGCAAATCCACTCCAATCATGTCCCCATTATCCCTCTTATCTCCAGCACATTTGCACTTTTACTCCAGGCATGTCCTCAGTTGTACCAATGGCCTCCAGCACATCCACCCCAATAATGTCCTCCGTCATACCTATCACTCCTAGCACACCCACTCCAATCATGTCCTCCATTGTCCCTCTTACCTCTAGCACATCTATTCCAGCTATGTCTTCCATTGTACCTCTCGCCTCCATATATCTACTCCAATCATGTTCTATACCAGTGGTGGCCAAGCTAAGGTTGGCCGAGAGCCAGATTATGGTAAAGGGTAACAGCAGAGGGCCAGACCTATAAAATCCTTAAAAAATAACGTTCTGAGATTTAGTTTTACATATACTTGTATAATGAACCACGTACAGAACGCATCGGCAAACTACTGTACTGCACATCTGCCAAGACATGTATACCAGTCTTCGGACTTAAATTACTGTAAAAAAATATAATGAATCTGTTGTTTTAATTTGTTTTGTAATTTGTAATATGACATGTAATTATTTATTTCAAACATACATGTGTGTGTTATTTCATTGTGAAGAGTGTGGCTTCAATCAACAATAAGAGGCCGGCCAAAACAGGTTGGCGGGCCGGTAAAACTGGTTGGCGGGCCGGATCTGGCCCGCGGGCCGTAGTTTGGCCACCGCTGTTCTATACTATACTTGTGATCTCCATTATATCTACTACAATCATGTCCTCCATTGCACCTCTCGCCTTCATACATCTACTCCAATCATGTCCCCGACTATACCTCTCACCTCCAGCATGTCCCCCACTATACCTCTCACCTCCAGCACATCTACTCCAATCATGGCCTCCTCTATCTCTACCGACCTGGCTGCCTTTTTTACACTGAGCTTCCATAAGTGGATCGTCTTTTAGGTGACATTTTATAATTTAGTACATATGGAAACGGAACAACAAAATCAAAAACTTCGTTTGAAAAAAAACCAAAAACAAACTTAATGACCAAAAAAAAAAATAAAAAAATAAAAAACTGTTCGAAAACTAATTAAGAAGTGTTTCGTTCGAAAATTAAAACGGGACGACAAAAACAAAAACTGAAAACGAATTAAGACGTGTGCGTAACAATCTTTAATAATAATAATAATAACTCTGCCTAGGCCGGTCCCAAGCCCGGCTGAAAAAGGAGGAGGGCGACCTGCATGGAGGCCGTAAGGAGGCAGCCCCTGCCCCATGCAAAGGCACACCAGGCCAATCACCTGTTTGCCTTAAAACATGATTACGCGAAATACAAGAGAGAAAACCGGACTGATTCTAAAGGCGACGAACTGGAACGGACTACGGACTACGACTTATGGAACTTGGAACACAAGAAGTATAAATGGGAAAGAAGAGGAGCTGGTGGAAGAGATGAGGAAAGCAAAACTAGAAATCCTGGCTATAACGGAAACAAAGAAAAAAAGACAAGTAGTCATGGATCTCGATGGCAACACGCTGCTCTACAGTGGTGTACCCACATCTGAAAGAGCTAAAGGGGGCGTGGGTTGCATTGTGGCCAAAAACCAAAAAGATAGTATCAAGGGATGGAACTTTGTCTCGGAGCGCATTATGGTTGTAAAACTAAAAGAAGGAGAAACCATAGTGAACCTGGTCATAGTGTATGGGCCAAATGAGGATGAGAGAGCAGAGGTCAAGGAGGAATTATTCGAGCTGCTTCAAAGGACAGTGGATGGCTGCCTAGATGAAATTATCATGCTCGGAGATTTCAATGCCAGAGTTGGAAATGACCATGCTAGATGGGGTGGAGTTATCGGAATATAAGGAGAAGATACTCTCAATGACAATGGAAAGCGACTCCTTAGATTCTGCAGTGAGCAGAATCGGATCATTACAAACACAAAGTTCCCCCATAAGCGCATACATGCATACACTAGATGTGAACCAACAAAGAATGAGAAGTCAGTGATCGACTATGCCATTGTTATAAGGAGCTCATTCAAATATGTCCGGGATGCTAGAGTCTGGAGGGGGCCTGCTTACAATCAAAAGAACAACTGAAAGAGTTTCTCAGCCTAGGAACTGCCCAACATCACGCAAGAAACCAAGTAAACGAACGGGAGAAGTGATCATTAAGACCTACAAGCTGAGAGAGCCAGAAATTAAGACCAGATATCAGGGGCTTATTGCTGCAGCGGTGAGAAACACAGAAGAACAACCTGATGACTTGGAAACCCTCTGGCTTAAATTCAAGGACATCATAAAGACAGCTGCTGCAGTCCGATTTGGGAACAAGAGAAAGAGGACACCTTGGTGGACAGAGGAAGTCAAAGAGAAAATAAGAGAGAAGAAAATGGCATGGAAATAATACTTAGGAGCTAAAAACACAACAGGACAAATGGAGAAATATAGAGAATATGTGACACTCAGAACAGAAGCAAAGAACAAGGTGCTAGCACCAAAACAGAAGTCCTGGGAAGATTTTGGAGAAAAGCTAGAAAAAGATGCGCAAAAAAACCCCAGAAATTGTTCTATAAGGGACCTCAAGACGCAGCAATAGAGACCGCAGTCAGCGACTCATAGCTTGACTGCCTGCGTCAGGACCAGCGAACCAGAGCTGGTCAAGACCGCACTCCACCTCCACGTGGTGGTCCTGGAAACAGTCTGCAGCTGTGCAGGCTGGCTGAGCGAGTGTGGATCGAAATGGGAAGGCAAACCCGGTCCTAAAAAATGCCGTGCAGAAGTCGGATGTGTCGACCGAAAGGTGCAGATATCACAGCTACGTTGTAAACAGACACAACGCAACCACCGTCCTTTTCAGGGCGAACGAAGAAGAAGAAGAAGAAGAAGTTCTATAAGACCCTAAAGAACACGAGGAAGGAAAAACAATGCCCTCCCAAATTTATAAAGGACAAGCCAGGCAAATTGCTTACTGCCCCGAAGGAAGTAATGGAAAGATGGAAAGAATATTTTTCAGAACTCCTGGATGGTGAGCCCGGTGAAGCATCAGAAATTATAACCACTAGCACAGAAGAGAAAACCAATGATGGTGAAGATGACATAAAGATGGAAGAATTGAAGGCAGCACTGGATAAAATCAAGATGGGCAAAGCAGCAGGGCATGATGGTATAACACCAGAAATGGTTAAGATAATGGGAGCATCAGGCGACCTATTACTCTTAAGGGTCCTACAGGCAGCATGGTGCAACAAGACCATACCAAAGGATTGGGAGATTGCCATCATAACACCAATTTTCAAAAAGGGTGACAATCGACAATGTGGAAACCATAGAGGCATATCCCTTCTCAGTGTCCCGGGTAAAATCTACTCTAGAATCCTAGAGCAGAGACTCCGACGCCTAGCTGAGCCACAATTGGTTGAGGTCCAGTGCGGATTCCGAGCAAACCGAAGTACTCAAGACCTAATCTTCACACTCAGACAGCTGAGTGAAAAGGCCCTTGAGTATAAGAGTGAGATCCATCTTTGTTTCATAGATCTGGAAAAGGCGTTTGACAGGGTCCCCTGGAGCAAACTTTGGGACTGTTTGGCAAGGAAGAATATTTCAGCACCCTGATTCATGCTATACAGAGCTTCTACAAGTCTTGCAGAAATTATGTGAGGACAGCAAACCATAAGTCAGAAGAGTTCAGGACCATCACTGGTGTAAGACAAGGTGATATCCTGTCACCTTATCTTTTCATACTCCTCATGGACGATGTCATCAAGGCATGTAAGGAGAGAACAAGAAAGTATTCAGTGGGGTACTGGAAGATGAGACAGGTCTGTATTTCAGAGCTGGCATTTGCTGATGATGTTGCCCTGATTGCTAAATCAGAGACACATCTCCAAATCCAACCTGCAAGTCTGGAAGGAAGACCTGGAGAAGAGAGGGATGATCATAAGCAGCTCTAAAACAAAATCCATGGTGATATCACGAGAACAAAGAAGACACCAGATTAAGCTGGAAAAACAGGCCCTGGAGCAGATCGACCACTTTAAATACATCGGAGCTATTATAGACCGAAAGGGAGGCATCAAAGAAGAGTTGGCCACTCGAAAAGCAGCAGCTGGGAGACTTTTTCAGGCCATAAATCGAGGATTCCTCAGCAAGAGAGAGGTTGGTAAGAAAACGAAGATGGCTGTATACCGCTCCACCTATGTCCCAGTCTTGACATATGGATGCGAGTCATGGGCAATGCCTACAACCCACAAAAGCCAGATCCAAACCTCAGAAATGAGGTATCTGAGGAAGGTGGTTGAAGTAACAAGAAGAGACATGGTCCGCAACCAGACGATACGTCAAGGCCTAAAATCTCACCCCCTGCAGATCCAAGTAGAACAGTCCCAACTAAGATGGTTTGACCATGTCTGCAGAATGGAAGAAGATCGGCTACCACGACAAGCATGGGAAACAAAGAGCCAGGGATCCAGACCCCCAGGACGACCCAGAGTCCGCTGGGAGGACAATATTAGACAATCTTTGAAGGACCGAGTACTAGAATGGAACCAGGCCAGGAGGAAGACAGCCGATAGGATAGTCTGGCGCTCTCTCTTCCAAACCTCTACACCTCATGGTAGAAGGGGAACGACTAAGTAAGTAAGTATAATAATAATAACTTTTTTGTAAAGTACTAAAATAAGAAAGATCTCTTCCCTGATCTTGTGGAATTTTTTAAAAAAATGGCAAATTCACGTATATAAGGGAAACAATACAATTAATGTATAACTTTCATTACCAGAATAACTTGTTGCATCCCCTGAATTAACGTCTCAAAGACAGACAGAGAGAGAGACAGAGGTTCTAAAATATAGATTAGATATAATAATAATAATAATACAATAAATTTATAAAAAACTAAAAGCGTGTATGCATGACAGCTCGCATATCAAATTAAATGAGGTCGTTGCAGTTGTAGGTCAGCCCTTAATACTTGATAATCGTGTTTTGGATAAGATAGACTCCTATCCATGAAAAACAAAAACATGGTTTCAAACTTACAAACATAAAATAAATCAGAATACTTTTTAATGCTACTGTCTAGTGAAGGCTAGACACACTGGGGAAGTAAATTCCAAAACACAGAAAGTAGGTCATGTTTTTAATTGTCAGACTACACACTTTATATATATATATATATATATATATATATATATATATATATATATATATATATATATATATATATATATATATATATATATATATATATATATATATATATATATATATATATATATATATATATATATATATATATATATATATATATATATATATATATATATATATAGATATATATATAGATATATATAGATATATATATATATATATATATATATATATATATATATACAGTAGAACCTCTATAAGTTGACCACCCAAGGGACTGTAGCAAACCGGTCAACATACGGAGGTGGTCAACATACGGAACGAGGCCTATTGTTCTGATACTTTACTTCCTTGAACAGCTTATATTGGAGAATACAGTATCATACGAAATCATACATAATCACAACATCAAATCAAATCATCAATTTTCTGTTTTATCATGGTTTAATCATTCTTTCTGAAAAAAGGAGTCAATCTTGGTCTGTGTCTTATTCTTTTTACAAACATAAGTGAAGAAAGCACTCTCAACGCTGGCTACACCACTCAACATACCTGGGCATTTTTCCACAGCAAATGACTTCAATTGCATTATCAGATGCCTGACAGCCTCTTCTTTTTGAGTCTCTGCAATTTCTGTGTCATCGTCACTTGCTTCTTCAACTTCACCAGCTGCTTCATGCACTGTTATGCTTGTCTGTACTTCGGTCAATATCGCTTGGAAAATTCCTTCTGGGTCAGGTTCATTACAGGTTGCCACATCATCATCCATTGCAACAAAATCTTCAAAATCTACTCCTTCGAAGTCTGCCATTGGCGATGGACTGTCCGATGGGGTTAAAACGTCATGCTCTTGGGTTGTGACAAATCCACATTTCTTGAAACACTTCTGTATCGTTTCCGGCGGAACTTTTTTCCAAGCAGAACTGATCCAGAGGACAGCATCCAGAGCGTTAACTGATGCAGCGGATGAAGTTGCTTCCACAGGCGGACCACAGATCTGTGTATTGGTAATGACCCACTGCAGGAGCTGTGCCCGGTAGTGCATTTTAAATGTTTTGATGATGCCTTGGTCAAGAGGTTGGGTTTTTGAGGTCGTGTTTGGAGGCAGAAATTTCAGTGTCACGTTTATGAGATGTTCCACTTGTGGGTGGCCAGGACAGTTGTCTACTGTCAGTAGAATAGACCGTTTCTTCTTCATTTCTCGGTCTTACCCACTCCTCAAATAGGGCGCCAGTCATCCATGCGGATTTGTTTGATCTCCAAGTGACGGGGAGGTCTTCGGGCTTCAGGTTCTTGAATGTGCGTGGCTTTGCCGATTTACCAATCACCAAGGGCTTTAGTTTCTCTCCGGTTGAGCTAGCGCAAAGCATAACTGTGAAACGTTTTTTTGGAAAGTTTTCCACTCTTACATTTGTCACCCTTCATGGCGAGGCTCCTGTTAGGCATCGCCTTGAAAAAGAGTCCGCACTCGTCAGCATTAAAGATGTCGTCGTCTTTGAAGCCTCTGGCGAAGTAAGGAAACTTTTTGATGAACTCTTCCACAGCTTCTACTGGAACTTCATTGGATTCACCACACAACACTTTCTGGGAGATCGCGTGTCGCAGTTTAAATTTTTCGAGCCAACCACTTGATGCTTGGAAATCTATTGCCACCCGAATTCCCTTGCGAATTTTTTAGCAACTTCTTGAATCATCGGCCCGGAGATTCGGGTGTTAACTGCCCTCATTTGTTTGAACCAGTTTAATGTGGCTTCATTGACTTCATCTAGGGGAGTTTTCCTCCTTTTCCGCTGTACTGTAGATCTCCGCTTTCCTTACCACATCTCTCCAAGTACTCATGTTTACGTTTTTGGATGTTGCTAACTGTGGTCTTGCTAACCCCAAAATGTTCTGCCGTCTTTCTTTGGTTGCTGCTTTCCAGAAAATGTAGAAGATCAACCTTTTCCTTCATTGTCAGCTCCTTGAGTTCTTTCCTTTGGGCCATCAAAAAGATTAGGTTAATTTTGTCAACGATAAAGTGTGAATCACAGTCTGAGAGAGAACTTAAAGTTTAGTAGTTGAATTACTATTAACCGGCAGGGCAGTCATAGCAAGAATGAAGATTTTGCTTAGAAGTTGGTCTTTTTATACTGCATGTTTGCGAAAAAACCAAAGAGGTTAGGTTAATTTTCTTTGTCGGCAAGCATCATTCGAAAAGCGGTCAGAAAACCTGTGCCGAAAAAATTCAAAGACACTGATTTTCTTTTTAAAACTGGTCAAGTAATAGAGGGTAAATTACTATTGTGTGTCATAATCCAAATGGTCAAGATACAACTTACAGAGGTGGTCAACTTATAGAGGTCGTCTTCCATTGAATATATGTGGTGCGTGTCCGGTCTATGAAAATGTGGTCAACTTCGGGAGGTGGTCAATGTAGGGAGGTGGTCAACTATGGAGGTTCTACTGTATATATATATATATATATATATATATATATATATATATATATATATATATATATATATATATATATATATATATATATATATATATATATATATATATATATACACACACACACACACACACGCACGCACGCACGCACGCACGCACACACACACACACTCATACACAGTGAGACATAACAGAAGTGAAAGACTTACCGGAGACTCGAACCCAGGACCATCCGAACGACAACCAGTAAGAATTCACTCCGGTAGCGAGGCAGTGTTCTCGTTCGGATGATTGTGGGTTCGAGTCTCTGGTAAGCCTATCACTTCTGTTATTTTTCTGCAGTCTAGTTTTCTACTTTTTTATTTCTCACGAGTGCCTGTATCATACCTTTACGTGTATTACTAGTATACTGGGCTCAGCTTTTTTACGCTGTGCGTTGACCAGTTCAGCTTTGACCTGATCAGATTAGACTTGATCAAAGCATTTCCGGTGTTGCCAAGGGCCGGCCTAAGGGCGCTAAGTGCTGGGGTACAGTAGCGGGCAAGAAAACGTACTTTTCCTCTCTTCCGTTGCCTCCGCTAACTTAAAAAATCTGAGTCAGATACCCATTTACAGCTAGGTAGACTAGGGTTCCCATTCTTCCCGTTTTTCCCGGGACAGTCCCTTTTTTGGGATAAAATGTCCCGGTGTCCCGAATTTATTCCAAATGTCCCGCTTTTTAAGGGTCCTTCCTGGAAAAAAAAATCTTTGGGTAACGGATTTTATTCCGTGTTTTAGTAGTGTTACTTTATCAATGTCCGGTTACAGTGGAAGTGTTACAGAAGTCAGATCTCCTTAAAAAGGTTATTGCTATATCAGCAGATAATACAAATACAAACTTTGGTGGAAAGAAGAGAAAGGGACAGAATAATCTGTACTTCAAAATGCAAGAAAACACTGTGAACAATTTAATTGGTATTGGTTGTCCTGCACATATGATACATAATGCTGTACAGACTGCTGCGGATTGCTTACCTATTGATCTTCAGTTAATAATTAGCAACATTTACCTGCATTTCCACATTTATTGTGTACGAGTTGAGGAACTCAAATCATTTTGCGAATTCACCAATACAGAATATAAAACTGTTTTGGGTAACAGCAAGACAAGATGGCTCTCTCTCTTGCCTGCAGTCCAGAGAGTTATTGACATTTTCCCTCCGTTGAAGTCATATTTCCTTTCCATTCACAAATGTCCTACCAGTCTCCAAATTTCTTTGAAAATCCACTTTCAATTACACTCCTGCATTTCATTGCCAGCCAGTTAAAAACCTTTTCTGATACCATCAAATGTGTTGAAAAGCAAGAGACAACAGTAATTGAAGTGAAGAATGAAATAAGCAAACTGGTGGAAAAATTAAACTACAGGAAGGCAGAAAAGTTTCTTACCACTACTGTGAGAAATCAGTTGCAAGAATTAGAAAAAGAAGGAATATATTCAGGAGTAGTGTACACCATTTCTTACGCCTCTTCAGTCTATGGATTGGATCAATTTGAAGGGAAAGGAGTCTGTGACTTGGAAGAACATCCAAGAAAGCTACATATTCATGAAGACAGTGTCACCAAATTTTACTGTGAATGAAGAGGACTTATTTGATGAGTTTGCATGTGTGAAAAAATATTGTGAAAGCAAATTTGATGTGTGGAGTGAACTGAAGGATCAAAGTGTCAGTGAAAAATGGTGTGAGATGTTCACTCATTTTACAAAGCAGGATATAAATGCTGAGAACCTGAAATGCCTAGTTAGTTTTTGTTTGGCACTGCCAGAATCCAATGCAGCGGTTGAACGTGTTTTTTCATTAATAAATGCGCTTTGGACAGACAAAAAAAAAAAAAACAGACTTAAAATTGAGACAGTGAAAGCTTTAACCACTATAAAGACCCATTTTAAGGATTTCTCTTGTGCTGAGTTCTATGTCCAAATATCAGAAGAAAAAAAGCTTCGATAAATATTCTGATGAATCTGAAATATAAACTTGACTATTGTGTATTTTTTAAAGGTGCGATTTTTCTAATTAAGTATGTTTGTAATTTAGAATTCTTTTTTAAAGTGGAAGTTGTGTTAGTTAATGTGTGCATTTTTATACCAGTATCTTATTTTAAGTGCAACATATAATATATAATAGATTTATTTGTGCTTTACCTTAATTTTTAACATGTCCCGTTTTTTTACAAATTGTCCCGGGTTTTTTAGGTAAAAATTTGGAAATGTCCCGGTTTTTAAACAAAACATTATGGGAACCTTAGGGTAGACTGGAGCGTGACGATACTAGGTTTTGGGATTTGGACCATGCACATGAAAACTGGTGTTTGTCATATCCATGGGATACCCTGTTCAACCCCATATGTGTTATAATTAGGGTATATACAGTAGCAGTGGTTCCCAAACTTTTTCGGTTCACGGCGCCCTTAGTGTACCAGGATTTTTCCACGGCGCCCCAAGTCAGAACATAAGCCTACCTAACAGTTGCAGTGCGCAGTTGGTGCGGTTAGGTTGGCTAACTAAAAAAATAAATGAAACACGTATTTCAAATTCAGAAACAATTTATATAAAAAGTATTAATAAAGTAATAATTTGGAACAATCATATCAACGCATTTAACTTTTCAAAGATATCACACAAGTATGCTAGTTTTACCAAAAAGTCTGTTTCCACGAAGTGTTTGGCATATTCGTGTTTTTCCTCTTCAAGAAAAGTGTACATTTCCTGCCGTAACTCAAACGTACGGGACAATACATTATTGCCATGAGAGAGCCATCGCGAGGGGCAGTAGTACAACAAAGACGTGTATTTGGATGCCATATCCTCACAAAATTTTTTGAAAAACCTTGCTTTCACTGGCCGAGTTTTTATAAAGTTTACCACATTCACCACACATTGTAAGACCAGATTCATTGGAGGACTCAGATACTTTGATGCGAGTGCTTCTCTGTGAATGATGCAGTGGGTCCACAGTGAATCCGAAGCTTAGCTTCGAATAAGCGCCTTGTTAAGTCATATTTCTTAGGAGTTAAGTGTTAAAGACTTGAATGTACGGGTTGGATTTTTGTAAACACTAGTAAACACGCTCTGCGTGATGAGAGAATTTCTTAGTTGGGAGCTGTATGCTCAATAATTGGTGAACACAGCTCTTTTGACTAGTCGTTAGTTTGTTTAAAAATATGGTAAGGAAAACTGTGTCGAATGTTCCTAGTGAGATTGTTGGGTAGGGACGGTTTGAGCTGAGCGATAGTCTCACGCGGTGAGTCCGCGCATGTAGTTTTTGTTACTGAGCTGTACTGAGTAACTGATTACTTCGTGACAGTGTGTTTCTGGCAGAGGTCCGAAATGGACGTCGATTTTCGTGAGTGTGTCCAGATATTATTATCGAGGGATATGTTTCTTGGAAGAGAAGATGGAATTTATTAGTCATATTTTTCCTCTTGATGGATTTACTGTTATAGTACTAGAACTGTGATGTATGCAGTCTTCTTGGTGGATTTACTGTTATAGTACTAGAACTGCGAGGTATGCAGTCTTCTTGGTGGATTTACTGTTATAGTACTAGAACTGCGATGTATGCAGTCTTCTTGTTGGATTTACTGTTATAGTACTAGAACTGCGATGTATGCAGTCTTCTTGATGGATTTACTGTTATAATACTAGAACTGCGATGTATGCAGTCTTCTTGTTGGATTTACTGTTATAGTACTAGAACTGCGATGTATGCAGTTTTCTTGATGGATTTACTGTTATAGTACTAGAACTGCGATGTATGCAGTCTTCTTGATGGATTTACTGTTATAGTACTAGAACTGCGATGTATGCAGTCTTCTTGTTGGATTTACTGTTATATTACTAGAACTGCGATGTATGCAGTCTTCTTGATGGATTTACTGTTATAGTACTAGAACTGCGATGTATGCAGTCTTCTTGATGAATTTACTGTTATAGTACTAGAACTGCGATGTATGCAGTCATTTGTTGACGGATATTTTCACTGTAATACTATGATATGAGAACTGGAGTGAACTGCAATGTAGGCAGTCCTTTTGATAGATGCTCTTCCTATGGATTTATAGTATACTGGAAAGTTACGACGTTCTTTGCAACCTATGTGCCATGGATTTGTGTATGCCATTGTAACCTGTTAAATGTGCTGTCCCAACGTCAATGTGGGTGTTAATAAACTGTGAAAACGTTACAGCTTGTTACAACATTCCCTGACCTTTTACGTTTGCTGTGGTGTGTGATGACAGTCTGTTTAGATGAAAGAACCTATACACATTCGCGTATGTTTTGATTTACATGAATACACATCTGTCGGCCATCAGTAAGCCCGACCTTACTGACTCTGTCATTGTCAGGTTCGCTTCCCACAATCCTCGACCCGATGCTTTGCTTTCAGACTGCACTACATTAACATTTTCTTCACTATACAACTGACATTGCAAATAGTGTTCCTCCAGCCTATGGCCTGTAAAGAATATTTACTTGCAACAGTGGTGGCAGCCAGCCTTACGAGGTGTGTGATTACCATAGATATTTCGGATTTTTTCAAGGAGTATTATCATGGGAATATTAGTTTATTAACATTTTAACTGCTTTCCTCACTAAGTTAAGTGTGTGTTTGACATTGTATTACAACTAAAGATGAGTTTAAGTGATTGCCGAATGCAGTGTTTATGTTCAGTTCTATTTGTTTTTGTGTTGCGGTGGTGCTTTAAGCAAGGACCTCAAGCAAATTGTCGATACAGGCGCGTAGGATGAGCTATTTTTAGCGAGTTGTGGTAGAGATGGATTAAGTTTGAGGCGAGTTTTGCGATTTGTTTGACCTCGAATGTTTCGTGAGACGTTAGTTGTCATGTAAGCTGGTGAAGGTAGCGTCTAGATTTGTTCGGACTGTGTGATATGGTAGGTGGTTTGGGCGGAAAGGACGGGGGGGGGGGGTTTCATTGGTGGGGGGGGGTGGGGGGGGTGTGTGGGGGTGATGGGCGGGGGTTGGAGCTGGGTGGTTTTTGTGTGATGGGGGGGGGGGGGGGGGGCGACTTTGGGGGGGTGTGGGGGGTGGTTGGGTTAGGGGAGGGTGGTAGGCAGGGGTGTGGTGGCTGTGGGGGGGGGGTTGGTTGCATTATTTGTTCTTGTGGTGGGGAGGGGTGGGGTTGAGTGTGTTGTTGTGGGGGGGGTGGGAGTTTGGGGGGGGGGGGGGTGGGGGGGGGGGGGGTGGGGGGGGGCGTTGGGGACATGGGTGGGTGGGGGCGGGGGGAAGGGTAGAGGGGGGTGCAGTGATGTCAAGGGGGGGAGGTACGGCGGCTGGGGGTGGGTATGGGCGGGGGGTATATTATAGGGTGTGGGTTTGCAAGGAGGTTTGGGTGGGGTGGGTGTGAGGGGGATAGGGGGGTTGTTGTAAAGTTAAGGGGGGGGGTGGGGGGGGGGGGTTGGTGAAGTTCAGGGGGGGGGGGGTGGGTGGGGGTTGTTTTGTGGGTGGAGATGGCGGGTTCAGGCTGGTTGTTTAGGTTAGGTGGGGGGGGGTGACGGGTTTGGGGTGGGGGGGAACGGGAGGGGGGTATTGTTGGTGTTTGTGGTGTATTGTTTGCTCTGTACCTTAGGGTTTGGTATTGAAGGGGTTGATGGGCGTGGTGATGGTGTGAGTGCGGTGCTCCACCTATGTCCCAGTGGTTGGGTGTGGGGGTGGTCTTGTGGTGGTGTGGGGGGGAGTCCGTGGGGGGGGGTGGGGGAGTTGGAGGGGGGATGTGGGTATCATGGCCATCGACTATCAGAAATAAGAGTCGCCGTTTAGGTATTGTGGGCGGGGGGGTGTGTCTCAGGGGGTGGGGGGGGGTGTGAGATATCGAGGTGGGAGTGTTGAAGTAACAGAAGAAGGGTGTCGCATTGTACGCAACCAGTGGTGGGGACGATACGTCAAGGCTTCGATTAAATCCCACCCCCTGCAGACCCAATAATCACGAACCAAACTAAGATTTTGTATGATACGGCCATGTCTGTGCAGGATTGGGGGGGGGATGGCTCAACCATAAAAGTGTGTGGTGTACCGGCTGGTTGTGAACCACGACAAGCAAGGGGGGGGGGAAACACAAGAAGGTGGGGGGGGGAGCCCTCGCTCTTTAGAATCTGGGGTCAGAGGGGGGGGGAGATCAAATAGAGGGGTGGGGTGTGTGGGGGGGTGGTTGGTGGGGGGGGGTGGTGTGTGTGGGGTGACCAGGACGACCCAGAGGGTCCGCTGAGAGGGGGGGGGGACTGGGTGTATTGGGAGGGGGGTTGTTAGACAATGGGGGGGGTTTGAAGGAGGGGTCGAGGACTAGAATTGGAAGATCTCTAGGGGGAGTGTGAGTGTGGTGGGGAGGAAGACAGCGATAGGATAGTGGTGGCACTCTCTCTTCCAAACCCTTGGGGGGGGGGGGGGGGTCTACGGTGATAGAAGGGGTACGACCTAGTTTGCGTAAGTTGGTAAGTTTGTTTATTGTGTTAATTTGTTTGGTGGGGGGTGTCTTCCTTTCTTTCCGGTGGGGAGGTGTGTTAAGTTGGTGGCGTTTCCTTTTATTTTAAGCTAGGGTGTGTGGGTGCGTGTGGGGGGGGGGGGGGGAAGGGTGGGGGGGGGGGTTTTTCGTTTATACACTGTGCTGTCGTTTTGGTGTTGTGTCATTCTTGCAGTGTCATTTTGCAAGGCTTTGCAATATTTGTGTATCTTTATTTTCGCTTTTTGTCTTGTATTGGATGATTGGGGACTGCGGACGTTATCATTTGTTTTTGCAGTGTATGGTTGTCTTTCGTAAGGGTGTTGTTCTTATTGGTTGCTATGGTGTGCGTCAATTCTTTATGACTTATTATAAATCTTCTTTACATGCATAAATAATTTATGGCTAGATTATGATATAATATTGACTTCCCTCATATTGATATGAATTTATAAAAGTTCTATATACATAAACTTATTGTAATTATAGGTGATTAATCCATATAAGTGACTGAGTGAGATAAGTCACTATGGATTGTGATATGAATCCTGAGGACATGGGACCTATGTTGGAATATTTATTTGAGGAAGGTAGGGATGATAATGGATTGCAAGGCAGCACACCAACAACCAACGCACCAACTTGAGGCATATGTAATACACGGACGACGGGATAATTTTTCAGTCCGTTCCTCATTTAATAATGGCTAAAGATTTAGCGGATTTACTGGTTTCCGATCTCCGTGTGTTTTTGGACCAGCATATTAATGTTAAACACGACCATATATTGAAGAAAATACACGATGTAATTCACAACGACATTCCTGATTGTCAGAAAAAGGAGCTGGAAAAAGAGATGAGCTCATTACAATACGATCAACATTATAAGGAAAATGCTTTCACCGGTAAGCTGGAACAAATCAAAATGTCTACATCAGACAGAATGTCCACGCTGGAGGACCTTCTCCAGGATGGCAAGGATGATGGTTTACAAAGCCCAGATCTTGAAGATTGTGTATTAAATCGTTTCTTATGTAATACGGCATCAGATCTGGATGAGTTTGTGAATTTTAATTTCATTCTGTACCTCATATAGTCATGGCTAAGGAACTAGCAGAAATAATGCGTAGGCATCTTCGTTTTTTTGGGCAAAATACCTCGGTGTACCACATGGTGAGATATTGAAAAACATACACTACGCTATACGCAACGACGAGGTTCACGAGAATCAAATAACAAACAACAAGCGGAGTGAACAAGAAAGGGTGCATTTTTTAGAAAGTATTGCTGAAGAGAGCGAACTATATGAGACAGTGTCTAAACTTACAAGTGATCTACATAAATTGAACGTGGAACTTTCTGGTTCACAAGTAGCATTGAATTCAGCATTAAGCAAGATCAAACAGTTGGAAACCCAGATGGAAGATAAAAATATCGAAGTGAAAAATCTCTCGCAGAAAGTTCAAGAAAAGAAGAAGGTTTGTCACAAATTAAAAATTGAGGTCAAGGAACGTGAGAAGGCTTATACAGAAACGCTTCTTGATTTATTAAGTGAACAGGAAAGGGTGAATTTTTTAGAAGATATTGCTGAAGAGAGTGAACTACATGGGACAGTGTCCAATCTTACAAGCGATCCACACAAATTGAACGTGGAACTTTCTGGTTCGCAAGCAACATTGAATTCAGCATTAAGTAAGATCAAAGAGTTGGAAGCTCAGATGGAAGATAAGCATGTCGAAGTTAGAAATCTCACGCAGGAAGTTCAAAAAAAGAAGGAGATATGTGAGAAATTAAGAGTTCAGGCCAAGGAACGTGAGAAGTCATATAATGAAAGGCTTCTTGATTTATTAAGTGATAATGCGATTCTCAGTCGCCAACTTAAAGAGAAGAATGTGGTATTTCCAGAGAAGGTTGATGAGCTTACGAATAGCCATGATAGTGAGATTGAGGCACTACAACTGGAATTGACACAGTTGAGAGCAAAGAAAGAAAAGGATGCGAAAGAGAGATTAGAAGAATTAACGGTGGAGAAACAGAAAATAGCTAAAATTGAGAAATCACTCACGGAGGAGAGATGTAAAATTTTGACATTTGATAACTTAATTAAGAAACAAAGTGAAGAAATTTCACTCAAAAAGGTAGAAATTACTGAATTAAGAAAAATAGTTCATGGATTATTAGATATTGTCTTAGGAAACAAGGTGTTGTCTACTGTCAAGGTTGACAGTGCTAGACATAAAGTTGATTATCAACACTTCAGGAATGCAAAGAGTCAGCCACACGAACTCAATGCTGTCTATAACATTAAACATGGAGTAAACAAATCTTTTTGTGGCAAATATAATTTCCCACGTACTAACGATACTGCCTCTAAGAGTAATGATTCTTGGCGTCAGACCAACAAAAGTAATACTAGTCTAACAGTCAGTCCGGTAGATCACGGTAAAAACTCTAATAAATGTCATGTCAAAGCTCCACAGACCAACTGTGTATCTACTCTTCGAAATTCTGATAAATCCATAACAACGGATAAAACTAGTAGTATTTGTTCCCAAAATAATGCTCATTATGTGCGGAACAATAAAGATTCTATCATTCCTATTACTTAGCATACTCAACATAGTCAGTATGATACTTCGGTTAAACGCATTGCCACAAGCAAAAATAAAAACAATTTTGGCAAGAGAGATAATCGTGATTTTAGACAGTACCAAGGGGGTCCATCACGCAATAATTTTCTTTCTCCAAGAAACTGGAGACAAGTTAACGGATCTCAACATTTTGGTTCTAACAATTCTGGAAATTATAGTAGGTATAACTACACTAGAGATTATCAACCTTACAATAATTTTTCTCGAA
The DNA here is from genome assembly GCA_024509875.1 of Oreohelix idahoensis. NCBI lineage: Eukaryota > Metazoa > Mollusca > Gastropoda > Stylommatophora > Oreohelicidae > Oreohelix > Oreohelix idahoensis. Next base: position 163,993 of record JAMPIV010010379.1, on the reverse strand, counting down.
GATTTTCTTAGAATGTTTCAGGACCGCTGGAGTTTTGTCCTTACGATTTAACTTTTTTAGGATAGTAGATATTATTGTATTGTATAGTATAGTATATTAGAGAGTATTGTATTAGGATATGATATAACTTCTTTAAGATAGTGTGTTCGTTCATCTTTAGGCACAATTTCATTATCATATTATTTTAATATGACTGTGTTCTGATAATGCACCATTTTATTACTATATTATTTTTATACTACTGTGTTTGATAAATATGGAATGTATAATTATTGTAGTGATGATACTATGTTTACTTAACTTATCATTACGATACATTTTGGTATTGTACATTTCTTTTGATAGTGGGGTGACTGACCGTTGTGGAAGACGGGTCGGATGTGATATTTTCTGAAGCTGTTGTTAGGTGGTTTTTGTTTAAAAAAAATGAATGATGAAGTCAAGAGAAAAGGGATTGTTTTTGACATTGTAATATTTTTTCTTTGCCCAGCTCTTGATTTTGCGCTAGGGGTAACTATGTATAGTAATATTAGTACATTGAAAAGGTGTTTTTTTTTCTGATGTTGTGATGTATTATTTCTGTGCCCAGCGCTTGATTGTGCGCTAGGGGTGGCTACGCAGGGCGATATTGTTGATATTGATGTTTATAGTAAATTCATTATTGGTACTTTATAAGTTTAATAACTTGGTTATCATGCATATTATGTTGTTTTGTTTTATGCTGGTTGGTGATAGTTGTATTTATTTTCCATGCGATGCATTGTTTGACTTAATTGTCGCCAGGTTGTATTATTGATTTTTTGTCCTATTTCTATTTCATTGCTTTCTTTCATTGCTGGTCATTCTTCTTTTTACTTGATCTTGTCTTTTCACTTTCTATTTATTATTTCCTACTTAGCCTTAGAATATACTTAACTTTGTTTGAAACCGATCATCTTTGTATTCTTATCTGATTACTTTGTATACTTCATTTTCTACTTTCTACTTACTTCCAATAATTTGTTTTGTAAATTTATGGATATGACTTAACATAGGGTAATTCTTGTGTGTGGACATTAGAGCTTCATCGACCTCTTATTTTTTGTTGATGTACTTTTAAAAAAAATGATGATTTTTTTCCCCGGGGGTCGGTGTAGTCTGTTAAGTCATATTTCTTATTAAGGGGAGTTAAGTGTTAAAGACTTGAATGTACGGGTTGGATTTTTGTAAACACTAGTAAACACGCTCTGCGTGATGAGAGAATTTCTTAGTTGGGAGCTGTATGCTCAATAATTGGTGAACACAGCTCTTTTGACTAGTCGTTAGTTTGTTTAAAAATACAGTAAGGAAAACTGTGTCGAATGTTCTTAGTGAGATTGTTGGGTAGGGGCGGTTTGAGCTGAGCGTTAGTCTCACGCGGTGAGTCCGCGCATGTAGTTTTTGTTACTGAGCTGTACTGAGTAGCTGATTACTTCGTGACAGTGTGTTTCTGGCAGAGGTCCGAAATGGACGTCGATTTTCGTAAGTGTGTCTAGATATTATTATCGAGGGATATGTTTCTTGGAAGAGAAGATGGAATTTATTTGTCATAATTTTCCTCTTGATGGATTTACTGTTATAGTACTAGAACTGCGATGTACGCAGTCTTCTTGGTGGATTTACTGTTATAGTACTAGAACTGCGAGGTATGCAGTCTTCTTGGTGGACTTACTGTTATAATACTAGAAGTGCGATGTATGCAGTCTTCTTGATGGATTTACTGTTATAATACTAGAACTGCGATGTATGCAGTCTTCTTGGTGGATTTACTGTTATAATACTAGAACTGCGATGTATGCAGTCTTCTTGATGGATTTACTATTATAATACTAGAACTGCGATGTATGTAGTCTTCGTGATGGATTTACTGTTATAATACTAGAACTGCGATGTATGCAGTCATTTGTTGACGGATATTTTCACTGTAATACTATGATATGAGAACTGTTGTGAACTGCAATGAAGGCAGTCCTTTTGATAGATGCTCTTCCTATGGATTTAAATTATACTGGAAAGTTACGACGTTCTTTGCAACCTATGTGCCATGGATTTTTGTATGCCATTGTAACCTGTGAAGTGTGCTGTCCCAACGTCAATGTTGCGGTGTTAATAAACTGTGAAAACGATACAGCTTATTACAACATTCCCTGACCGTTTACGTTTGCTGTGGTGTGTGATGACAGTCTGTTTAGATGAAAGAACCTATACACATTCGCGTATGTTTTGATTTACATGAATACACATCTGTCGGCCATCAGTAAGCCCGACCTTACTGACTCTGTCATTGTCAGGTTCCCAACACACACCCGACTATGCTGATTGCTTTCATCAGCCACTACATTAACATTTTCTTCACTATACCACTGACATAAGCTGCAACAGTGATCTCCAGTATGGCCTGTAAAGAAATAACTTACTTGCAACACGCCTGCAATCCTCCATAACGGCCGAACATCGCACGACCACCATCAGTACAGACACCAACGCACTTTGTCCACTCCACATTATTTTCAACCATAAATGTGTCCAGTGACTAGAACAATCCAGAGTTTAAATTTTGACATCGGGCGCCATCTAGTATTACTATTGAAAAGCGAAACAGTTAGTGGTTTGAACAGTGTCCGGGACCCGAAGATGCAGCAATAGAGAAAGCAGTCAGCGACCGATAGCTTGACTGCTTGCGCCAGGGTCAGCGAACCAGAGCTGACCAAGACCCTACTCCACCTCCACGTGGTAGTCCTGGAAACTGGCTGCATCACTGCAGTCTGGCTGAGAGAGTAGAGATCGAAGAGGGAAGGCAAACCCGGTCCCAAAAAATGCCGTGCTGAAGTCGGATGTGTCGGCCGAAAGGTGCAGATATCGCAGCTCCGGTGTAAACAGGTACAACGCAACCAACGTCCTTTTCAGGACGAACGAGGAAGAAGAAGAAGAAGAACAGTGTCCGTTAGATGTCCTTCTACAGCATCAACACATCGATGGTCCGATTCTAAAACCACGTGGGCTAAGTGTAATTTCAGTAAAAATATTGGAATATTTCGCGGCGCTCCTGTAAACCAGCCACGGCGCACCAGGGCACCGGGGAGCACAGTTTGGGAACCACTGATATGTAGTGTTCATCATTCAACATTGCATATTACGTTGTAGTTTTTCTTGTGTGTTGGTTCTTCCATGTTGTAATTTATCTGCCCTTTGTTGTGGCATTGTATTAAAGTCTATGGTGTTTATAGTGAATCCCCATCATTGGTTCTAGATATATCTCTTTCTTCCCTGTTGCATTTTGGAGGTTTAGTAGGTTATTTTCTACTGTATCTATTCCATCCTTTTTTTTTTTTAATTGCTGTTAACATTCTTTTAAATGTATCTACTGAAAGTGTGTTGATTTTTTTTAATTGGTAGTTTTTTTTTTTTACTTCAAATACTGAAAGGGATGGGGGTGGGGGGTGGGGGGAGGGGAGAGGTAGGGTGGGGGGAATTTTAATTTTATTTTTTGTACCGTATTTGTTCTTCCTTTGTCATTCTCTTTACCCGGTAGTTGTGCTGCGAGAAGAAAGCTCTGCTTAGAATATCGGACGCTGGAGTAGAGCGAACTCATATAAACGAACAGTCGAAGGCAAGGACAAACGGCTGTCTGCTGCATTCCTCTGTAACTAGGTTTATCACAATGATTCATGAATATATCAATTTATATAGCAATGTATCTCGAACATTCAGTCAACGTTAAAAAAAATGCATGGATCCATGTAATAATCCATCCTTTATTGTGAGCCATGTGTTCAGAATTCTATTTGTATATTTATTTCCTCATTATTTGCTAGGGCAATGTAAATGTAGTTTAGATAAAAGAATGGCGAATGTAAATATAACAGTAAAAGCTTTTATAATGCTAACGAAGCGTCGTTAAAACTGGCTCTGTTAAATTGCTCTGGCCATACTTCCCATCCATTAAATTATCAAGAATATTACAAGGATGCAAAAGTGTAAGAGATATTAGAGGGTTTTAACATTTGTCTGAGCGGGAAGCCAGTCAGGCCACTGACTCGAGGCGCCAAGACATAGGAGCGCCAAAATTGTTTCGTTAAAAAATAAATAAATAAAGCACATTGAATCAGTCACAGGAGGGAACGGCCTCTTTGATTTTTGTTTTTGTTTCCTTTTGAGTGTAAATCTCTTAAAATATTAGTTTGTAACCTGCGAAACATAATGTTAGAAGATATTTCCAATTCATATACATAATATGTATGTATATATGTGTGTGTGTGTGAAAAAAAGAGAGAGAGAGAGAGAGAGAGAGAGAGAAGATATTTTCAACTCATATACATAATATATATATATATATATAAAATGTAGATGAGTTGGAAACATCTTTTCTCTCTCTCTCTCTCTCTCTCTCTCTCTCTCTCTCTCTCTCTCTCTCTCTCACACACACACACACACACATATATATATATATATATATATATATATATATATATATATATATATATATATATATATATATATATATATATATATATATATATATATATATATATATATATGTGTGTGTGTGTGTGTGTGTGTGTGTGTGTGTGTGTGTGTGACCGCGCCATAGTCATCTCGTCTGCTGTTCATCGCCATTTTGTCGGTATGTGGCAGCTCTTTTAGTCTACATCTAAAAATAGAACATTAGTAATGCCGCTTACGGATAGCAGCCAATCAGAGAAGAGAAGCGTCAGGCTATCGTGCCAGTTCAAATTCTTTATTCATTCTGATCGCCCGTCGCAGAGAGAGGACAAGCTATTGAGAAATACTGAAGTCTAGTTTAATGCAAGAACACGCCTAGGACTTAAAGTCTACGAAAACTGTCTGGGTGTTCGGTAGTATTAAATGTTGATCTGTATAAGGTTGTCCATAGCCTTCATCGGACAGAGGGGTCCATAGCCTTCATCGGACAGAAGGATCCATAGCCTTCATCGGACAGAGGGGTCCATAGCCTTCATCGGACAATCAGAGGGGTCCATAGCCTTCATCGGACAATCAGAGGGGTCCATAGCCTTCCTCGGACAATCAGAGGGGTCCATAACCTTCATCGGAATATCAAAGGTGTCCATAGCCTTCCTCGGACAATCAGATAGGTCCATAGTCTTCATCGGACAATCAGAGGGGTCCATAGCCTTCATCGGACAATCAGAGGGGTCCATAGCCTTCATCGGACAATCAGAGGGGTCCATAGCCTTCATCGGACAATCAGAGGGGTCCATAGCCTTCATCGGACAATCAAAGGTGTCCATAGCCTTCATCGAACAATCAGAGGGGCCCATAGCGTTCATCGAACAATCAAAGGTGTCCATAGCGTTCATTGAACAATCAAAGGTGTCCATAGCCTTCATCAGACAGAGGGGTCCATAGCCTTCATCGGACAATCAAAGGTGTCCATAGCCTTCATCGGACAATCAAAGGTGTCCATAGCCTTCATCTGACAATCAGAGGGGCCCATAGCGTTCATCGGACAATCAAAGGTGTCCATAGCGTTCATTGAACAATCAAAGGTGTCCATAGCGTTCATTGAACAATCAAAGGTGTCCATAGCCTTCATCGGACAGAGGGGTCCATAGCCTTCATCGGACAATCAGAGGGGTCCATAGCCTTCATCGGACAATCAAAGGTGTCCATAGCGTTCATTGAACAATCAAAGGTGTCCATAGCGTTCATTGAATAATCAAAGGTGTCCATAGCGTTCATTGAACAATCAAAGGTGTCCATAGCGTTCATTGAACAATCAAAGGTGTCCATAGCGTTCATTGAACAATCAAAGGTGTCCATAGCGTTCATTGAACAATCAAAGGTGTCCATAGCGTTCATCGGACAATCAAAGGTATCCATAGCGTTCATCGGACAATCAAAGGTGTCCATTGCATTCATCGAACAATCAAAGGTGTCCATAGCGTTCATCGCAAAATCAAAAGTGTACATAGCGTTCATCGGACAATCAAAGGTGTCCATAGTCTTCATCAGACAATCAAAGCTGTCCATAACCTTCATCGGACAATCAAAGGGGTAGATGGCACACACCAAAAAAAAAAAAAACTGTAAAATAACCCGAGTCTAAGACTTTCTGTCATCACTGACGGAAAGCAACAACAGCGACTCCATCAATGTAAGTAAAAAAAAAAATTAGCCTTTCTATCTTGTGACATCCTGTTCAGTGTTTAGTCATGTCTTTTTTAAACTACCGTACATAACAAACGTAATATAATAAGTAAAATATTATTAAACATTACATTAATATCCCCAGATGCACCTGGGAACAAAACATGCCTTAAGATTATATTCAGAAGCGGACTGAGTGTTGGACATTTCGGGCACTGCCCAAGGGTCCACATCAGTAGAGGCTTCCTGTCACGGGTTGCCTCCCCTTTGATCTGCAGTGATGGTCCAACAATGGCCACAACCTAAAGTATCTAATGTGGGTCTTCAAAGGTATCTACCTTCGCACAAGATTACTTTTGGCAGAGATACAGATAGAAGAATGATGATGCTTCTACATCGAGGGAGTGTTCACATGATATTTCAGAAGTCAAGAACAATGCCGAATGTGTCTTAGCAATGTTAACTTTTTTCTGCCCGTCACATTTTGTGAAGAGGTATTATATAATTTAACTTTGCTCGTACAAGCCCCCAACTGAATTAAAAGTAAAAGTCTCCGTTTTATTGGGATCTATAGATAAAAATATAGATATATTAAAGATACTGATTAATCCGTGTGCACTTCTCTCTGTAATAACTAATTCATCTATGAATTTGTAAAAAAAAAATTATAACAAATTTAATGATCAATTACTTTGGAAAAATATGAACTGGTGATTACTAAAAAAGAGGTTTCGTCATTGAAACTGATATCGGCTTTAGGAAGCTTAGTTGTGGAATATAGAATAGATCAATAAGTTCCGTTTTATAGGCCTGCTGGGAGCCGCGCTAGCGTAGTGGTTACAACACCGCTGTGGCGACCGGGTGATACAGGATCAAACCCGGGCGACGGCATTTGAGGATTTTTCGTCGACCGGGATTTGGACTGGATTAACTCGAGACCTGGCGAGGACATTTGAAGGAGTGTCGTCGACCAGGGACTGGCGGCTCCTGAGCCGACCCAGCTGCAATGGGTACCTCCGAAATCGGCGAGTATTTGCCTGAATGGCGAGGGACACCTGTCTTTGTACAAGAAATAAAGGGATACTCACGTAAAATCAATGTCAGGTTAGACGTAAAATAATAACCTGAGATTTCGCCTCGAGTATTAGCGGGCGTACGCAAAAAAAAAAAAAGGCCTGCTAAAAAATGCCACTTAGCTTCCAAACTGCTTGAGTGTTGATGCTGCTGTTTACGTCAATTCATCTCTGTGGCGATGGCACGTCTCCTGGTCAAGGCAGGTACCTTCACAACTGTTGAATGTAGGTTTCAAGTGTTGCTCGCAAGCTATGAGCCACAGAACAGTAGTATAGCTGGTATCATAGAATCGTACGTCAATGGTCTCGCAAACGCGTACCACAAGAGAGAATAAAAGAACAAATTCCGCAGCTAAGTCTTTGTTTTCCTGATATTAATGAAGTTCCTTTCCCGCTGTCCGTCAACCGCTTTTTTTCTCAGAATTTTTACTCTGCCAAATCGTGTATTATATCAGGGGATATGTTGAAAACCACAATGTTTTTAATTTACTGGGACAATTTCGACTGGACAGCGGCAAGTGGCTTGTGCTTGGTTGGACATGTTTAAACATACATACACTTATTACAAATAATAGTAAATATATACATATTATAGCATCATCGTCAACCCTCTGCTCCACTTGAAGTCTAGGGTTACCTCTGCTTTTCGTTCCCTGTGGGAACCCACATGACGAAGTCACTAGCACTTTGCTGTGATGGTTCATGAATATATCATTTTCATGTGCTGAGGTTGCCAGCATCTTAAGGACCTGTATAACCGTCAGCAAGTTCAAACATTTCAAATTCAAAGTATAAAAATATGTTACAACTTACCCCAATACTGGGATCACAGACTTCTTGCTCAGTTGAATTGTCTCGGCAACTTGATGCCGATGACTCGAACACACGTCTGGGGTAATATTTCTATTACAGAACCCCTCTTTGACTTTGTGAGTAGGTCTTCTAGGAGTCCAGTTTCCGTATTTAATTGTTGAGTTTATTTGTTGTAGTATTCAAAAGGTGCTCCAATACGTCCGGTCCTAAAAGGTCAGAATCCTTACTTCTATTCTTTCTTGGCTTCAGTCCGAGCGGTCTGCTTTGATGATTCTGGAATGCAGTTTTGTTTGTCTAAAATGTTCTACGTTATAATGCAGTTTTCCTGCCCACGCTCACACCTGGCGTTTCCGACAAAACTTCCAATCAATGTGAATGTATATTAGCCTCTAAACTGCTCAGCCAATAGCATTCGAATGTACATAATTCTAATGATAACTTCTCTCATCGACTTTTCTACTTGACATGCGTATGCAACATTCAAACGATCACTCTCCGTACATAGAACTGGCAATTCCGTCAATTCTTGATCACGATTACCACTACACCTTCTTACATTTATCTTGCTTATAACAAGCCTGTCCGGAAGTTTATTACTGCATTTCTGACGTCCCAGGTGAGTCTGTAATATGCCATCGGTTCGATAATTGACCGGAACTCCCTAAGCAAACAAATACCGGGCGTCATTGCTCGAAAACGCCTGGTCGCCAATCTGGGTTTACCTGTAACTGATCTCCGCGAGGATGGGCAGGTAAACATGACACGTATGCATGGAAGAATTGTAAACATTGACACGAGCATACCAAATACTGCCGGAGGTAGGAAAATAGAATGTGCCAACAATGGAATGGCGCACATAATTAGTACGCACAATAAAGGTAGATCAATACTGACGGAGAGGAAAAGAGAGCGAACAAAATTATGTGACACTTCCTTTGCGCATTGACCTCTTTCAGGACATCATCATTATTCTTTTCAGCTTACAACCAAGTACAATTTCACTTCCCACCTCTACGTCCTCGATACACTTCTGTGTGTCGCGCAACACACGGGTTGGGAACCTCTCCTTCTGTCGTACTCGCATCACATAACTTCTTACACCTGTCTTGCTGTTGCATTAAAACCAGATCTAATTGAAGCTTATGTTTTGTGTGTTCTGCTGGTGCTCAGCTGTTACAATTTTACCACAGTAAAAAATCGATGAACAGAAAATAGACTGAAGTAAGAAATGCATCGGAGATAAAAGCTGCAGCCGCTTATGTTATCAACACAACAGTTGATGTCAACTTACAGCGTAATTTGTCTGCCATCAACATCAGTAGTTCTAGTAAGAAGTCATTCGCCAGTGTGGTTATTTTGTCTGCCATCAACATCAGAAGTTCTAGTAAGAAGTCATTCGCCAGTGTGGTTAGTCTGTCTGCCATCAACATCAGCAGTTCTAGTAAGAAATCATTCGTCAGTGTGGTTATTCTGTCTGCCATCAACATCAGCAGTTCTAGTAAGAAGTCATTCGCCAGTGTGGTTATTCTGTTTGCCATCAACATCAGTAGTTCTATTAAGAAGTCATTCGTCAGTGTGGTTAGTCTGTCTGCCATCAACATCAGTATTTCTGGTAAGAAGTCATTCGCCAGTGTGGTTATTTTGTCTGCCATTAACATCAGAAGTTCTAGTAAGAAGTCATTCGCCAGTGTGGTTAGTCTGTCTGCTATCAACATCAGTAGTTATAGTAAGAAGTCATTCGTCAGTGTGGTTAGTCTGTCTGCCATCAACATCAGTAGTTCTAGTAAGAAGTCATTCGTCAGTGTGGTTAGTCTGTCTGCCATCAACATCAGTAGTTATAGTAAGAAGTCATTCGTCAGTGTGGTTAGTCTGTCTGCCATCAACATCCGTAGTTATAGTAAGAAGTCATTCGTCAGTGTAGTTAGTCTGTCTGCCATCAACATCAGTAGTTATAGTAAGAAGTCATTCGTCAGTGTGGTTAGTCTGTCTGCCATCAACATCAGTAGTTCTAGTAAGAAGTCATTCGTCAGTGTGGTTAGTCTGTCTGCCATCAACATCAGTAGTTATAGTAAGAAGTCATTCGTCAGTGTCGTTGTTTGCTATAATTTCATCCATTCAATAAGTGCATTGACTTACTCATTCATTTTCTTGCAGGCCGGAATTTTTTCATCAGTTTTGCCAGAATTATTTTTGTATTTTAAAGCAGTACCTTTATAAATTATAAAGTTACTGAGTTATTACACAACAAAGACACACATATTATACACCACAGTAAAGATAAATGAATGTAAAAATAGAATATGAAAGATTTTTAGTGATATTCAACATATAGTATTCAGTTATGAGTCATAATATAGACCACTTTCAAGAAAAGACTCATTTTAGTGAATGAAAAATGCACTCACCAACCCATGCATAAACACTGAAATATTATCAAGAGAGCTCTTTACAAGTGTCAGCTTCCTGTGATATTTTGTTAATGTTTTACAGACCATCCAGCAAACCATATAAACATTATAGACATTTGGAAAGAAAAAGGACATTATAGGCCGCGTGAAGCTTTTAAATTAAATCATATATTGTATTGTTTTTATACAACAAAGACACACATATTATACATCACAGTAAAGATAAATGAATGTAGAATTAGAATATGAAGGATGTTAGTGATATTCTACATATTTTATAGACTACATTTTAATAAAAACTCATTTTAGTGAATGAAAATGTACTTACCAACCCATGCATAAAAACTGAAACATTATCCAGAGTGCTCCAGCATCTTTTAGAATAAAACTAATCCATATATGAATATTATTTACAAGTGTCAGCTTCCTGTGATATTTTGTTAATGTTTTACAGACCATCCAGCAGACCGTACCATCATCATTAAAATATAAAAGAAGATATTCAAGGCCGCGTAAACTTTTAAATTAAATCATATATTGTGTTGATATTACACAACAAAAGGCACACAAATTATGTTTCACAGTAAAGATAAATATATTTAGAATTATAATATTGGGGCTTTTAAGTGCTATTCTTCATATTATATTCAATTATCAATAATAATGTAAACAATTTTTTTAAAAATTCATTTTAGTGAATGAAAAATGTACCCACCAACCCATGCATAAAGACTGAAATATTATCCAAAGTGCTCCTTGGTTTTTTTTTAAATAACACTAATCCATATATGAATATTAATTACAAGTTTCAGCTTTCTGTGATATTTTGTTAATGTTTTACAGACCATCCAGCAGACCGTACCATCATCATTAAAATAAAAAAGAAGATATTCAAGGCCGCGTGAACTTTTAAATTAAATCATATATTGTGTTGATATTACACAACAAAAGACACACAAATTATGTTTCACAGTAAAGATAAATATATTTAGAATTATAATATTGGGGCTTTTAAGTGCTATTCTTCATATTATATTCAATTATCAGTAATAATGTAAACAATTTAAAAAAAAAATTCATTTTAGTGAATGAAAAATGTACCCACCAACCCATGCATAAAGACTGAAATATTATCCAAAGTGCTCCATGGTTTTTTTTAAATAACACTAATCCATATATAATTTTTTCAAACACTTGTCGAAACGTGGCTCCATTGGCCAGACTCGCTGATATACTCACTTAGGAGCGTTAGTTCGAGACCACTAGTCAAATAAGCTTGATAAAGCAACAGTGCGTTGAAGCCAGCTCATATTTTTGCTAAATAAAAGCCTGGAACATAAGCAGATGGGAATTTGTGCCAGTATTTGTGCCAGAATTCATTGCTAATCAACGTATCTGTGTTTGTTTCCATGAATTGTGGTAAGCTTGAAACATTCAGTATCTTTTAATGAAAATTGAATGTGAATTGTTAATTTATGCCTGTATATATGTGTAGTTCAGTAGCAAACATGATGTAAAGCCTATAATGCTCCAGCCTGAACAGAAGGTGTCGGAGGAAAGTAAAACTGCATGGAATGGCCAAACAGTACACTGACACCTAGATTATTGATTAGACAGAAATAATGCTGGAAGTGCAGAGGCGTAGTAACCATTAAGGAGGTTAATACTGGTATAAAGTATTTCAGATGAAGCTGACAGTTGGCCTAACGCTCTGAACTCAATGTTTGTGATGTATTGTGCTCAGTGTAAAAAGAGAGTATAAATTAGTTATGAAGTAGAAGGTACATCCTTCTTGTTTTCAGGGACCGTGGTCTTGATGGTATTGAGCAGCACCTGGTCAGAGCTTTGCTGAATCCAGAGTCGGACAGCATACTCCTTGGTCCATTTAGCTATCAGTGAGGTGTCTCCAGAGCCCAGGGGAGAATCGAGCAGAGGAGTCTTTTCCTGCCGCCATCACGCAAGATAAGCTGATGTGGCCAGCTGAGCTCAAAATTATGTACCCCCATCTTAAAAATGACCTTGTAAAAATAACATTAAGAGGGGAATTAAATTGTTTTAATATCAGGAACTGAGAACATCTCCAATACTGGGTCCAGTAAAGACAAACTATTGAAGTCATGATGACAAATACCAACAGAGCTTGAACAAAACAAAACCAGTATTACCTCATATTACTACTACACAACTGACACACATAGGATACTTTTAATAATATATGTCATTACAATATTCATATTGATAAATTCTGTACATATAACTTGTAAGTAAAATTGATTGTGATTCCTGGTTCCCTTTGTATTTGAATCAGGACACATATTCATTCATAACAGCAATGAATACATATTGTTATTTGAAAAGTTATCAGTGACTCCTTTAAGATATCCTTTAGAGTGTTATATGTATGTGAGTGTCACAGTGTTGTCAAGTGTGGTGGAATAAATTAAATTGTTTATCTGTCTGTTGTTGTTATGACTTACACTTCATCATACACATACCCTAGACATACAACGTAGTCATCACACTATTTCAGAATAATTCTGACTGAGATATATATATATGTGGCAGCAAGTAAGGTTATCTATAATACACTACTCTTATTAGATATAGATACCTTCACAGCTGATCTCAGTCAGTACACTAAGTCCCCTATAAATATTTATAACATCCCACTTCACCACACAGCTCTTCCTGCTAATGTTGCGCATGACGGGAGAGGTTCTCTTATACTACATAAGGGTCTTGTAAATAGTAATCCAGTCTCAATTTTGTTTGATTGTGGATGTACTACTGTTGGCGTTAGGCAATCTCTTGTAAATCCATCCTGTGCTACAGGAAAGGTCATAAAATGTGTCACATTTGGTGGCACTTTGAAAAAGTATCCTACTGCCATAATACATATTGCTACTCCTTTCTTTACGGGAGATGTCCACGCGTGTCTTCTTCCAAACCCTATTGCGGACCTTATTATTGGTCGTATTCACGGAGTTAGGGAATGTACCCCACATCAAATTGCTGTTTGGGAAGAGCAAAACATGGAAGCTACCAATGCGGTGGTCACAAGAGCACATGCTCTGGATCCACCTCAAACTTCATTAACTGATAATGATGAAGTAGATAGCCAAGATAGTCACTTGATTATTTCACGTGACTCATTTATAAAATTACAAGAAGAAGATCCTTCTTTACAAAAATTCTTCATCCCAGCAAAAAAAGGTGATCCAAATCAGAATACTAATAGAAAGTCTTGGATTTCTATGAAGAACGGCGTACTTGTGCGTATGGTACAAGACTCGTCTACGTCCACTCATTCACAAATTCTTGTGCCTAAGAGTATGAGATTGCAAATACTGCAACATGCTCATGACTCGCAATGTGCTGGACATATGGTTTTTCCCGTACAAAGTCGAGGGTTCTTGCGGCTTTCTTTTGGCCATTTGTGAGCAAGGACATACGAATTTACTGTCGTTCTTGCAAAGTATGTCAGGAGGTCAAATCTAAAGGACCACGACATGCTGCGCCTATCCAGGCTGCTGACATTCCTATTCGCCCTTTTCAAAAAATGGCAATAGATATTATCGGTCCTTTTAGAATTAAGTCGGCCAGAGGACATCAATTTATCCTTACATGTGTCGATATGTGCACACGTTGGCCAGAGGCTATACCTCTCAAGAGCATCTCAACTGCTGATATCGCAGACGCTCTTTGGCTGATATTTCTCGCTTGGGTTTCCCCGGAGAAATATTGTCAGACCATGGCACTCAACTTATATCAGACACTATGTCACAAGTAATGTCTATGCTACATATTAAAAGGTCTCTCAGCAGTATCTATCACCCAATGTCTAATGGGTTAGTTGAGCGTTTGAATCGGACACTAACAACTTTACTTGGGAAGATAACTGAGGATCATCCTCAGGATTGGGACAGGGTTTTACCCGCGGCTCTCTGTGCCTATAGAGAGATCCCCAATGAACACACAGTGTTTTCTCCTTTTGAACTTGTCTTTGGCGCGCAACCGTGCGGCCCCATGTCTTTACTTCACGATCTAATCACTGCCGATAATATTAGCGATGAGACTCAATCTTCTTACGAGTATGTCATTGCTCTTAGGCAAAAGATCATCGAGGCATGCAAACTAGCAACTTCTTCATCCGAATTTGCTAAAGAAAAGGCAAAGCAGTTTGCAAATAAAAATAGATGTCTACGACAACTTTGTCCAGGTGACAAAGCACTCGTTCTTCTTCCGTCAAGGGAGAACAGATTTCTTATTGCATGGAAAGGTCCATATGCAATAGTCTCCAAAATTTCCGATGTCGACTATGCGGTCGATATTCATGGGAAACATAAAACTTTCCACATAAATATGCTCACGGAATTTCATGAAAGACCTGACTATATGCAGCCTATTTTCCAGGCAACGGACAATTCTCAAGTACCTCATGGTCATTACTCATCCCTGTCAGTTATACAGGATGAGGAAACTACTTTTTTCTGATGTCAATCTTCCACTTCCTATGGTCCCACTTCATTCTACGGAATCTTGGAAAAACGTTACCGTTTCTCCTAATCTTTCCGCTGAGGAACATCGACAAGTTTCTTCGATGTTGCAGACATTTCAGGATGTCCTTACAGACATCCCGGGACACACACATGTCATCGAACATGACATAGTGCTTACTGACCATAATCCTATCAGAGTCAGACCCTATCCAATACCTATCCACTTTCAGTCACAAGTCGAGAAAGAATTGGATGAGATGATACGGTTGGAAATAATCGAACCATCTACTTCACCATACTCTTCGTCTATGGTTATTGTTCGAAAAAAGGATAATAACATTCGCATTTGCGTAGATTATCGCAAATTGAACCAAGTTACGAAGTTCGATGCTGAACCTATGCCTTCATTGGAAGAGCTACTAAATAAACTTTCTAATTCTAGATTCTTTACCAAACTAGACTTGTCTAAAGGTTATTGGCAAGTCCCTTTAACTGAACGTGCCAAACCTTTTACAGCGTTTTCTACACCTAGGGGTTTATTCCAATGGAATTTCATGCCTTTCGGTCTTATGAACGCCCCTGCTACATTCGTACGCATGATGCGGCGAATTCTCGCATATCGTACAGATGTCATAGCATACTTAGACGATATCTGTCTGTTCAGTGATTCCTGGGAAGATCACTATTTGGGTTTATACGAATTGCTGTCTACTCTTCGCGAGTATAACTTGACTGCAAAACCCTCTAAAGCCTTTATAGGATTTAGTGAGATTTCTTTCCTGGGTCATCGGGTTGGTCATGGTCTTTTAAAGACAGAGGACCACAATGTTTCAAAAATACTTAACATTTCTGTCCCTAAGACGAAGAAACAAGTACGGAGTCTCTTAGGTTTGATCCAATTTTACGGACGATTCATTCCGAATCTGTCCTCCATTATGGCACCGCTTTCTACTTTATTGAAGAAAGGATCGCCTAATCTGATCCGCTGGTCTCAAGAATGTCAATCCTCATTGGACCAGGTTAAAACTCTATTTTCATCTCCACCTATCCTTAGGTTACCTACTATTGAGAAGACTTTTGTTCTTCGAAGTGACGCCTCGTCAACTGGGATTGGGGCAGCACTTATGCAGGAGTATTTTGAAATTCTGCATCCAGTGATGTATATCTCTAGGAAATTAAATGCTGCAGAAAAGAATTACTCGGTTTTAGACCGTGAATTATTAGCTATGGTATGGTCTATTCTGAAGTTACAAAGATTTCTTCTAGGCGCACATTTCATTGTGGAAACCGACCAGAAA
This sequence comes from Oreohelix idahoensis, assembly GCA_024509875.1. Classification (NCBI taxonomy): domain Eukaryota; kingdom Metazoa; phylum Mollusca; class Gastropoda; order Stylommatophora; family Oreohelicidae; genus Oreohelix; species Oreohelix idahoensis. The sequence continues at coordinate 147,755 of JAMPIV010010379.1, read as the reverse complement.
GCTCTTACTGCTATTCAGAGCAAAAACTTGAAGAGCTCGAGGTCTACTCGATATGCCATAGCTCTTCAACCATTTCATTTCACGGTGCGAGCTATCCGTGGTTCGGATAATGTGATGGCAGACATTCTGTCCAGGTGCCCACACGATTCCACATAATTCTTCTGTCATATATTTTTCCCGATATACAGTCCAATACTATAATGACATATTAGCACATATTTTCTCACTTTTTGGGAAGGTATAACGTTGTACCATGTAATTTCCTTTTTTCTGTTACCAATTTGATCATAACAGAAGAAGGCTTAGTTAGCGATATACGGGCCAAAAAAATCACATGGCCACATTTAGATATTATATTTTAATGATTGTATTAAGAGATTTAACATTTGTCTTACAGATTTGTGTTATTGATATTTTCGCAGCACATCATTGAAGTCTGCGAGATTTTGTACATTGTGGAACTTTGAAGTTATGTAGTCCTGTCCCGGATTGGGAGCGGATGATGTCCACATCTTCTTGTATCGATTATATTTATGTCTACGAGGAACAGCACATGTATTTGTAATGATTCATAATACATTATATATATCTTTTTGTTTGAATATGTGTAACATTATAGTGCGGTATATTGGTATATTACACCGCTGTTTGCACAACACTTCATTGTATAATACTATGATAATATATTTAATTTCATAGATTTGTATGAGTATAATTTGGCTTTCATTATGATATTACCATCACTGTGGCGTGTGTTGGTGGCACCTTACTGGAATATATACGCGTACACTTAGGTAAATTTTTTTTCTCTAAGGATCTGAGATATAATCTCAGTTTCGCTCCATGCATCGAGCAAGCCTCATTTTTAAGCAATATATCCGCGCATCATACGTGCGTTAGGAGCCTGGGGTTTTTCCCGGCTCCAGGATTTTTAAAAAAATGTTTAATTTTTTTCCCGGGAGGGTGCGGTAATGTTACGCACAGATCATTTTTTCTAAAGTCATTGTATGATCATTTTTTCACAAGTCGTTGTATGATCATTTTTTGCTAAAGACATTGTGTAATTAGATTGACTGAAATGTACACTTTAATTTGTTTCGGTCAAAGCTACATAACTCTGGATAATAGAGATTATCATTTAATATGATGTTACCTCCTCTTGTGTCGAGACACGGTCGGTCCATATTTTTTATTAGCGAAGTGTGACCATTCTCCTTATTTGGTAGTATCGGTCAACTGTTGTTGGAATGTCTGAAACCTGTGTTGAGGTCTCTGTTCATGTCCAAATAAGGCTCGATCTAGTTAAATCTTATCTGGAATGTTCCTAGATCGTCTGGTTTGATTGCGATTCATGTAGATGCGTTCTGCGCATGTCCGGACGCGGGGCGTCTAGGAAGTTTCTTTATCTTTGGGGACGATGTAAATTTGTGAAGCAGAAAGGACGCGTTTTGGCGTCTCTGTGATTTTGTTAGGGATTAGGAGCCTTATTGTGAGATAGTTAGCTTACAAGGTCCTTCCCTTGAGTATTCTAAAACGCCTGGAGGCGTATGTTTTCTGTGGTGTGGATTTTCGAACGAAGGTAATGCCTCATTTACATCCAATCTGTAACTTTACTTATGTTTGACAATGGTCGATCTCTGCTCACGTATGCATTACAGAAAGGAAGGTTCTTCAAATAGATGTCACGCCCCAGGTATCTTCATACCTGAGATCTATATGTACACGGGTCATACTCAGCCCGAAGGACAGTTCTTTGTTCTATGAACGTCGCTGTGTGTCAGCGATTATGCCTACGTCAAGGTTAGACTTAGGAATGCCTGTAAAAGTCAGTTTGACCTGCACTCCTGGAATGCTATCCTCGTGCGACTTATGATTTGACTCATTTAGCACATCTGAACAGTAGGAGGATTTTTTGATGTACTTTTGTATTTGGAGCCAACAATATAATTCCTTGGCGCCATATCATCATCTTTAGAATATGCCAAATGCATTGATAAACTATGTTTGCTGATATTCGTGAATGTCATGACTTTGCCCTATTGTGAACTGGATGTACGTACTTGTACCTGTGACGTCAAAATAAATGATGAAAAAACGTCCAGAGCAGTTTACCTATTTATGACTTCACATGTCGTACCCTACGTGCTGTAACTCTGTGAACTACATCACTACTCTACACAGCAACAACAACAACACAAAACCAGATAAGACACCTTACATCTTGAACTATAATACCTGGTGTCGATAGGGGTGGTAATTGAAGTCAGCCTAAATCCACCCTTATCAATGTTACACAATTAAGTTCTAGTCTATCTAGATAGAACGTTATGTCATCTTTTGCAGGATTAAAATGTGGAAGTTTGAACTTATTATCATGAGTTTTTGTGCTCGAAGAAGTCGCTTGAGAACTCCCTATATTAGTCACTTTTAGTTTCTGTATCTCCAAAGCCATGAGTCTTTCTTCATGTTCTCTTTGTTGCTTTTTCTCTTCAAGTTCTCTTTGATGTTTTTTCTCTTCAAGTTCTCTTTGATGTTTTTTCTCTTCAAATTCTCTGTCTTGCTGAATCTTCCTTTCTTCAGCTTCTCTTTGATGCTTTTTCTCTTCATATTCTCTGTCTTGCTGAATCTTCCTTTCTTCAGCTTCTCTGTTTAGCTGCGCTTGAAACTTTTTCTCCTCAAATTCTCTGTCTAGCTGCGCTTGAATCCTTTTCTCTTCAAGCTGTGCTTGAATCTTTTTCTCCTCAGCCTTTTGTGATTTGGCATATTGAGCAAGCGCAAACTCCTCCAATTTCTCCTCAGTTTTTCCAAGGGTCAACCCTTGCTGGATGAAGAAATCTAATGTAGACATCTTGTCTACAAATGTGCTGTCGATATATCTGAAATAGCAACACAAGTTATCCCAATCTCAGTGGGAGATGAGTCTTTTATAAAGACTAAGTACAAATACTTTATTTATAAAGTCAACTGCAATCAGCTCAGTATATAATTTGCATCATATAAATAAACGTACATAATCAATTATACATGAAGACTGTATATATCATCAATATCACGATAACTAAACAAAGACAAGCATCTAAATAAACGAAAACATTCGCAGAGGTCAAAAGAAAATACAGCTTAACTAAATCAAATGCTGTGAAAAATCACAATGATAACTGCGAAAAATTCACAATAATACAATGACAACACAGTGTATAAACAAAAGGGTGTAAAGAAATTAACAATAGAAAAGAGAAGGTAGACAAATACAAACCAAAACGAATCAAAAACTAAAGTATTTAGAAAAAATAACGAAAACATCACTAACACATCTCGTCACAGTATAATAAATATAACGAGGTAAGCTTATTTGCATACACAATAAAGGCTATTTAAACACCAAGGCCACTTAGCGTAATCGTTCAGTTCACCACTCGTAAACACCAGTTGAAAGGTCACCGTAACTTGACAACGGGTGTAGTAGTCTCCCAAAGTGAAGCTATCAAACCAAACTCGACTTCTGTTGAGAATGTTCGTAGACTGTAGTAGTAAACAACAGGTTGAACTGTTCTATGTTTACAACTCGAGCTTGCACGTAAACTTGTGACGTGAACTTTGACACTTATGTCCTTCGACGATTGTCACAGTGTTAACAACCTCGTCAGCAACTGTGGTCTATGTAGCACTATTGTAGCAGCTGTGGTTCATGTAGCAATTCTGCAGCAGCTGTGGTCCATGTAGCGATTCTGTATCATCCATGATTGTATACGTCGCTCAGCAGACGTTGACCTATTTCCTACTTTGGAGCTGACAACTAAACGTCAATCTTGTCTTCCGGATGTATAAATCCAGATGTGGGCAGGAAAATCCGTGTTGTTGACAAAAACCCACGAATCTGGTCCACCAGATGTAACATTCTATTTGACAGTAAAGTTGGATTGCACGGAGACTGGAGATGTATAAGGTTGCTCAGTGTAAATGTACTGATGTAACGTACTGTTTCTGTGTTATGAATGGTAGTACGTTGAGCGTGTCATGTTGTCCTGGACAGTACCAAGTAGTAGCAAGGAATCTAGGTCACTAGCGTGAGGTGCCGCCAGGGTTTAATAGGCACATACATAATGTCAGTATTCCTGCAGATTCCGACGTGTAATACTTGTATGCCAATGTGGTTGATGGTGTAAGTGTGTAGATAATAGTGCTGATAACACGAAGGCCGTAGAGGCTCTTGGACGTCTTCACATTAACTCACACAACCACAAGTAGAAGTCAGTGAAGTAGGGAATGCTGCTGACGTTTACAATATTTATTTGTGACGTACGATAATACGATGATGATGGACGAAACAGTCAATAGTATACAATCGGGTACATAATATGTGCAGTTACAAAGGTCAGCTTCAGACATCACATCCCAGACATGTAACAATGTCTTGTAACAATGTTTACTGTTTATGCAATAGCTCTAATCCCTGACTGAGCCCCATCAGGTAAGCCCTAGCAAATATATTGCGTAGTACGGGCGATATCATCTATATAAACAAAGTCAATGCCATTGTCCCACAATTAGCAAAAAGACTTCAGACTGGCCTCACATGCCAGATACTTCATTCTGGTGAAGAATAGATATGGTGACAACGAAATCAGGCCGCAGGTCGCGGGCCTCGATAATCAGGTCACTCTCAGTTTACACAGGCTTCTGAGATTAAATATATATTTTCTGCCAAATCATACTCCACCTGCATTGCGGATCCATAAAGATGATTCCTAGGCTTATGTGTGTAACCGGTCAACTAGACCTAGTCTTGTAGATATGAAGTCATACTGGAGTGCAATATAATAACTTCTTGTGAGCTTCGCTCACTATGTCGCCATCAGCGATAAATGTACCTGTAAGATCTAAACGAGACGAAAAGATCGAATAGCGTTTTCAGTTACCTTTTTAAAGAATCCTGACACTCTTAAGGTAACACAACACAGCCGATACTGGCATAAAGAAAACACTCAGGGACGGAAGAATGCCAAACGGCCATTCCCAGAATTTCCACTCCCTATCGAAAACTTGGCAGAGAGGAATCTACGGATCGGGACATCCGTTCTAAGCCACAGGTACGCACTCTCTGTCGATCAGTCTCCTGGCTTTTGCCGCTAAGACCCCGCGCATGCCCAAAGAGCATGAATCAGATCAAGGCAAACCCAGACCAGGCGTTTCCGACCAAACGGGTGATAAAATACACCGTATATGATCTTATAAATAGAATTAAGACATGTCAA